>VXBZ01010664.1:167350-550417 GCA_013399135.1 Heliornis fulica
GATGGCCAGTGATAGAACAAGGTGCAATGGGTCTAAGCTGGAGCAGAGGAAATTCCATGTGAATATAAGGAAAAACTATTTCACTGTGAGGGTGACAGAGCACTGGAACAGGCTGCCCAGAGAGGTTGTGGAGTCTCCTTCTCTGGAGACATTCAAGACCAATCTGGACACATTCCTGTATGATCTAATCTAGGTGATCCTGCTCAGGGGGTTGGACTAGATGATCTTTCAATGTCCCAACTCCTCACATTCTTTGATTCTGTGATTAAAGAATTCATCTCTATTGCTTTGGAAATTTAAAATAACTACTGCTTTTTTAAAGGTACAAAACTAAAAAGAGCAATATAGTGTTAGAACCTTTAAAGTATTGGTTGTTAACAGCGTAGAGCTGACCTGTTTTTGTAAATGTTCTCAAATACAAATGTGAAAATATTTATATAGATGATTAAGTGCTGTTCTTCCATGGAGCCTGTTCCTACTCTTAAGATATAAGCTATGAGGCTTTATGTTTTTCGGAAGGAAGACATCCATATTTTGTATTGGGTGTTTAAGTGTTACCTCTGCTATTTCAATTCTATTACAACTTGATTGTAATATTTGTTATTTTTTTTAATGTTTAGTTTGGACTCTGAGATGAAGCATACACTGTCTGTGCCATAGAAATGTGAAGGCAAAGGTGCAGCTACCATAGTATCTCACTTCTGGATATGGGAGTGTGCAACATGTATTTGACTGCATAATTTTTACGTGACCTGTGGCCAGATGAATTTACTCTTTTACTTCATATAATTTGGTGTAAAATAATTTTTCATGTGTCATTTCTGTGTATTATCTGTAGAATTCACATATCTTTATCAAAGAGGTTCACTATACAATGTGTTACTTGATCAGGCTGAATATTTTTTTCCCCAAGAGATTTTTTTTTTTTAATGTAACTTCATCTGCTGGAAGGACACATTGGTAATTGCTGCTTTTTTAGATACAGGCTGTATCCTGTAAAAACAAAAATAGCTAAAATAACTAAAATAGCTAAAAAAAAAAAAGGAGTAAAAACTCCTCTTGGTTTGCCATGGAGGATATTATGCAGAGAAAAGAGAGAGGTAAATATAAACTTAAAAAAGATGAGATTTAAATCTCTGACTGCCATTTTAGGAGGAGGGCTGCTCATCAGTTTTACTTCAAAGTGGATTTATGCTATTAGTGAACTTGTGATGCAGAAGGCTTCAGTCAGTCTTTAAATAGAAAAGTGTACAGCTGTTTGTTTGGCTTTTCTTAGCCTGACAAGGCAGGCAGACTTTGAAGCCCAGCTCTTCAGCTCCTCGCTTCTTCGCAGGAGATCCAGAGGGATATGAACAAGTTTTTTTTTTTCCACTAACCGGTGACCCCCACTTGTGTGTGACCCACATGCTGCTTCTGTGGGCCCCTTTCAAACAGCTGACAGGTTGTCTCTGTGCCTAAATTAAACGTGGGGCATATTCACATAAAGCTGTGTGAATTGTAGTTAAAACATCTTTCTGCAGGTGCCTGTGGGCAATGAAATCTTGTCTGTGCCAGCTGAGCAGTAAGGAGACAGGAGCTTGCCCAGCGTGGAACAACTGCTTACAGTTGTGTAGGAAAGTGGCTCCTGTTCAAAGCCAGAGTGTGCAGAGATGGGTGTGAAATAGCAGGATCCAGGGCACTTGAAGTGGAAGCAGCAGGTTGTTGACCATTCCTGAGAGGCGAGTAATGTAAATATTCTGAATACTTGCTGTTGGAAACCTGTGTATGTTTTTCTTCTTCTTTTTCTTATTTTTTTTTTAACTCAGCCAAATAACCCAAATGAAATTTTGGTACTTGTTTGGGCAGGAAGCCAGCTGTTAAATTTTGTGTGTATTAACTATATGTGAATTGAGAAGAATAAATAGTGTCCTTTTTGTTTTCCTGGAATATAAAGTATTTTAAAAACTAATTTCCTTTATGTGTTAAGTTAGCCTTTTTTCCTATAGATTGACAATTTCTAATTGTAAAACTGCATCATTACAGGATGAATAATTTAGCAGCTCAGAGCAAATCAATGATAATTGTAACCTTCGGACAAAAGTGTCTGATTACACACAAAATAATTATGTTTAAAGACGCACAAACTTTTACTGATTATGGAGAGCAGAAAAAAGTGAGTGTATTTAGCCTGAACTATTTTTAAAAGCCCTTAGTTTGATGCTTTCCGGTACAAAAGCTGCTACTTCTTCCACCATTTGACTTCTTAAAAACCTTTCCCAAATATAAAGAGCAGAGGTATTTATTTGGAAGATAAACGTTGTGCTCAAGCTGTTTGTTTTTGGGAGCTCCAGAGTCTGCCTAAGGACAGGATGTGTCTGGTGAGGGCGGGGAGCAAAAAAAGACATCCCAGGCTGTGACTGTGGCATTTGAGAAGTGGTTGCAATGTTTAAATCCTAACTGATTTCCTGAAAAATGGAGGTGGCTGGATCCATGAAGTGAAAATTTTTACTTTTGGCTGTCTATTCGCAGGTAGTAACTTCAGCTGCTTGCTTCGTTTGTTTTACAAGGCCACCGTGTATTTGTAACCTACGTGTAAAACTCCTGTGAGAAGTGTGGTGCAATTTCTAAGCTACAGAATATGTACCCATCAGAAATCCTGTTTCAAATAGAAGAAATAACAAAGAATAGTGTTTGCAGATAAACTGCAGATGCAACATATCTAAATTTCAAAAAGATTTACTATGTGAACAACAGAGCAATTGAAAAAAGTCTGTCAAATAATACCTTTTAAGCCTAACATAACTTCTGGGTTTACTTTTGGATAAGTTCTACAAATAAACAGCTATTTTGCTTGTCAGCAGGAGATGCTGTCATTGAAACAGATAAACCTCTTTTTGTTTTTTCGTTTGTTTTTTTCCTGCCATACAAGATTGCTCCAGCTGCTCGTTTGATACCTTCATGTGTATGTCACAGTAGTGAGAAAGTTGTCAAGTCCTTTTTCAATTAGCAGAAACAGCCCAGTGGCCACCAGCTCGCTGCTGTCGGCTCTCCTCCATACCAGTTGGAAGAGTTAGGGGATGTGACTTAGCAGCATGTGGGGTTTGAGAGGATTACAGGTCCCCCAGCAAAAAGAACGAAGGCATGGAAGTCTCTCATCTGGACCTGGTGTTCAGGTGCAGAGAACTGATAACCCAGTCGTCTAATGACTAGTTCTTAAGTTGAAAGGTTTGCTTTTGTTTGGTTTGGTGGGTTTGGATTGTTTTTTTTTTCACTTCTTTGGCCCAAATTTGGCCCAGATTTCCCAAATTCTTTGGCCCCTTTGCTTGAGGACATGGTCTAGCGGTGGACTTGGTGGCGGTAGGTTAATGGTTGGACAGGGTGATCTTAAGGGTCTCTTCCAACCTTAATGATTCTACCAACCTATGATTCTATGATTCTATGGAGAGGACAGAGTGGGTGGCACAGAGGGGAAATAGTGTTTTGCTTGTCTGTTTCCAATAGCAGAGCTGTACATGTGCAGGGGTATATTGAACTGCTTTAGCATTGGATGTTCTTTTGAGTCTTCAAAACTTGTGATGTCTGGACATATGTTTTATGAGTGAGTTTGGGAGTATAAATAGTATTTGGGAGGCCAGTATTCATTATATAACATGTTGTAGTAAGCACCTAGATCCTCTGGGGTTTTCTTCCTTCCGGATTCTCTTACTCTTTGTTTTCTCTGGTGAAAGAAACTCTTTTTCCTATTTGCTGCCATATCAGCTTCTAGCCAGAGTGTTAGGAGCTGGTGTGCTTAGGTATGCCAACAAGTCCCATTAGGAAGATTGGAACCTTTCTGTGTAACCTCACACATGTCAAAGGGAAAACCAGCCACTTCAGTTGATTGTATTCAGTTTAGGTTAGTTGCTGGGTTATGTGACACTTGAAACATCGACGTATAAAACCTCCTTGTCCTTGGATAAATCACTGGAGCGCGAAGAACAACTCACAGTAACTGCTTCAGCAAATGGGTTTTTTTTTTACTATTATCAGGCAATGGATGTATTTGAATTTATTGAGTTTGCTTTTTAAAAATCTTTTGCTTAGTTGGAGTTTTGTGAATATTTTGAGAACTGTGTCTGTGATATTTCACAGACCTGAATTGTAACATCAGATATATGTTGTGAATAGCACATAGCTAGTTTTTACATTTCTAAATATTTATCATTATTTATGTCAAGCTCCCTGTCTTTGATTCTCTAAGTACAAGTACTGTAGAATTCTATAAACTCATTAATAAGATAAGTTCTCAGATATTTCAAAAGATTTTGCAGAGTCAGTTCAGCCATAATGAAAAATCTTCTGTTTGTACAAGTTATTAGTGAAATTGAAAACCTGACACTCATTCAAAATGAACTTGTGCATAGGTCAGAGTTGGGAGAAAGTCCCCTTGAAAATTAAATAATGAGAATTCATCTCTGATTGCGTTTAGGAACTAGGTAGGGCTGGCCATTATCTGAATTCAGCACTTGTTTTAACTAAATTGTTAATTTAATTGAAGACTAGGGTTTTGATTTTGGGGTTTGGGTTTTTTTTTATTAGTTAAATATTTTAGGTTTCTAAGGTGGAGATTGACCTTATCCAGGTTATGAGATCTAGAAATACAGCTTAGAGTTTAGTAGGTTTGGATATGCAGAAGGTGATGCTTTCCTGCAACAGCAGTTTGCATAATGACAGGGTTTTCTTTTACCTGTGTAGTGGAAGTTTTGGCCATCTGATAAGCAGAACGGGGCTTGAATTTAAGTCACTATTCTGTGTTCAACTATTGCTTGGCTGCTTGCTGAGTCAAATGATACTCTGTTCTTAATTATATAGTTTCAATAACTGCCTTTTCTTTCCTCAGAGATCTGTGAATATAATACTTTCACTTGGTATCTTTGAAATTTAATTTGTCATAGAATGAACACATGTAGAAGTACTTTGAGGTTTTTTTTGCTGCACCTTAGGTTATGGGTGAAAGAGTGGGAGAGAAAAGTAAGGGAGAAAATGACGCATGGATGAGTTATAGTAGGATCATTCCCATCCTTTTTGAAATGAAAGTTGGCAATTTGCAAAAGGTGGTTCCTAAATAATCATTAGAAACAAAATGCAATTAGGAACAGAAGTGGCCAGTGACTTGTCCTATCCAGTGTGGTGTTTACAACTGTCAATTCATATAAATTATAACAGTACAAAACACCTCATAAGTAAGACAAAAAAACCCTCACCAAACCCCAGTGTAAAATAATCTCTCCAGTCCAAGCCCCTGCCTGAGCAGGATCACCTCGATTAAACCACACAGGAACATGTCTAGATTGGTCTTGAATGTCTCCAGAGAAGGATATCTTTCTAATTTATTATTTTAGTCTCACCTATTGTTATGAATGCTGCAATTATGGGCACTTAAGAATCTGTGCATTAGTCTTTAAATAGCCAGTACATGGGGTTTTTTAAAATTATCTATGAGCAATGATAATGTGTCTGGATTGCAACGTTGTTTCTTTGTTCACCTGCCTTTTCCAAGAGTCAGTTAATGAACTTCATGGAGATTCGGAATCTTGATGGAGTTTTAAAAGGAGTGGAAATTCAGTGTTTATGCCTACTTAGAAACAAATGTTGGAAACATTGTGAAATGTCTGTGTGTGGATTCTTCCAATTGCAAATCCCCTTCAGCAGTTTAGTTGAGAGATTTCACTTGGCCTCTCCTAGACTTTGTATTAGATGGTACAGGGGGGTTGGTTTTCTTGTCAGGTAGTACATATGCTCATAGATTGGTACTGTCCAAAGAGAAAAGGTAATTAAAGTAATTAAACACAGCACAAGTGGGTGGTCTTGCCTCTGTAATATCGGAAGAAGAATTTGTCTCCCATCCAAAGTTCAGTGTCTGCTCTTCTCGACTCGGCTTATTTGTGATGATTGTCATAGGAACTGTTTCTGACATAGCTTTGTCAAACAACTTTAATAATAAAAAACAGAATAAGAGGTATTTGAAACACATGATGTTCCAAAATGACTTTAAAGAAATAGCAGTAGACTCATTTTAACTACTTCAGAAATTTAAGAAGAAGGTATTGTTTTGTGCTGTTCTTTGAAGGAAAAGCTGTTACTCACATTTAGGCTTTTTTATGTTAATCTCTAATAATAGTTACCAAAGAAAAATGGTCCTTCAAAGTTTTACTAAGAGTTCTTGTTATTGTCTTGTCATCACCATGACTTGCTTTTAACCATGAGCTCTTTGATGTTCTTTGCTGATGCCTTGTTAGGATGTGTTCTCAGATGGCTTGTGAGTGTACGGATTATTGGAGGTTAAATGGTTGCATTGGCATCACAGTGTGCATACAGTTAGTAAAACTGGCATACTCTTGTTAATGGAAGAAGAAATATATGTAATAAAGAACAAAACCCTCAAACAAGCCATGGTCTTTCTATCATAATAATGTATTTATACTTAGGTTAATCAGTCTTCACTTGCAAGTTTTTAAGGGAAATGCTTAAATAGAGAGGAAGGAATGTATATATAAGCACCATTGGGGCTGTACACAGTATTGATATAGAGCTTCATAACACACAAGAAAGATGTCATTTCGCTCAGTGTTGTAAAATTCAGTGTGTAATGCATTTCACTCACTGGACCGGGACAAATCAAATAACTGTCTGCTTCTTGGTAGCTCTGCAGAGATGAATTCAAGGACATCGAAGAGTAATACTTTAAAAATACCTGGAGGTGGGAATTAATTGTACTAAACAGTTCAAACATTTAGTATTTAAAGGAATATTTACTGTGTATAGTCCAGTAAGTTAATGTTTTCTATATTCTATGTTCCAAAAAAGGAAAAACAGAATGTGTGTTCTTAAGCAGTTTCTTGACAAGGGCAAGTCCCATTTCTGTCATTAACGAAGGATAATGTCTGGAGTGGCAAATGTCCAGAAAAAGCAATCCACTATAAAGGCATATTTACTTCAGTCAGAGAATTTGAGCTGTGGTTAAAATATCAATATTAGTTTAAGAAAGTATTTGGCAGAGGGAGAGTCCAAAACGCAACCGGTTACCTTACTTTGCGTGTGTGTGTTTAGGCGCCTTTCGCAAAGTCACTTTTAAGCATATGGTTATACATCCTAATCTCCGCAGTCTGCAAGGACTGCGTGAGCTTCTGAAGAGAAGAATTTGTAACAGTTATTTGTGCACAGCCCTGGTGTTTAGTGTCAGCATTATACCCAGCTGGAATGAACAGTTTTGTGCCGCTGCTGTAGCTGCTTCATGTGAGACGCTCCGGTGAGTGAGGGGAAGGCGACTTCCACGCGTCTCACAGAACGTGGTTCACCAGTTCCTTCCTGTAATATGAAATCGTCTGAGCCAGCTGTATCGGTTGTGGTTCACCATTTCACTTTCTGACACTCCTTTTCCATAATTCCATGGTTATGGGTTTCCTGTAAATTCAAGGCTTTGAAGTCCGAGCTGTTTTCTGGAACAATTCCTTCCTCTTTGTTGATAATCTTGTGTACCCAGTTTCAAACTATCAATGCTTCTTTGCACTGCACCCCCCATGTAGGTACTTAAAAATGAACTCAGTGTTGAAGTAGGAAGCTTGAAGAACCCTTGTGGATTATTGAGCGTGTGTGTATGTATATGGGACCCAAGTCTTGGTCTGATAGGAAGCCTCATTTCAAATGACTCCCCCTGGAATATCATTCCGGAGGGGAACAGTACTTGCCTTCATTCACAAAGTCACGTTCACTGTCAACACTGCTGAATTTTTATAAAGGTATTTTCAATTATTTTTACATTTTAGCTGCGTTTCAGCTTAGTTACTCAGCCACAAGTGTGTTTGTGTGTCTTGCCTTACAGTAAAGTTTAAGTAATTCCTTTGTATTCTGCAATCAAAACATTTTCTGGTTTGTCTGGAAGCTGTAGAAGAGACTGACTGTTCTTGACACATCCTTTGCTATTTTCTAATTAGAGTATAATGAAATACAGAAATTTTCTCTTGTAAATAGTTTATATAGTCTGATACAGGCAATGCAAGAGTAATTGGAAGTGTGCTTTAATGACATGAGATGCACAAGTGTCACGTGTCCCTTCTCACATTGTAATTCTCAAGAGTTGATTCTGTGGTGAAAAGTCGAGGAAGGTTAATCTTTTCTTAAATGAGATTAAGCAACATGATTCAGATTCCAAATATAATTAGTGATAAATGCATAAAATGCAGGATTGCTTGCTTTTACTGTGATGAAGATTTTTTTTTTAAGTAGTATAAATGAAAATATTTGGATATATTTTTTAACACAGAAATGCTTTGAGTAAAGCTAAGAATGCTTAAATGCTAACTTGATAACATTTTGGAATAAGTAACCAAATTTTCACTTTCATAGAGGTGGATCATGAATCTCGGGTTGTGATTTTTTTTCCTTTCTAAATCCTTACCCCTGTAAATGAGGGTTGTGTTCTTTTGAGTAAGGATTCCAGCTATTGATGAATTTCAAGACCACTTGTACTCACTGACTCTATGAACATCAGGGTGCTTATAGAAGTAATTCCTATTCATTACAAGAATTTGTATGAAATATTTTGGACTTAAATGTGAAAAAACTCTGGGTGGCTTGAAGGGAAGGATGCTTTAATAATGCAACAAGGGGGAGATACTTGGAACAGTATCAAGACCAGCAGATTTCCCTTGTATTTTCCGCCTCCATATGGAGGAACACCCACATCTCTCTTCAGTGCAGAAGGTTTTGGGTATCACAATTAAATTATTTATTAAGGTCAAAATTTTATTTACCTTTTTTCCATGAAGAGTTATCTGCCTTTAAGTGATCCTAATAATGGTGTACATATTGCAGTGTTATCTTGACTTGATTATTTTGTGATAAATGGCTCTGGAATTTTCTAGATTCCTCCTTCCTGAAGTATTTTGATATTTTTTTATATTCGCGATAAGCATCCTATCTTAGAAACTGATAATAAAGGTCTGTTATAAGTAGGAATTAAAAATGTCAATTTGTTTGAACAGCTTGTGTTGTTTTAGCAAAAATTGTTTGGTGAGTACACAAGGCTCCAGTTCCCTCAGAATTGCACTAAATTATGCTGAACTAATTATATTCTTGCTTTTTGTAACCTGACATTTAATTACAGAAATTAAATTTGATGTGCCCACCTCACCCCATGAGTGCATGACACGTAGCTCTCCTTTAGCTATTTTTCACCTGCTTTATCTTCTCATCAACTTCTTTGTTGCAATAAAAATATATTTCCTTGACAGCTTTTACCAGATAAGTTGCCTTCAAGTCACAGATGATAAGCAATGTAAACAACTGATATAGATGCCAGGGTTTTTATTATTTTTAAGAGTGTGAGTATCAGTCTTAACTGATAGAGTTGAATTCTTATCAATAAATTATGATTTGACCTTTTTTGTTCTCCATGGAAACCAACCTTTTATTGATGCTACTGTTCTCCAGCAGCTATTCTGATCTGTCTGAACCCCTAAGCAGATATTAAACAAAAAATAATCCCACACAAGCACTCCCTTCCCCCTCTGAAGAACACCATTTATGTTTTCTGTTCTAAATTGTATTTTCAGGTTTGAATATTTGGATGAAGCTTTAGCTCCACTGGTAAATGCATCAGCTGAAGCCTTTATCTGAAACAAGAGGTGGTTTGGTGGAGTGGAGCAGTTAGGAACGGATTGCTGGGGCTGTAAGGCTTCCTGTCACTTTGGCATTCAAACCTGTGAGATACATTATGTTCTGTGAAGGGCAGTCACTGAATGCCCACAAGAAAAGCAGTAAGACATGATTCTCCACAGCCTGACACTGGTAGCTCTAGAAAGGCTTGTGGCATCTTGCCCTTGCATTGGGTTCACACGTGGATTGTGGCTACCTGCCTGATCCATGCCTGATCCATGCCTGCAAGGGGCACTTGAAGAAGAAATACTCTGGGGCATTGCTGCAGTAGAATTCATTAATTGTATAATACAAAATACATGTGCAAAACATTGTTTTGATTATGATTTTTCCTAAGGCTAAGACAATATAGTACTGAGAAATGTTTAATTTTCCCAGACAACTGCTGTGTTCAAGCATCTTTCTGTTGGAAGTAAGTGTGGGGCTGGCTTGTGGTTTCCTGCCTGTGCCAAGAGAGCAGAGTGTACCTGGGGCTGCCACAGGGTGCGGGCAGCGGCTCTGCTCAAGGGCGCTTTCATGCACTCTACAAGGTGGAGGGGACTTACTTCTTAGTGCCCGTTCCCAAAGACTGAAAGCGTTTTTAAAACCAAAAAGTGTCAGTGCAAGGAAAAAAAAAAAGGCAAGTTACTGAGTTTAAGACATAAAACACTTCAGTGTGTTAAAATAAAACCAGATTATCAGTAGACAAGTTTAAACATTTAAAACTTTACATGTTGCACACACAGTTTAAAACTGTGGTAAACTCTGGGCCAAAAAAACTTCTCGTAATATTAAAGCTCTTTATTTTTTTTTATGATGCTGCATTTTTCCTTGCAGTATTGAATTTCAGATTAAATAGTCTAGCCAGAACAAAGCTGAAGATCCTTGTGGCACATGATGATGTCCTCTGTTTATACCTGAAGTCACTTTAGAGTCTGATCATAATCTTGTCAGATGAGTTTTTCCTGACCTCACTGCTTGGATATCTTGCCTTTGTTTTTTGGGGGACACTGTGCTTTTGGAGCTGTTGCAGGCTGTCTTGTCATCCTGAAATTACTCACAGGTGTAATCATGAAAACGATGATTTCTTGTGTGATTGCAAAGCTAATTAGAGGATAGATTTAGTAGTTTTTGTTCGATATTGAAGCTGAAGAAGCTCCTGCTGGTTTTCTGGCTTTGTGCTAGTGTTATAGTTCTGGGTGATGTAGTTTCCTCAGGTTTGCATGGTACGTCCTGTGTGCTTTTCCAGCATTTTCTTTTTCTCACTGATGGCTGCATTGAAGCTAACACGTGAAGTCTGATCTTCTGTCACCATGCAAACTAGAGAAAACCAGTGTCTGATTTCCATTGAGTTTGTTACCCTGCTATTGGACGAGTATATTTTTTTTACTTTGTAGTGACCATGTTGGTTTAGTGTCAAAAGCAGTTTAAACTTTTTTCATGAGACAATAGCCCTGCTGCAGGTTGCTGCTGTTTGAGGCGATAGGGAGGTGAACAGTTGGGTTGGTGGGTTTTCTTTTAGGAGTAGTCATTTCAGAAAGAAAAGCATGAATGTAGTTGGACTGACCAACCAGCCCAATAGGTTGTAAATGAAGAAGTAATAAAGCTGTCACAGTTGTCAGTCAACGTAACAACACATCATCAGTTATACGATGCTGCTCCAAGGTAGAGCTGGTGGCATTATAGCTGCTGCTGCAGGGCATTAGGGGCTGGTTGAACAGATGAAAGCAGTATCTGCTGTTTGGATCAAAGCTGAGGCGTTTTCATCTCTTAAGTGACACATCTTTTACACACAAGCTCTTCTATTCAAAATCATTTTAATTATGGTTGTTCTCGGGCAAAACACCAGAAGATTTTTTTTTAATTGCTGCTGTAGATTTAACAGCTTTTGCTTTTTGTCTGTAGATCTCAAAGAAAATGAAGTATTCTATGATTGAACATATTCTATTGTCAATTAAAAAAAAAATGTTACTGAATTCAAGTTACTGAGTACTTAGGCCAAACGGTTTTAAAAGACTATACTGTATGATGTCAAAATGCTGCTCTTAGGAGCGTATAGTATTCTTTCAAGCCTTTAATTTTTGTATCTTGAAGTTCTTTCATATTTTGGAAGGACTATTGAATCTCCAAATCCAGCAGCCTGGAAAGAACCAGTGTCAAAAGTCTCTGATCATGACCCTTTTGCAAATTGGAAAATAACCTGGAATGTAGAGTGACAGGAAAACTGGAGCAAAGCCATTATGGGCATGGTGAGTTTAATTTGTAACATGCACTGTTTACACCACCTCAGCCTGATGTGCAGTGATCTTTCCACTGATCTGCTCTCGTCCATGTTTGACATGTCTTGACGTAGGTGTGGAAGAACATGAGCCTTGTTGTACTCCGCTGATTGAACTGACGTTCGTTTGACAGTAACTTGTTGTGCAACACAAACCATCAAGAGGTTCTCGAGGTACTGGCATCTGAGTGAAATGTCACAAGGCAGCCATGTTTGAGTAGGTCTGTGTGACTTGTATATTCAACACACCGAGAACAGCAGCTGTAGCAAGAGGAATAGTTTACTAAGGGGAAGAACCTTGAATGTAGCTAACTATACAGCAGAAATATTTGATGAACACGGATGGCTGGTTGGGGAGTGGCACATGTAGCTCTGTAGGTGTATCTAGTTAAATTCTGGAAACAGCTGAGTAGTGAAGGTGGTGATGTGTGTTCCTGAAGAGCTGGTGTGTAAATTGGCCTTGAACTTCTGAGGAAGTGTGCACTTAGGTATTGATGAGTCTGTCCAGTCAGTAAGGTGTTAGCAGGTTTGAAGCCTGACCTCATTAATGTGTATAAATATGTCAAGGGTGAGTGTCAGGAGGACAGAGCTAGGCTCTTCCCAGTGATGGCCAGTGATAGTACAAGGGGCAAGCTGAAGCAGAGAAAGTTCCATGTGAATGTAAGGAGAAACTATTTCCCTGTGAGGGTGATGGAGGCCAGGGACAGGCTGCCCAGAGAGGTTGTGGAGTCTCCTTCTCTGGAGACATTCAAGACCAATCTGGACACGTTCCTGTGTGGTTTAATTGAGGTGATCCTGCTCAGGCAGGGGGTTGGACTAGATGATCTTTTGAGGTCCCTTCCAACTCCTGATTCTCTGTGATGCTGTGATTCATTGCTCCTTTTCTTCTAGATGTTACAAGGTCCTTTGTCCTGTGGTTGCTGAAAGGGCACAGAAAAATAATGTGCTAAGACTGAAGAAAAAAAAGTTTGAATTTAGGTGACGTTTTGCGAGCAGGTATGAATTTGAGGTGCCATGGTCTAAGCACACCATATTGTACAGCCAGTGCAAGCTGGGGACAGTCAATGATTGTAACGGGCTTCTTGCACAAATAGTGACAGCTACTCAGTGTCTGTACAGCTGCATCTACAAATGTGACATGCATCTGATTTTATAATGTTCTCCACTAGTACTATGTACTAGCTGATTAATCCCCTTTATAGCAATTAACCTACCTGTTTATGCTGAAGTTTAGTGTCTTATGTGATTGCTAGGAAGACCTTAGTGATAGTGTCTTAAGTTTATTTTCTTATCTGTGACTTTCCATATGGCTGTTGGTGATCCAATTACAGAATACCTTTCCAAATCAACAAAACTCATAAATAATGAGAGAAATACTAACTAGCAGAGAAATAGCTTAAGTTTAACAAAGTTTATTTAAAAAAAATAAAGCCTACGTGCTGTAACTGTAATCAAATATAGTCTCTGTGCCCTTTTTCTGTTGTGTGGTCTACCTCTTAATGAGAGACTTTTCCTTTTTTTTAGTGGCTCCAATTAGGTTTTCTTGTGCTAAAGATTGGCTAGGGGGAATTTAGATGACTAGAGTTCTTTGGTTCAAGTTACAAAACATACAAGGCTGTTCAATAATTACATTTCCTGGAGCTGCTGCCTGCCGTTGATGGAGAGGTTGGTGTACAGTGGGAAGGGCTCTTGAAAATCAATATCCCAGAAACATGCCTTGTATTGAGAGGAGACTAGCAGAGAATTAAGTCTATTTTAGAGTTATGATGGATATACTTTGTTGTTTCTAAGAAAAAAGTATCCACACAGTGTCTGTCCCTTTACTTCCTGTGCCAGATGCTACAATTAATATTATGAACATGAATGAAAGATGTTAGAAGCTTCTCATAAAGATGCTGTTGATACTCAAAAGAGATGATGTTACAGCAGAGTGCTTTGTCTGTTGACATAGTGCAGGAGGGTTTCTGTACTTAATATTGTGTAGGATGATCCTTTTGTGCATAGAATATCCCAGTCATGCAGTTAATATCGAAGGAAAGCTTCGACAGGAAGATATATTTTAAATATTTCCAGCAAATTAAGAAGCTAATTTAAAAAAATATATAGTTTTTATATACTTTTATATGTAGTTTTTATTTTGTTTATGACAAATTGTAGCAGGTGAGAGCAGGGCAGAGAGGCAGGGATTGAAGGAACAAAGTTCACTTACTGAAGTCAAGAGAGAAGAGCTGGCTAGAAAAGGTAACAGTGGTGAGAGAAATTGTGTGTGTGAACAAAGTAATGAAGTCATTGTTAGTGAGATCCAGCTAGAGCTGGGTGTCTGCTTCCTTTTTTTTTATTAGCTCAGATTTGGAATGTAATGTCATCCATGCCTTTTGGTTGTTTTTTGTTGTTTTGGGGTTTGTTTTTTTTTTGTTAGGAAGTAAATTTTGTGAGCCAAATAATGTTTATTTTTGTTATTTAAGTTTGTAAATTGCATGTTAATATACTTCAAGTTGGTTCAGAAAATAAACAGACTGCGGGGTGCTCTTGCTTCTCTTGCCATCCCTTGAAAAGTCTGCTACTTTTTCGTTAGATCACGGAGCCCGTCACCTAATTCAATTTGGTGTCTTTCAAATATCCAGTTACCAAAGTATTTTTATTAATTGCAACATATATTTTTATTATCCTTAAACATTTATATAGTTCCTTAAGTTTCAGAAATTTAAGAATACTGCACTGAATGAGAAAACTTAAGTCTAGATGACATTATAAAGTAACGCTGGCTGCAAAAACAAACACTGTCACTTTGTGCTGAAATAGTTTTTACTTGATGATTAAGCTTATGCTGTATAAAAGTGTAGTGTTTGGTAACTGAAGGGAGCAGTATCAAAATAAGGGAACAGGATTCAGAGGAATCTTTATGTGAAGACAACAGTTTGCAAAGAACAGAATATATGTTTCAGGCTGACTTTAAAAAGCTTAAATGATGCTAAGAGACATGAAACGTAATAGAATTAGCCTAATCTTCTACGGGAATGATCATCTCCCCAGAGACAACATCCAGTGTCTGAATGCTTTGTAGTTTTATGATGCCTGATACCCTGAGGTACTATTTAACTATCTTTATTTCACTTTATGTATATAACATACTGTTAGAATTCACCTATGTCTCACTTCCACTGAACCCAAAATTGCTGCAGCTCCATGTTTTATTGCTCGTGAAAAGTTGTGTGCCAGAGGCAGAGACCAGGGCAGCACCAGTTTTCAAGGGCTGAGACTCCTGTGCAGAAAGTGCTGTGGGGTCCTTGAGCTATACCTCCTCAGTCACAGAAAGTGCTAGAATGAAAAATAGTCCAATTTTTATTTTACAGACAGGAGAAATTATTGAGAAACGCTGTCCACCATCTTTATGGCAAGAGATTTACCATTGATCGTGTGCGAACTCAAGGCTGGGAGCTACAGCTGTTCTCCCACCACGAGATGTGGCTGATATGTAAAAATTAAGAAGTAATAAGGAAAAAAGTTGGATCTAATTGGGGTTTAGGAGCAAGACAAATGTAACACTTCTCTTCTGGATGACCAACTGAAGCCCTAGAGCTTGAGATTTGATTTTAGCCATTGTGGGAAAGTAGGCGAGCAGGTGTTGACAACTGTAACGTTGAACCTGACAGTGTAATGAGTATCAGGCTGTTGTATGTTAAAAATTTGTTTCTGAATGCTTCAAAAAAATTGTAGCAACAAAGATCTATAGCAGTCTTCTAGTATATGAGATTATTTTCCCGTTTCTTTTTGGATAAATGCAAGGAGTGACACCAAATCCTTAGGTGGTTATGTGGTCGGAGAAATCGGTGATATCAGGAAGTCTTTTTTGGTGTAATCTGTATGAACACATATAGAAATGCCTTTTTTTTTTTCTTGAAAAAGCAGGTGTTTATGTCAAAACAGTTAATATTAGATAGCAGCCCCACTGCAAATATTTAGGAAAATAATTTAAAAATCCAGTTTCTGTATTAAGTTCTTTCGTGC
Source organism: Heliornis fulica (assembly GCA_013399135.1). Taxonomy (NCBI): domain Eukaryota; kingdom Metazoa; phylum Chordata; class Aves; order Gruiformes; family Heliornithidae; genus Heliornis; species Heliornis fulica. The sequence continues at coordinate 183,291 of VXBZ01010664.1, forward strand.
TTTTCAGAGGCGCTTCCTGCTAGAAGTATGTGTGCATGCTGATATACTCTGTCACCTGCTATAGAGTGTATCTTACACTACATTCCAGTCCGTTATAATATTAAGGGTCACAAGGGTTTTCTCACGTGGTCTTTTATTTACTCCGGATTCTCCTTTGAGGCTTTTGAGTGTGAAGTTATGGGAGAGCACATACAAATCCAGATTTCAGGTTGTAGAAGGACAAATAGCATGTGACAGGAAAACTTCTTTCATAAATGTTCAACCTTTGATTTTAACTGTGACATTTTTGGGGAGTACTTTATCCTTTCAAGCAGTGTCCCTCATTCTCGCTTTGGTAAAATTTTTTTTAATTTTTATTGATGTGTAATATAGCAGTCATCATATTGTATTCTAGACTCTGGTTTTACTTTCATTACATGGCAACATGCTTTCTCCATTTATCTTGTTAAGCACCGTTCCAGACTGTGAGGAAAGGTTGCTCATGCAGAAAGTATGCTGAAGTACAAATCTGGACATAGTCAGAAAGCTGCTGGATTCATTTTGCTCAAGCTTTCAATTGATTTTAAGGTACGAAATCCTGGGCTTTTGTCCAACTGGCCAGACCTATTACACCATCTGCTTTTGCAGATATTACACCTTTCTTTGGATCTGCTAGTGATATATTTCAGGTATTCACAGACGCTGTGGTGGTAGGCACAGTTTCGGGTGTCGTCGGTGATGAAGCAGTGGGAAAGCTGACTTCAGTTGAGTTGGATCTGGTGAGGTGAGATGTCGCTGTGATTCTTCATAAAGCTGATCCCCAAGGAGAGAGGTGGTATGGACCTTGATATTTCAAGTCCTTTTCTAAATGGAATTTCCTTCTGTCACAAAATTTTACGACATACCTTCCCCTGTATAACATGAATAATCACCGTGCTTTTCCTCAGCAGTTGGCAATAACATAATTTTTGTGGGTTTGGGCAAAAAGTGATCTCTTGGAATTGAAATCCCTGTCTTTGGGATGCATTTTGTTTGTGCGTCTTCATTCTCTTCCAGCTGATCCCCTGTGAACTCTTTAACAGTTAATAACATCTGAAATTAAGTTCCTTTAGTATTATGCATGGTGAAATTACCATATTTTAACATCTACAAAAGCTTAACAATTACTTTTAAAATAGGAAGAGATGAAAACATTTTGGGGGAGTGATTGATTAATTAGGAGCATCCATTGTTTTTCACATCTGCAGATCTCTTTGAGTTTTGGTCTGTTCTCTCAACTTGGGGAAAAGCAGGTCTGTGAAATGAGTTTCAGAAACTGATTCCAGGCCTGATTTCTTCAAGCAGAGGATTGGTATGGGAGGAATGCAGTTATCCTGCATTCTGTGGCCTGGAAGTCTTATGAGGGTTACACAGTCAGTGGATGCTTTTTTCTTCTTTTTAATGTTGTGCACTTCTCTTTTTGGCTGTATGGTTAATATTGGGAAAGATTATTTACTTGCAGATATTTATTCTGCTTTGGCACAATGACAATACTAGTTGAAGCCTGAAGCTCGTGGCTTGCTCAGTGACGTGTTTGTGTAAATTCTCATTGCCTCACATTTCTCCAAGACTTGTTTTGTTCTTCTGAAGCGATGATGAGGAACACCATCTCACCAGAACATTCAATCTAAGGGAGACCTCTAGGAACTCAAGTTCATCTGCAAAACTGGAAAGTGAACATTATCCAGGTTGTGCTATTGCTTTTTTCAGAGTTTATTTATTGAGGAAAGGAAGATGGATTTTGTGTGTGTGAGATTTGAGTCTGAAGAAAAGAAGCTCCCAAAAATACGACACTGAACACCAAGGCAGTCTTGTTTTAATTTCAGTGGTGGAAATAATAACTACGTAAAGAGCATCAAATAGTCGGTCTGAGTTGAGCAGGGAAAATTGTGGGGTAAGACCTCTGTTTCTGTAATCAAAGCATGTAATAGGACTCGATTGTACGCAAATTTATACTTATGACAGCCTTCATTTTACGTTCTATTTAAGAAGATCTCTGTATCTGAAAATGAGTAACAGGCTAACCCAAAATAAAACAAATTTCAGATGTGATGCTGTTTTGTAATGCATTCCACAAGCAGCCTAATCAGAAGCTATAAATCAATAGGAAAATAGGACATGCCACTAATTAGTTAGTAGAAAATTCTACCAATTGGCTCTCAGCACAGACCCATGCCAGATAATCCCCGACTTGTTGAAGGCGTCTTTTCAACTTCAGTGTGTAAAAGACCGATCTGTTTTTAAGAAGATAATGTATGTGAATAGTATGAAATTTGTTTCTAACATGGGTAAACTGACGTATCACTAACTCAAATCAAATGTCTGTAGAAATGTCTCTGGGATAAATCTAATCCAGTCTGATTTCTATTAATTGATTTTTTTTTTCTTGCAATTTAATGGCTCTCAAATTTGGCCCTGAATGCCAAAGTTGTACTTAGCCAATGTCATTTCCAAGGCAATCAAACAAGCAATGTTCTTCGTAAATACAGTTTGGCAGAAGGTTTGCTAGTGCATGTTGTGGCTTAAACCAGCTCCAGTATTTCACACATCTGTGAGAGTTCTTCAGTTCATGTTACCTTTCATAAAATAAGGGTATTATAGTTTAAGATTAGTAAGTTTTCTAAATATGGAAATGCCACCTAGAGTTTAGCTCAGCAGCTTGTAGGATGGAGTCCTGAGTACCTGCTCTAGTTTTATGCTTGGAAGCCTACAGAGGCTTTATAGATGCCAAATATAAATCTAATATTGAAGAAGCCACAAAGTAAACATTCCTTTTATTTCACAACTGTTATTTAAAATCTTGCTATTCTGTGGTATTTTAGTATCTGTGTCCAGCTGTTAATTAGGACTTTTGTCATGTACTGCTGCAGGCGCTATCCTTGTTTTAAGGTCTCTTCACTTTCTAAACACAATTTTTGTCTTTCCAGTTTAGATATTTGCATATAAACTGCTACTCAGATGTACATTCTTGCTGAGTTGCTTCATCTGTCTTTTAGGCTGTTCCATGAGAACTAATTTGTGCGATCTACGTAAGAAAACATGCACATGATGAAAAAAATCTGTTGAATGAATGTTTTTTCTGGAAAAGAATGAATGCTAGAAGAAGTAGAAAGTTCTGTGAGATGCTGTGACTTAATTTTAGTATATAATTGGGTTTTTTTTCTTTTTAAAAAAGACCAGTTATGAACATCTCAGATACTAATCTAGCGCTCCGCTGGAGGTTCTCTGTGCTTGGGACGAACATGGATATTGCCTCTTGTACTTGGGTAATATTTTTGTGAGATGACAGCACTATGTAATGTAGCAGGGATAGCTTCTGGAACCCAGACTGGTGTCTGAGCTGTATCTTTACTTACTGATGATGAATATTAGATGTTCCCCAATGGAATATGCACAGGGCGCTGAAGTGCTCCAAGGATTCAGCTTTGTTACAAAACAGACAATTCCTTAGGACTCAGTGGATCCTGAAACTTGTAAATCACGTAACCTGGTCATTAGAAATCCAACTTTATGAAAACATGGAGACAGTGCTCAAAGTGCTTTGAATCCTCTTAGGCTTCTCGTTCGAGCTTTTAAAGGTCATGAGAGCTGGCTCTTCACATAGCTTCAGGAGTATTGATTAAACACACCCACGCTCAAAACTAATATAAAAGACAATACAAACTTCAAAACCAAGCTAGTGGAGTGGCTAATTCCTCACCATTAATATAGATGCCGTTCCAGAAAGCAGAGGGAATAGCTTGACTCTTTAGTGAGCAATGTGAGCATTACATTTTACTTGCATAAAATCATTTTTGCCTGAACACAGCAAAAGATTTGCAGATAGACCTAAGTGTAACACTCTGGAAATCTATGATGTATTAAAATAAACCTTTTTTGTTGTTGTTTTTAATGTGAACTTGAGGGTCCTGTCATTCCAGGAAGGAAGGAAATAGATTCAGCAAAAGACTTTCTGTCTTGTTTTTTTATTTTTTTAATTTTTTTCCACATGCTGCTTAAAGTCCACCTCGGCTGTTCTCCCTGATACTAAGAAGTTGGCATCCTGTCATGGCTTTAGCCACACAATTTGTGGATTAGGTCTTTGGGTAATTCTGGGTTACTTTAGTTATTTTTAGAAGTTCTATTCAGAAGATGGGAAATAGCATATAGTAGGCATTAGCACAGAATGTAACTTTTGTTGTTATATGTTGGTCAGTGTGTGAAGATAACTTGTGAGTTGAGGTAAGAACAGTGTAACAGGCAAACCAACAGCTCCACGTCGGGCAGAGCAAAGCAAGGAACTCCTTCCTCACATCCCATGGCAGGCAGGAGCTCAGCTGTCCCCAGGACAGCAAGGTTTCATCCCCAGAACGGTGATGTGGGAAGACAAACACCCCAACTTTGAACTTCTCACCTTCCCTCCCCCTTCCCCTAGCTTTATCTGCTGTGCATGACATCATATGGAGTGGGACATCCCTTTGGCCATGGGGGTTGGCTGTCCCAGCCGTGTCCTCTCCAACTCCTGGTGCACCCCCAGCCTACTGGCTGGTGGGGTGGGGTGAGGAGCAGCAAAGCCCTTGGCTCTGTGTGAGCCCTGCTGAGCAGGAACAAAACCATCCCTGTGCTATCAACACTGTTTCCAGCACAAATCCACAGCACAGCCCTGGACTGGGTACTGTGTAGAAAACGCCATCCCAGCCACAACCAGGCACACCACCTAAAATATAGGAGGAGAGACCCCCCCTGGAGAGCAGCCTCGCTTGCTTGTACTGGGCACTGCTCTGTTCGGTAACAGCTTGTGCAGGGTATGAAAAAAACCCAAAACCAACAAAACCAATCTCTGTTCTTGTTTTCTTACAAGTGAGGATTCTTTGGGTGTTTTGCTGTTCTGCTTTTGATAAAATTATTCTTTGGTTTGTGTAATCATTATGCAACCACAGCTTTTGTACATGGATTTTGTTTATTATAAGGAAGGAGACAGATGTTTCTTGTAACAACTTTTTTTTCCCAGTGCTATATAACCTAAAAGCAGAAAGTGTTTTACTTGGTGCTGTAATCTGTGAATAGTCATTCTGTTTATAACTTTTTGTGCTCCAGTTACTTCCCCAGTAACTGGTTACTTCACTTGGCTTCTTCATTGAGAAAATAAAGAAATAGACACTCATTGTTGGGAGTGGTACTCAGGAGTTAGCACAGTGCTGTTAGGAACATAATTTATATGAAATCTCAGAAAACACTCTGAGGAGTTCTGAACTTCCCCCTTGGCTATGTTGTTAGTAGTCCCTGTATACTCCCACCCCAGGCTGTATTAGCCTAGAAACGGTAGGAATGGTGAATCTTGAGTTGTAGAGATGAAGCAGGATAAATTATGCAGCAAATTTTGGGAAGGAAAAATAAAATCTATTTTCATAAATGGCTTTTGCAGTATTTGACATCATTATATCTTAGAACAATGAGGATATTTGCAATGCAGATCAAGGCTTCCTATCCCCTTCCCACTGAGCCTGTTCTTCCATCATGCCTGTTGCACAGTGAATTGAGCTGCCAAATGTGTACTTGGAGCTGTTAGAGCTGCTTTGGACAGGACAAAGACACCCTAATCTAGTGAAATAGCCTCTCCACTTATTTTAGCACTGATATTTTGGTGTAGTGGAAGCTCCCCTAACTGCTTAATTGGAAGAATTTGACTGTAAAATTGCCATATTGCTCTTTTAAAGAGTGAGTTGCCAGTCATCATGTTCAGTGGCTTAATCAGAGCTTTGCCTCTCAGTACATCTGGGAGACATTCAGTTGTTTTTAGTCTCCTTTCCAGGTGGTTAGGCAAGGAACCAAGCTCCCAGTGATCAGAAACCACACGTACTAAAAGGCTGCGAACACTGATAGTTTGCTCCCCTGATTGTTCAGTCACCAGGCAAGGGTAGTTAGAGGCAGTGACTATTTCTGGAATAACAAGGGTATAATTTGGAGGAATAAACTCTCGTTGTATGTTCTAGCTGATTTTTTTTTAAATGCTTTTTGACATTTCTCTTAAATGTGATGTGAGATCCTAAGCTCCAGCAGAGGATGAACACTATATTTGTCTAAGTAGCACCAGACACATATGCGTTCCCGGATGCGGTCAAACTCTGATTTCCTCCCCAAAATTTCTTCTTAGCAAGCAAATGCACAATGTAGGAAGTGAACACTATCTCACAGTGAAAGGTTCCAGATATCTTTCTTGCTACAAGTGCAAAAAGTCATGATCTTCAACCACTGCATTTCAGGCTCATACTGTAGTGAACTGTGATGTTTCAACAAAACTGTAGAGCATGAAGAGGAACAAATGTCCCATATGTTACTGTAAAACACCCCAAACCCAACACACTAGTCTTAACATAGTCTTGCAAGGTTGGGTGTGATGTATTTGGGACTGTGAACATAAATTTAAAATATAAAGCAAATACAATACTTAAAAGTGAAGTGAAAATGGTAACAATTGCACAGCTTATCCTGCTTTTAGATTCTGACATTATTCACAGTATGATTAATACATTGGAAGTATGTTGCAGAATGGGCAGATAGTGTGCTTTGTATTGCTATGTGTTTCTAGTACTAATTTTTAAGCAATGTGTCTACCCATTCTGTTCCTCTTCTGGTTTTATCATTTTTGTTAATTCTGGGCAGTAGCAAATCAGCCAAAAACTCAAAGGAAGGAAAAAAAAGGTCACTCTAGGTAGAACTGTGTAAATTAACCTGCGATGATTACCTGCTGAATTTTATTTGACATGTTTTAGTTGGATTAGGAAGTGTGTTTGATGGTTTTGTTTGAATACTTTGGGAAGGGGAAGAGGAGTTGTTGGCTAATGCAGAGATAGGCTTAACGTCAGTGTGGGCTCAGTGAACATTGTGGGGAACGGAAGCGTAACGCGTCTGGGCTGTAGTGTCATCACCTTGGGAGACAGTGTGACAGCGAGGCAGAGATGCTCTTCCAAATAACCTTTACCAGTTGATGTCTGGAAGAAATACTGGCTGCTCTGAGAGTCAGGTTTTACAGAGCTATTTTAATAGAGCAGTTGTAATACAAACTCCTAGTTTGTTTGCCACAATCCAGGAGCTATGACAGGGTGGAGAGTGTATGTTTACCTGCAGCCATACGTCAGGCAGCCTGTGTCAGGCTGCCCTAAATTCTTCTTGACAGGTTATTAGGATATGTGTTTGGTGTCCATGTATGCTATTTTGCTTCACTCTACTCCAGAGCCTAAGTTGTCCAGTGAGGATTCAGCACTCATTTTTTGCCTCCTGAAGTGTAATAAAAAGGAAAATTATCATTCAGTTGAGTATTCAGCTATGGAATTTCCTATACTCTGTTACTCATTTTTAATAAAAAAATTTAGGATGGTTTGAACCCAAATCCTCTTGGAGTGAAGGAACAGTTTCTTGTCTCTTGGTTTCCAAAGTCAAGTGGAAGGGCCAAACTTCTGAAATAAATTAAATCAGGGAGTTATCTTTTAATTCATAGAGATGTATGGACCTTTACTGGAATAAATTAAAGGGTGAGTATGATTTGAACTGCCTAACTTTAAGAACTTTCCCACTACTTAACAATTTATTGAGAAAACAGAGATCAGACTTTAAATTGTTAATTTGCCAACATCTGTCATCAAGCAGTTTAACACAGGTGCCTGAGGAATATTTTAAACAACAATCATATTTTTTAAGCAATAGTGTGCATTGTATTCAACAGTGACTGCAGTTCTACACCCATCCTGAGCTTAATAGCAAAGATGTTGACTACAGTCTTCACTTTTCATTATGTGTAGACTTTTAAGATATACTGGATTAGTCTGGAGCTTTTTGAAGGTCAGGACCAAGATTCTGAGCTTCACTCCCAGTTCCCATGGAGGGGATTATCAGATGTAGGACACTGTATTTTTTTTTTTCCTCCTATTTCTCAAAAGCTGAGTGGTAGGACCAGTCAGGGTTAATATTGCTTTGTTCTAGCCTTTGGTTGCACTTAATATACTAAGAGCAAGTAAAGATGACAAAATATTTTCCAAGTTTACAACTGGAGAGTGTATTATGTGGATCTATGTTTTGTGGAATGATACAATACATAATGTGGACACATACATTGTGTTTCTGTTCAACCAAAATGAAAAAGCATCTTCTGAAGGACATATTGGCCCTGGTAGTGCAGAGAGCTTTCCCTGAAGGAACAGAAGGGGAGTGACTGAGAAGATCACATCTCTTCTGGGCACATGCTAGCACAAGTTTCTGATATATGTCATGTTTCATAGCAGCTGGAGTTGGTTTTGGTTTTCTTCACGGAACACTTGTCAGCTCTTTCCATCTCTTTTCTGTGTTTTCTTAATGTTCCCTTCATTTTCTTTTTTTCAGAATACAAGTACAGTGAAAAGTTAGAATTTAGTTTTCAAAGCTACTATGTTCAGTGGAGTGTAAAATTAGGAATAAGAAATGTGTGTTTTCCCTGTCTCCCTTAATATTTTTGCAGGTGGAAAATATAATATTGTTATATGGAGTGACAGGAGAACAATTAGATATCTGAGGAAATCCAGCAGTTGCAGATCACAGGATTTCTGCAGTTAGCAGGGACCTCTGGAGGTGTACAGCAACCTGCCTGCACAAAGCAGGATCAGCTCCAGCACGTTACTTGTGGCGATGTCCAGTTGGGGTCTGAGCATCTCCAAGGGTGGGGAGTCCACAGCTTCCCAGGGCTACCTTGTCACCCTTTGATCCACTGTCACGTGAGGGGGGGAAACAGGGAGGTGGGTGGAGGACTCAGGATGGCTGCTTCGGGGCATGAGATGAAAAAAGTGGTCTCTAGAACCAGGAATGGTGTAGTACTGAAAAAAGAAGGGGTGGGGGTGGTGTGGGGGGAAGGTGGCAGAGCACTGGGACACAAAAAAAAAAAGGGAAAAATGTTCCATGGGCTGATTTTTTTTTATGTAAGAACACCTACTGCAGCTCTTTATCATCATTGACAGCATCTAGCTTACTTATTTGTTGGTCTGTACAGGAAAGCACAGTTTTTCATAGACAAAACATTTTAGCAACTTTATTATGAAATACAGTGTAGTACAGATTATGTCCCTTTTAAATTAACTAAATACCATTGGAAACTTTAGCAGATACTTGAGTTTATCCATGGAGATGAAATGTGAGTGTAAGATAAAACACTTCATGAATAGAAAATTTCTTACAGTTTAGAAAGAGTTTAAAAAGAATAAAACTAGCGTGAAAGTTTAATAAATAAAAATTAGTGTAGCAGTACTTACTTTCAAGTTCATAAGCATACTGATATTGCTAGTTTTAATAGTTACTTTTCTTCTGGAAATGAAAATGATTACAAAAAGCTCTTCTCTGTTATGTGTTTTCCCCCATATGTGTCTAGGGATAGATCAAAACTGATATGTACAGAACAGTAATTCAAACAAATGTGAACAGCTGCAAAATGTTAATTCAAAGCATTGTGTATAACAGCTGAGTTAAACACAATGCAGTGTTACATAGTAAGACTAGTGTTATTTTTGGATTAGCATCTTGGAGAAACAGGGTATGTGACAAGTTATGTCATTCCATGGTTCAGCCTGGACTCCAGAATATTGTGATTACACTGCAGTGTCAGGTCTGTCCCATTGTGAAGACAGGGCACGTGGGCTCTAGAAGACAATTCTGCTTTTTTCCCACATCTTTCTCCTACTGTTTGCACCTGTCTAAATTGTTTCAGGAAAAAACTTAGACTTCCAAAGGGTACCAACCACTAAGTCCATTGCAGCGATCCCCCCCTCTGTTTCTGGTAGGTGGGATAGTGAGAACGGACCAACACCTCCAAAAACTTCACTGCATTTTCAGATGCATCGATATATTTTTATTTTGACAGCTGTGGACTCTAGGAAGATTTATTTGCTGAAAAATTGGGGAAAGGTAGTAGAAAATGAACAGTTCTTTGGCAATGTGTGCTTTATGCTTGAATCAGGAACGCAAGAGACGGGGAATGTGCCTGTGCTTTGAGAGGCTCTTTGGTTTCTATGGGATTCCCAAGGAAGGATTATCAACTTCCTGCTGTCAGAAGCCTGTAGTTTTACACTAGAAGAAAACCAAACCTGCTGCTCCTCTGTAAATCTTCTGTTTTTTCAACAGAAGAGGAAGGTACCAGAAGGAAGTGGACTCTAGGTTCTCTTTAAAGCTCATTCTTTTTCTGTGTTTCTGCTGTGCAGGTAGCAGTTTCCATACATGAGCTTTACATTCTGTCAGTCCCTTCATAACACTGACATTTCCCTGTCTCAATCCATGTGTTTGTACATTTATTCAGTTAGTACTCGAAGTGATGGATTGTTGTTGAGAATTCCCTGTGATACAGATACTTCTTTTGCAAGGTCACAACTTCTTAAGCTGTTTGAAAGTATACCAGGATTGTTTGAGCTTGGGGAGGTGTAAGGCTGAAGACTGCCACGGAAGTTTCTGATAGCTGGATTAAAGGAAGTGATGCTATAAAATACTGTCTCCTTCCACCACAGCAGGGAGAAGTTAGCCATGCATGGAACAGCAGCTCCTTTGCAAAGCAGCTAACTTCAGAGCGTGCTGCTTCACAGTACGGAAATGCACCTGGAAGTGGCCAAGCGTCAGTTTAGTGGTGATTGAGTGGAATCACAAGTTACACTTCAATCTCTTTTTCTGCTTTCCCTGGGCAGTAGCAGAGTTTATTTGTAAGGTGCTAAGTTTAGTTTATAGATTGGAAACCTGTAAGGAAGGAATGCTATCTGCTCTGACTCACCCCGGCGTCTGGTCTTTATTCCCAGCCTTATTGATGACAAAGTATGCAACGAATTTAGAAAATCTGCGACCCTGGAATGGTGGTGAATTGCATTCTGCTTTACCTCCAGTGTTTGTATGCGTGTCAGGCTTGCCTCCTGACCCCTTCTACACCGAGTTTGTCCTGCACAGGGGAGCAGGGGCACAGGTGTGCCCTTTCAGGCAGGAATGCAGCCTTTCTGGGGTAGGATTTCGTAAGATTCTCCTGCTTTCCCTCCTGTGCATTCATAACTCTCAGCTGTTTGTTGTTTTTGGTTTTTATTCATTAGCCCTAAGGGCTTATGTAGTTGATAAAACGTTAAATGGCATCCAAAGACTGAAAAAAAATTTATGCTTTTGATTTTCATATGTTCTTGTTTAGTGTAAACTCTGGCTAAGCAGAGGTGATGTTTGTTAGAGTGTGAATGAATGTATACTAGCTTCATTGCAACTGGTGCATTGTCAGGGCAGTGTAACAGGTAGTAAAGCAGGACTGAAACCGTCTGGCGCGTGTTTCCTATGCATCGTGTGCTCCGGCTCCCAAACATCACGCCCCGAGGCCGTTCAGTGGCTCTTGAGTAATTATAGGTTATGTACCTTGTGTTCATCTCTGATTGTCAAACCTATGAGGTGGAATGCACCTGCAGGTTATGGAAAAGGTTGATGCATCAGGGCACTGACTTATCATTTATTTAAAAAAATAATTAAACATGGAGGAAAATATTTGAATAGTGTTTAATTTTACAGCGTGAATCCACCAGAATGAGAAATTAGAAGAAAAGCCATGGGTGCAAAGTCTACTGTATCTGACATTAAATGCTTTGCTCCCTTTTCTTCCTTGGGAGCCAATCCAGTCACTTCCACAGGACTTACATCAATGCTCCCTTGTAGTAGCAGGCTTAGCAGCTGCAGTCACATCTTGAGGCTATTTTCGATGACTGCAGAAACAGTTTTGTGTGTGTAAACAACAGCAGTGATTGAGCATCCAGGGGGTAAAAGCCAGAGTCTACTGAACTTTGATGTCACATACATTTTGAACTGTGGTGATGTTTGGTCTTTAGTAAATGGGCAAGGGAAGCCCTGCTATTCTTGGCACCGTGGTGCAGCAGAGGCTGCTTGCAACCTGACTGTCTGCTGTATTAGTGCTGTGTTTGGGTCCTTACGTTTCTGGCTTCATTTGGTGGGAGTCGGTATTGGTCAAAACTTTTCTGAGTATTCATGTAATGTTTTGTGTGCATTGCAGTTACATCCAACTAAATTTGTCTCAGTTATTTTGAACATTTCTTTCCATTAGTAAACTAGGTGACATTGTGCTGACTCTTGGGATACATTGTGGTTCCAGCATCGCAGAAACTGAAACCAGTCTGGAGGGTGGGATTCTGGATTGGTCACTTCATGTATAGACAAGAACACAGAGTCAGCTAAGAAAGCTTCGTTCCATACTTTAACGTTTTGTGTTTTTTCTATTTGTGTATGGAATTTTTATCCTCTAAAACACATTTGCAGTATTAAAATATTGTTGTCTGTTGCAAAATAATTTTTGCACTTTTTTTGATGGTCCGATACAATTTTTTTAAGCTCCTAATTTCTCATAATACATAACATTATGTTACCTTATCAACTAATTTCTGAACTGAGCAGCTGCTGCTGCGAAGAAGCCAGTGTTGGTGCTTTGCAAAGTTTTCCAGGGCAAATGAAGCAGAATCATTAGAGCTCTTAGGGTAGCCAAATATCCTTTCCCTTTGGGGTGTTTGTTAAATAATCAGTTGGTTTTCTCATTTTAGTGGAAATTGTATGGATTTAAGATAAGGAACACGGTTTTGGGTTGAAGGAGTTTGTAGGTATCCATGGAATAGCTGAGGAATGTGGGCCTGTGCCGTCAGAGGAGGTGGCTCCATCAGACAAGCTTTGTGTTCTCCAGTAGCCTGGGATATTTCAAGGCAATCGTGACAGTGTTTTGTCTTCCCCGCTGTGCATGGACTGAATGCATAGAGATGGGTAATTAAACTTTGAACCAATAAACAGATTTCAGAGGCTGGTGCTTTGAAGAACAGGAGATCACAAGAACAATTTCCTGTTAGTTGCTTTGCTTCAGATACGGCTTCATGTGGAGGGTCGGCTCTGTTAACTTGGACTAAGCCCCCTCCTGGCATCCAGCAGCAAGCTGATTGCTGTGTGATGAGCAAATAAGACACACAAGCACACATTTTCATCCTTTTGTAACGAGGGTTGAGTTCATTAAGGATTCTTCTGAATTGAATGGGGTGGTTTGTATTGCCATGCAATATGTTCCCATTTCCAGTGATCTTTGATTTGTGTTTTAGCAACAATTACAACGTGAATTTTGCCTATGTTACTTCATTAACGCCTCTAAATCCATAGCTCGTAGAACTCATACCCTTTCACTATTTTATCTCTGGACAAATTGGTAGCAGATCAGATTAAATATGAGAAAGTAGTCTTACTGCCTGATGCTAATATAACTACTCTAACCATATAAAAGAAACTATAGATATGAGAACATTGCCTGAAAAACAGCAGATAACACCAGCTCTGTCCAAGTAGATGGCCTACCATCCAAAACTCATTACCTCAAATGTTTCTCTAATACTCTTAAGGTAGCAGAGAAATTGCACAGGAGTGAGTGTCTATATAGACAGTGAAGTTCACTTTCCAACATGCAAATACACCTTGTGTATATCTATACGTACACGTGTGTGCACATTTACATACACACACTTTCTAACAGCTCTCCAGATATCCGTACCGAAGGCCAGTCTGCTCACTGCAAATGCACTACATATTATTTTTGGATCCAAATGGGTAGGTTTTGTTTACTGGTATGAACACAGAGGTTATAACAAAGTCTTGTGTTATACAGTGGCAGGACGATCATTCTCCGAATAATTAAATAGATCTGTCAAATTTTTTCCCCTCCCTTAGAAAAATGTTGTAGGAAGAAATGTCTTTATATATTAACACGTGCTTCCTGTTGACTTTGTAAAGGAATTTGAGGGTACACAGTAAACTTTCATTAAAAATTTATAGTTTCCTGGCTCACGTTTACTGTGTATAGATAAGAATAATCTCTTTGTTTCAACACAGCTCTATAGGCTCTTTTCTGCCTTCCATTGCTAGTTTTCCTAATGAATCAAAAAGAAACAATATCCCTGGAGAGAACTCAAGAGCAGAAGGTAAAGTTCAGAAACAGAAAATTGTTTTCTTGTATGGGACAGCACCTGGCTGACCTTTGTTGTTTGAATGTGGCCTGAAATTCTTGCGGTTTGGGTGTAAAACCTGTGCCTGCCATTGCCCTCTGGCAATTAGTCAGTCAGGACTGGGGCTTGAAACTAGAAGTGCGTGGTGGCAGCTGCAAATGTCCTTGGTATTATCCATCTGGTAAGTAAGCAGACAGGCAGCATCCAGCAGGTGAGAGTCACAACATGAACAGGCTGGAGATTGTACTGTACCAAATGTCTTGTGCTCCAAAGGTGGCTAGAGAGGGGCCCACTTTCTGCACAGCTCCTTTGGTGTCCTTCAGTTAAAGGACTGACTCAACCAAAAGCATTTCATTTTCTCACTGCATGGTGGAGATAATTGGCTGGCATCTGGGGGAGAATGAGAGAATTTTCTAGCCCAGCTGAGTGTTTTTACTTTTTTCTTCTTCCTTTTTAACTTCAAGGCAAGATGTGACCTCCTAATGCCTGAAGACTTTTTAACCTCTGAGCACTTTTGCAGCTAAAAACCAATTTACTGGCAAATAGTAATTAACCTGAAAAGAAAACACGTTCTTAGGTTTAATTGTGTCTCAGTCTGTGGGTCAAATAATGAATACTGCAGAGGTATCATCCGTAGCAATTGAAAATATCAGTAGGAAAAAAATAAACAGGCTTAATTTAAAATGAGTGTCCTTCCAGATCTAAGCAAAAAGCTCATCTGATAGAGCAGTGGCATCTTGGATGCTTAAACATTTTTGAGGTTTTTTATTACAATATTATTCTTTTGAGATGGTGCTGGCCACTCAGATAAAGTTTGGAATTCTTGAGATTTTTATTGGGTCCGTATGTCATTTTGTTGCAATTCCTTTGTAATTTTTCAGAGATAGCTTGTTAGTCTAATACAACTTTCTTTTTTATATGTATGGATGGAGAACAAAGATGCTGTAACTGACTGAGGATCAGAAAAAGTGAATCACTAAACAGCTAAACACTAAGATTTTCAAAGCCTATTATTAAGTCCTCACTGAAACTAACATACTGTCATCTACCTGGCTTTGGGTATAAGAAATTTGTCTTAGAAGAAAAAATAAGAACACAGAGATTTAGTAAAGCATCTTCTCAGCTCTTAAAATATCATCTGTTTAGCAGCTTGAAATCAGGCACAGTATTTGTGAGACCCAGAACTGGGGCAGGTGTGTCTAATGTACCTTGTCTCTTGTGTTTAGTTCTTTAAAGTTCTTTGATATCCCCTCTGGTGCACAAGCAGGGTGTCTGGAGATAGCAGTGGAACAGCAGATCTACTAAATTACTGAACTTCTTTTTAACAGAAAACAAGAAGAAAATGGTAGTGGGAGGGAAGAAAGAAATCTGCATTTCACTCGGTGGTTTTTACTACCTGAGAACCCTCTCCCAGGTTATTTATAAAATTTTGGGTTTGCATTACATGGCTGAAGAAGTTGACAAGATGTTGGCGCTGTGACCAAAGCCGGGCGGGTGGGGATTTCCCCGCTGGTGCTCGGGGATGGGCTTTGAGGCAGCTGACAGTGAAACATGGCGCCTTTCCTGCGGGACCAAGCACAGCTAGGAATCGATATCTTAAATGAGGTGGAAGGGAATTAAACCCAAACTACAGTGCCATTACCCAAGTAAAATGTATGGAATGCATTATCCTGGGAGAACTCTTTCCTTTGTGTCCCCAGCCCATCCTCAAGTCCTGGCTAAGCTGCAGCTCTGCAAAGGTGAACTCAGGGAGGCTGGGAAAGACGGTAGGAAAAAGCCAGAGCTGGAAACTCTGAAGAAAGCCCTTTGAAAGGGGATCATATTAATTCTCAAGGCCACACAGCATTAGGAATTTCCATAACAGTAAAAGAATTTATAACGTGCGGCCTATATTCATGGCTAGCTCTCGCAGCCTGTAAAACTCTGCGTGTTTTTCCAGCGGCGAGGCTGGTACACGCTCCTGCAGGTATCCCTGTTTGCCTCCACACACTGCCTGGGATGCTCTGCTGCTGTACCCCTGGCAGCCAAAGGCTGCTAAGATCCTGGATTGCTGTACCCTGGGAGGGTACACACATCTGAAACCTCGGTGTGAGGTTTGAATTTCTGACTAAATGAATTGCATGTGCATGTACATCACCAGGCTTCACCCTAATAGAAGCCACCTTCTGAAGCTGAGCATAGGGTTGTTATCCAGGGCAGATTTTTCTTTTCTTTTTAATGTGTGGTTACTTTTTGATAACTGAGGAATCCATTTAGAAAAAAAAATCCCATTTTTTAAACATTGAAACCTCTAAGTAAATGTAGTAGACATGATAATAAATAATTCTTTACTGTAACATAGTTTCCAAGAATGAATTAAAAACAGAAAATGTTTGTGTTCTTCAGTTTACAGAGCCAAAGAAATTGTAATTCCGATTTCAGATCTACTACATGCTCCTCTGCTCGTGATGATAACAGTAATTCCGGCTGCTCGGGAGATCTGCGTGTTTAGTCTGAAATGTTGTAAAGGTCATGCTAAGATTCCCTGACATAACCAGTAACATTCCGTGGAATCTCTTTTCCAGAGCTCCATTTAACTTTGAAAACAAGGTATTTTCCTTCTGTCGCTACTTATTCCTACCTGAGTGAATTTTTTTCTTCAGTAGTTCTGTTGGAGCACTCCTGCCTTTCCACAAATGGCACCAAAGTTGTTCTTGTCATTTTGAAAAGTTTTCTCCTCTTCATCAGCTCTAATAGATTTCCACCTCACTCTTTGCATGAGACAGGGCTTAGAAAGGATGCAGATGGTCCTTTCAGGATTCTTTTAACCTGTATTTGTGCTCCAGATTTGTGCTGCCTCCTGAGGAAGGCTCACTGCTTTCCCTAGCAGGTCCCAGCTGAACCAGAACATGGCGGCCAAGACAAGATACACAAGAGATCGTGTTTTCTGTAGGCTGGTCACAATTCTCCCATCTCTGCTTTTACAAAAACACCACAAGTAAATAAACAGAAGGGTACAGCTCCTTTTCATACACTTCCTAATTGAGAGTGGCAGAAGAAATCCTTTATTAGCATTAGAGGTGGTAACATCCTGAAGATTTATGCATCCATGGTTTTGGTTTGGTGGAAATAGGGAAGATTACAGTTGCAGATAAATTACTGGTCACCTTGTAATTAAATAGAGCAAAGCACTGGCTGTTTAATCACACTATGCAACATGGATAGGCCCAAAAGAAAAACACTAATCATTCAACTCCACAAAATACAAAGGTCAGAATACCTCTGAGTTCGTACGGTTCCGTTGCTTAGTGCTTTGTAGTGAGCTGTAGCCCTGTGGTTTCAGAACAGAGCAGTTATTCAGGTTTAGTAACATGAAAAGAGTTTTATGAGGTTGAGCATAAGGAAGTGTTTCCAAATTATGCTAGGAAGGCACAGATAATTACTTTTGAGACTGCTCTTAAAAAAAATTCATTTGGAATACTAGATTGATAGACAGATATAGCTTTTTATTTCTTTTTCTAAATAATACCCTTCTGAAATAAAAGTGCATTAAGTTTCAGTTATTAAATCTCTGAAACTGCTTAAAGGCTCTGGAATGACTTTGTATTAGGAGAAATAACAGTCATGCTTGGGTAAGTTCCTGCCTGCTCACAAAGCTGGCTTTGGATTGCTCATATTGATAGCTTCATTAGCTTTGCTGTTGATAGTAATTTGACTACAGCACATGCCAATTTGAGTGATGTGGAAATTCAAGACTGTAGAAGATATGGACTGCTGAAAGCACTGAGACAGTCTACAGGATTGAGGTGCTGGTTGTTCAGAATGTGGAAAACTGCTGTGTTTAAAAGCGTTTTGTAAATCAGAAGGCACTGGTGTGATGGCTGTTGTGGGGGAGTTTATAAGCACGTGAGTTTTAATTCAGAGATGATGTTAATATTTTCAAAATGTAATTTCTAATTCTGCAGATTTGGGGTTTTTTTCTAATAGCAGAAGGACATATTGCAAATATTTGTTTCCCCAGTAATTTTAAAGACAGAATATTCCATTATGCGCAGGAAACTTGACTTCAGACCTATGACTTCTCTTGTAGGAAGAATAATTAGTAACATTGTATTGTGGAGTTTCTTCATCCTCTAATGAATTTTTCAGTGGAACTAGAATCTACAAGTGAGTGATGTCCTGTCACGTTTCCTTTTGGTGCATAGGATTGCTAAGAAATTCTTGGAGGTGTAAAAATGATAATTGTAATCACATTTCAGCTTTTGGAATTTAATTATGCAAAGAGAATTAAAAGCATTGCTTTGGAACTATCAGACTGATATGAATCAGAGTAGTCCTATATGCAGTTAAAAGTATTCTGGAAAGAAAAAGGGAGATAAATCTCAGTTAAGAAAAAAATCCGATACTTGATCCAGCCTTTAAATGTGCTTAAGTGATATATCATCTTGAGCACGGTCTTGCTTCTGATAGTTTTTGTGCTGTGGTTTATTTCTCAATTGCTAAAGCTATTCCAGATGATAGAAGTGTCAAACTGGCAAAACAGTGATTCCAATTGACTTAAATTCATATTATTGATTTAAGGGGTTGGTAGCAGCATAAAAATACATTACAGTTTTAATGTGTGAACTGACATATAAAGGCTTTGAGGGGCATTATTTTGGGTGAATATTTAGCATGGTTTAAATTAAGAGTCAACTAGTTTTTAAGCTAAGGTAGTTAGTATTGTGAATGTCAGCTTAGAAATATCAGAAAGTGTCAATTGTCAGATTTTGTACAGGGATTTTGACCCTAAGAGTCTCCCAAAATTAATCTTTTAAAACCACATTTTTGGTTTTATGTTGAAGAGAAAGTAAATGATGGGTAAAAAACTAGGCCGTAACAGTAGTAGAAGGACCACTGGTGGAAGTATTTTTTGGAAAAGGTTTTTCACAATCACGTGTATTCCTTTTCTCACCAGATGTTTCAGTGGAGATTGTTTTCTTCTCTTGCCTTTGCTGTAGGAGCTTTTGCCCAGTTTGTATGTTGTCAGGTATAAGGCCATTATCATTCCCACTTCAGTACTGAGTTAAGGCTTTAGGGTTTAAAAATGAAGTGCAAAATGACTACAGTATTTATTTGGAAAGAAATATCCGATATGGATCACTATTTTGTCTCTGAGAATCCATCACACATGAATATATTTTGTATGAGTGGTCTTGAATGGCAACCAACTATATATAGGTTGCCTGCCCAAGGATTTATTGATATTAGGGGAGTTGTAAGCTTTGAAGTAAAAACTTTTGTGTAAGAATGCAACTACCATGGCAGTCACAAAGTACAGCTTCTACTGAGGGTATCACTGGTTGTAGGCAGGTTTTTGAACTACTTGAACATATGTTGTGGAAGTATTTGAACAATACCATGACTGAGAACTTGGTCCTACATTGTATCCCCCACTTCCCTGCCCCCACAAGCTTCAATTGGAATAAAACAAATGTCTCCAGCTTTAAAATATCAAACCATGAAAGTATGAGTATAATGTCTGAAGACCCTCCCCCATCACACACACTTTTAATTAAGTCACTATGTTGTTTCCACATGAGAGAAAAGATGACTCATTTGGTGACTTAGAATGAACTCCACTTTGTAATCAAAAAGCAAAAACTAATTCAAAAGAGTCACTTGAAGTTGTGAATTAGCACCTCCGTGGTCATCACACGTACTATGTCAATTCTCAAAAGTGCCTGAAATTCTTTTGGTAAAGCTTAATTTCTGGAGTCTGAATCTAATCTTTTAGGTTTAATAAATTTCTAGCCTTCTAAAAGCAGGTTTTTTTGTGGAAAAAAAACCCTCCAACCAGGAAAGGGTACTTACACCTTCCAGTATCGTTGTAAGGAGTATTAGGAGTCGTGAGTCTAAATATAAAGTTGGAAGCAATATTAATTAAAGGCTTTGTACTCGAGTTCAGAAAATACATTTTGTTTATAGATTTACTGGTATTTGCCTGTGTGGTCAAAGGCAAAAAATTGTTACTAATTGTTTTTGCATCATTATTTACTATTCTAGGAATATTTTCAGTGTAGAGCATCTCTTTGGCTTACACAGAGTTTAGTTGGAACCTCTGCTGTTGGTATACTACAAACTGTGACCATTGGTAACAAATATTGAGCATGAAACACTGCAAGTTATTCAAACTGCAGCTTTTCTATTGGAATACAGGGAAATACCTGGAAATGAGGATTTGCTGCTGTGAATAGCACAGAATTGACTGTGCACCACTGCTTAGATTTCTAAAGTAAAAAGATAATGGTTTTGTTGCATCCAAGATGCTACTCAATTTAATTTTTTTATTAGAAATTAACGGAAAGCTAAAATCGACTTTTGCTCTACAGCTTTAATCTTTGCCTTTAATTAACCTTTGAGGGTGGTTAAATACCTACAAGGAGTTTGTTGGGTTATTATCTGATGGTTGCTTATTTGTCAGGTGCAATAGAATGGCAAAATGCTAAGAATCCCCATTCGATGTTATGGATTTGATAGGTGCAGGAAGATGTGTCTGTTAAATTCAGTTTAAAGGAGAGGCATGTAAAGTGTTTATTGCACCCTGAAATTGAATTTTTGCATTAGCAATGGTGTACTGAACTTACTTTTCATGCTGCGACTACAGTTATAATAAAATCTTTAATAAAACCTTTCAGTAAGTATGGGGGTTTATATGTGTAGCACAGTTTCATTCTGTGACTCCTTGGCCATGTTGCAGCTAAAGGAGCAGGGGGGACTTTTTTGAAAATGATGGATATTTCCTGAGTAAAAACCAAGATGTTATTGGGTATGTATATAAAGACAGACTAAATCTCTTCTGTTTCCAGCATACTGTCAACTGGATTGAGTAATAAATTCTTCAGTCAACAGTAGTTGTACGAATGCTGGGAACAGAAATGTTAGTCTTGTGCAGAGAGTAAAGAGCTGAGGCTTGTAAGCAAACTGAAAGGACTATGATTCATTAAATCTGAGTGAAGTAGAGGTCCACAGGTGAGAACAATATCCTCTTGTCATGTGCCCTTTCAGCACAGCATGGTCATTCATCATTCTGCTCCTTGCTCTAACCAGTGTGTTAGGAGCTGTGTTTTCCTTCTAGGCATCTTTTTTTTCTTTTTTTTTTTCCTCTCCTCCCCACCCCCCAACCCAAAATAGCAGTGCAATTTTGCTCAGGTATTTGCTTCTACTTTTCTTGTTGAATCTTCCATAAATCTTTATCTGTCAGGTCAATTACAAGTCATTACTAAAATAATTCATTATAGGCTACAGCAGAGTTAATATTGTTAGATTGTGAACAACTGTATGTTGTTTTCTTTCTGGAAATTTTCCTTCTGTCTGGTACAGGAGAATGAATGGGCCACTGGGGCTGGAGGAAGAGCAGTGTTGAAGTAACAGTGTAGGGGCTGACTGACTTCTCACCCAGTTGTTCAGCATTTATCATCTTTGCCACTGCAGCATAGATGTTCAGTGGGTAAACAGCAGTGCAGCACGGGTCTTAATTAGACCTCTTCTATTTTTATTCTGTTCACACATAAACCAGAATAAAATCTTTTCCTGCCTCTTGTTGAAGTAGAAGGGTCCCTTAAAGCAAAAATTACTGTGGTTTTACAGGCACAAGGGGAGTGGTATTTCCCAACCTGTTCACAGTTCACTAGTTTGTGTGACCTAATAGGGAGGAAAAAAAAGTCTGCTCTTAAAGACTATATTTTAATTAGCTTTATATTAGATTCCCATTGACTTCCTCTTCACTAGCCCATTACAATGGTTTCAAATTAGCTATTTACAATCATAGCTAAATAATTGTATTTGAGTATTTAGGAACATTGTGATTTTTCAGACATCACATCACACTTCTGTCTCATTTTGTTCCGGTTTTGGCTGAGTCAGAGTTAATTTTCTTTCTAGTAATGATGTAGGTCCATGTGTTGGATTTAGTATGAAAATTATATTGATAACACTGGGATGTATTATTGGACTGGGCATCAGGATGTTTTTCTTTCCCACAGGGGGTGAGCAATTGCATTTGTGCATCACTTGTTTCTTTATATCTATGTATACAAATTATTATTAATATTGTCCTTGCTAGTATTCTCTTCTTTTGTTTTGCTGTTAAACTGTCTTTATCTCAACCCATGAGGTGTGTTTTGGGTCTTGTGTGCATTCTTTTCCCCATCCCCTGGGGGGGATGGCAGAGTGAGCAGCTGCATGGTGCTTTGTTGCCGGCCTGGGTTAAACCATGACACTTTTATAGCCTTTTTACAAATGAAGTGGTAGTAACTTAAAGGTCTTCCTCTCTATAAAGCAGAAGTGAAAATCAATAATGTCATCTATAAAGATTATAAGTGTACCAGCATTGAAAATTATGTAATGAGTATGAAATTGCTCTTTCTGTTTCTGAATGAGAATACAATACTCTTCTGTAGCAGTTGATATCTTCAGACTTTCTGGGATGAAAACCAGGTCACAAAAAAAGCTTGCAAGAACTACATTTCAGTCTTCTCTTCCAAAGTCTGTATGGTACAGAATGGCAAACCAGGGCAGAGACTGACTGTCTCTGGTTTGTCTAGGGTATGTTATATGAAATCCAAAGTATTTCAGAAGTAAAGCTGATAATGTTTTTTCTTCGTATGGTCATTACTAAGAGTTCAATGATAGATTATCAAGTTTGTAAATGAAAGGTGGTAACTGAGTGAGGACTCTGTTCCCATCCAGTGGAAGAAACAAGTTTGATGTTGCAAGGAAGGTTTTTATTGATATGATAAAGGAACTGGTGTTTCATAGGTAAGTTGTGAGAGTTGGAAAAAAGGTGTTGACTTAGTTATGGAGGAGCTGCTGCTGGAGCTTCCCTGCCAGTCTGTTCCTCTTCTTTCTCGGTGCATCCGTGTCCAGACTTGTCACCTGCAAGTTGAGATTGGACCCTTAAATGTGTTGGTACTAAATTTATGTAGTCTGCAGATTTTCTGAGAATAATTTAGTTGTGAGATTTTGTAGTTTTAAGATGTGTTTAGTTGGAAATTGGGGCTGGTTACTTGAGGCTAATAAATCTCTCCCTGATGGAGCTTCCCTCTTGTGCCTCAAGAAAGTGTTACTACGTGGATACTGAGTGCTGGTGTAGATGGATTTTAAGTGTGGATTTTAAGTAGATTTTAAGTGTGTAGTTCTTTATGATAGTAGATGTGTCAGGGATTTGAAATAGACTGAAGTCTCTATTGTGTTCGCTGTATTTTTGATATGGGAGGTTTTCCAGCATGAGTATTATATGGTGAAAACTCAGAAGGCTTAACTTGGAAAAAACCAAACCACTGCAAACTGGTTTTTGACTGAGTTGGTATTAAAACTGAAATATTTAATACACATTTTAGCACAATTTTTTGTTCTATGAATTTATTTTGAGACTTTGTGTTCCTAGAAAGCTTTAAACGCGTGAGTACAATAGTGCCTTGGAGTGACATATGGTAGGCTCATAAACTAAAACAAACCCACTTCTAGGTTGCAAATGTGTCTTCAGATCATTTTCCATTTACACAGAAATATCAGCTGCTGTAACTGGGATGTAGTGTGTGTCCTGACACTGCACTGAAAGTCACTGAGGCTTTTGAACAGATTTTACAGATGACAGAGTGAGAGCAAAGGTTTATGAAGTGACTTGTCTCCCGAGTCGCTAGACTTGGACTGCACCTGCAGCCCTCTGGCCCTGCTGCCCACACTACTCTGGAATGTTGCTGTGCTCCAGTGGGAGCATTAGGATCTTCACCCCTCTCACTTCAACCTTCTAAATAGTGATTTACATGTTTTACTCTGCTCAGAAGCTCTCACTAAAACACCGAAAGATCGGGATGGCTTTTGCAGCTATCATCAGCTGCAAATTCTCCATTGAGTTCAAGTCTTCATTGTGATGATTCCAGGTGAGGGATAAGTGGTTTAGGAGATCTTTCTAACAGATTTTCAGTAAAGAATGATTGGGGTAGTTTGCCCCAAAAAATGTGCTCTAACAAAGTTGATAAATAAGAAATACTAGAGGGAGAGGGAATTAAAGCGTTCCACCATTAGTGCTCTGAATAATGGAAGTTACTCTGACTAGTGAGACAAATAGCAAGGGTATAGCTGGCATTAGAGTTTGAACTTCTCATCCATTTGTGTAAAATCTTACTGAGTAAAAGCAGAATGGATTGTGGTGTGTGTGCACGTGAGTTTTGACTATATTAGAGTAGGCATGCGAGTTCCTGGTGACTTCACGTGGGAAGTATGCTGCAGTTTGCTTTCACTGTGGTCTACACAGGGCTGTCTGTCTGAACACCACATTGTAATAGTACAGAGTATGCCACATGTTTTTGTAGAGTTGTAGACACTGTGGAGAACTCTACAAACTGTGTGGAAACTTTGTACAAACTGTGGAGAACTTTCACTTTTAGTATATCCATTTTTCTATGGTTGATATTGTAACATGTCTCTTTTATGAAAAACTTAACTCCTTACTCCTTGTCCTGTCAACATAGAGGATAATGTCTCCTTGAGAAAGGAGGGCACATTGCTGGAGCTTTGGGGTGGGGGTGGGGAAACAGGTTTTCCAGAGATGAACCTGGGAGCGGCACACAAATGTTTGAGGGACAAGGATGTCCTGAGGTTATGTAGGGAGAAAATTAGAAGGGCTAAATCCCATCTAGAACTTAATCAGCTACTGCTGTGAAATACAATAAAAAGCTGTTACTATAAACACATTAGCAACAAAAAGCCCAGAAGAATCTCCATCCTTTACTGGATTCAGGAAGAAAAGTGACAGAGGCTGAGGAAAAGGCTGATGTACTTAATGCCTTCTTGGCCTCAGTCATTAATGGTAAGCTCAGGCACCCAGCCCCTGAGCTGCGAGACAGGGATGGGGAGCAGTGGATGTTCCCCATAATGCAAGGGGAAATGGTTAGTGACTTGCTACACTGCTTAGACACACACAGGTCAATGAGACCAGATGGGATTCACCCCAGAATACAGAAGGAGCTGATGCAAGTGCTCACCAACCAGTCGCCATCATTTGTTAGCAATCCTAGGTAACCCAGAAGATCCCATTTGACAGGAGGTTAGCCAGTGTGATACACATCTACACAAAGGACTGAAAGGAGGATCCAAAGAACTACAGGCCTGTGAGTCTGACTTCAGTGCCAGGGAAGGTTATGGATTAGATCATCTTGAATGTTGTCATGTGGCACATACGGGGCAACATGGTGATCAGGAGTAGTCAACATGGGTTGTTTATAGAAGGCAGGTCCTGCTTGACTAATTTTACATCTTTCCAAAACAATTTGACCAGTTTAGTGGATGAGGAAAAGGCTGTGGATGTTGTTTACCTAGAGTTAGCAAAGCCTTTGATGGTTTTTCCCAGAGCATTTTCCTGGAGAAACTGGCTGCTCCTGGCTTGGATGGGTGTGCTCTTCACCGGGTGGAAAAATGGCTGGATGTTTGGGCACAAAGACCTGTGGTGAATGGAGTTAAATCCAGCTGGCAGCTGGCTGTAGGTGGTGTTCCCAGGGACCTGTTGCTGGGGCTGGTCCTGTTTAATGTCTTTATCAGTGATCTGGAGGAGAGGATCGAGTGCACCCTCAGTACATTTGCAGATGACACCAAGCTGGGAGTGTTGACTGGATGGAAGGTAGGAAGGCTCTACAGAGGGAGAGTCTAAATGACTCTATGATTCTATATGCAATAGTCACTAAATAAATCAACATGTTGCCTTTTGGTGGTAGATAATAATTGAGAAGGTGACTCAATACTTCTGGAGTTGAATTTAAAGTTATTTTCTTAATTTTAGTGTGCAGTTTTCTATTTTTTGATGAGCTATACAGCCCCATTCTGCTTACAACACGTAAAGAATGTGGTCTGCTAAGAACAGATGGTGTCATTTAAGTTTTATACTGATTCTACTTAAACTTTTAAATGAAGTCCTTATGCTTTTAAATGTTTAGTTAAGACTTACTGATTGTTAGCAAATTGAGAAAAGTTGGTCACAACTGATTACCTGTTTAGAGACTGAAAGAGGTAATTGTCTCAATTTCTAAAACTTTGTAGTCATTAACATCATTAGTGGATTCCTGTCATCTTCCAAAGGAAACAGTGAAGCTGGTTCATAAGCTGGGAATCGTAGGTAGACTCAGGCTTTTCCAAAAGGCAGGAAGTGGTAAAACACGCATGTGGTTTTCTTTAGTTAGGAAATTAACTCTGATTCTCCACCAGTGAAGCTGATACAAATGAGAAATCACTAATGTATGTGTTCTTCTGTGACACTGTCAAAACAGATTATTTGAAAGTACAGAAGTGATGTGTTTTTGTCAGCTGTTTCACTCCCTTTGTGCAGCTACAGAAGCTGTTGTTTGTATAAACTGCCTTTCACATATTTTCCGGGTTTCAAAGTTATTGAAGAATATCATCGTTTACACTTTTTGCTTGACAACTGCAATAATTCATTTAGCTTAACTTTGATTTAGATATTGGTGAAAATTCTTTAAAAATAACAAAACGTAAAAACCCCAAAACCAAAGAAACCTCAGAAATCCTGAATGGAGAATAATTGTCTGCAGAGAGAAGGATGAATAGTCCCAGTATGGGCCTCCACAGTACCTAGGTGTCCCACGTGCACTGTCGTGCACACCTGATTGCTTTCTCTGGGAGGCTGCTGATAGCACATCTTGTGATGGAAGGAAGAGTGCTGCTTGCCAACAGTCATTCCTGCTCTTCTAATACAGTAGAGTGGGAAATTTCTGTTGTGTCATCCCCCCAAATGCAGCCATCATGATTAAGATATTGCAATTTGTATCGCATGCCAAGCTCAGCAGAGGCAGGACTTTTTGTGTCTTCCCTACTGTGCACCAGTGGAAAGAGAACCAAAATAGTTGCCTTTGCAGTGGATTATGTATTGCTGCTATGGTAACTTTTGCTGGCACTGCTCAAATCTCTGGCAGGGCAAAAAGGACAGTGTATCTAACTGCTGCAAGTTATTTTCAAAGGGATCAGGTGCTCCATCCCACTCAGCATCATGAATTTGTATTTCAACTTTTTTCCTAACTCAGAGAACTGCAGAGGAATTTAGGTGTAGCCTGAAAGGTTCAGTGAAACATACCTGTCAGCACAGTTGTGTGTGCCCTTCGCTGTAAAGCTGCTGCCGAGAGAGTTTCAGTCTGCAGACCGTGTGTGTGTTATTTTTGGACAGTACCAGCCCAGTGTGGGGATGGCTGCCAGGGAGTGCTGCTCTCGGGGGGTGTCTCCACTGTCCCTTACGGTTTTCCAGATTTCAGTGAAAGATGCATTAGCCACACCCCTGTGTTTACACTGAGTTACTAAATACGAAGCTTGTGAGATTAAGTACTACTGATACTACCAAAGACTTTGTGACTATGGAGAGTTTGAACCTATAGCCATAAGTGTAGAGTTCATTTCAGCAAGGGGTAATCAAACTATTTGGGATGACAGAATATGGTCCATTGCATTGTATTGTGTGTTATTTTCCTAATTAAATGGTCTTTGGTTACATGAGTGTACCTGAGTACCCACCAATACAGTGTGATTAGTTGTGGGTTAAGCTTAGTTCAGCCTGTTGGATGGGAACTAAGGCCATGCTGCTAATTAAGAAGTGATTCCACTTAAGGAGATGCAGATGTGCCACGAAGTCTCTGTGAAGCAGCATGTTCTGCGTTGTCTGTTTGTTTAAATAGAATAGAGACTTCTTTTGAAATACCCGAATAAACTTAATCAGCTTCAGGAAACTAATGAATTGATGCTTCCAAGGGGGCAAAAATATTGATTCAATCGCTAATAAGAAAAACAATAATGAAATGTAGCCTTCTATTAATGTGTAAATTAAAAGCACATGGTAAAGATGAATGAATGCATGGATTAATATTGTTTTTTGTTGTCAGAATTTATGCTGATGGGAAATGGAGGAAATGTACCCTCACAGAAATATTTTGTAGCGGTTGTTAACACCTTATATTCTTTCTAGTGCTTTACTGTTTCATGTACTGTAGTATAAATGTGTAAGCTGTTAACAGCAGGATGAACATTCAGCAAGTTGAACGACCACCTGCTCCCATAACTGAATCGTTATTTAAATTCCCTCAGCATTTCACAGGTTCAAACACTGACAGGGATTCAGATTTACAAGGCAGGACATGACACACAGCTCTGGGTGCAGTGCTCTCGCTGGTGCTTGTATGGCCTAGTGTCCAGTGTGGCTGCGAGTGGCTCTTACTGTAAAGCAAGAACTCTGAGGCAGTAACGGGGCTGGCTGTCAAATGGAGCAGAAAGTAATGATTCTCCTAAAGTGATCAATCCTGAAGTACTTAAATAGGGTGGGAAATTCCATCCCCCTGTTTGCCCTTGGGAAGTGTTTGTAGAAGCAAGAAAATGATTTAAAGAACCTCAAGTAGTAGTAAGGCTGAGCCTTTCCAATTTTCATTGTCTCCTAACCTTTGCAGTTGGCAGTGGTGATAATGTGCTTGTTACTCTTAAGCAAATACATGGTGAATGAAAGGACTTCTACCTTTTCCAGAATCATAAACACATAGAGGATTTGAACAATAATAAATTTTAGGCTGATGAAAAAACCCCAACCCACAAAATCCCAAAACCTAACAAATGCCAATTCTCAACTGATTTAAAATATTTGTTTGATATAAAAGTTCCTGAAAGCTTTAAAGCACTGGAGTTAGTGACCTCTGTCAATAGGCTTTTCAATACAGCACGGTTTTATGTCACTGCAGTGTGTACCCACCTTTGCAACAGCTGCCAAGAGTTTAGCTCTTTGGTGCTTCTATGAGTTCAGCTGTTGGGCATTATCTATCAACAGGCCCAAATTTGCTGGTTGTTTGATTCAGAGGGTATGTACTCCATATTTGTCAGTCAAATTTCTATTCTTCAAGCAGCACAGTCTGACTCAAAATGTACAAAATGACTTTTTGGACTGTTTTGCTGACACTTTGCTAAAAACATTATCTTCCATTATAAGGTTATAACCTCCTTGAGTGTTGCAGCTGGTTGTTTTGTGTCCAGCCCAGCCTGCTGTGTCTTGCTTTTTAACAAAACTGTTGTTAAATTTGGAAGTAGGTGAGCACAAAAAGCCAAGTCGGCAGCGACTATTTAGTTGCATGTTGCTGTGAATAACCAGGTAGAGACATGAACAGTGAACGTTGTGGTTGAGCTCTAGCTAATAAATGAGTGATGTGCACCCAAGAATTGTGTGAGTACTTAAGCCACATGGGAAGCTTTTTTGTTTTTTTAACCTTCTTTCAGGCCTTTGTATCTAGGTAAGAAGAAAGCATCTGGTTTGGGCTCGATGATGAGTGTATCAGTAATCTGATAGCATTGTTTTTCTCTTTAGTTCCTCCTTTAAGCACAAAGTGTAATTATTGTGGTTTTGGCCAAGTGGAGCTCGAAGACATTCATGTCTTGGATTTGAGGGATCCCAATGCTGGTGGTGGAGGTAAACACTTTCAGCAGTAGCTCTAGGATGCTCTAGATCCATTTTTGCTATCAATCCATCTGTCACAGAACAAATGTGCATGCAAAAGGGAATGCATCCCTGGTGGGTTTTATTTCAGGCTGACTGGACTTGGAAAATATTTAGAAATAACAAAACTAGATCTTATTGTCAGAGGGCAAGCATTTGTCTGATTTAATAATCCACAGAAAAAAAAACAGCATGGAAGCTAGGAACTATCAGACCTAAAACTTGTAGAAGCTGGATTTGCCACATGCATGTGATTTTTCTTTGCCTGACAGTTCTCCAGCTGGTGTTTCCAGCAGTTGGCATCTCTCACACCAAGTATTGACCTCCCCAGCCATCCCAGCAGCTGTAGGAAACTCTCTGCATTTGGTGTGGGATGCTGCTCCATTCTCCCTGTGTTCCTTCCAGGAGCCCAAGCCTTGGTGTGTGTGCACCGAAGCTGTGATGCTGTGCAGGTGTCAAGAAGTCAGTCTGTTGAGTTTTTGAGGGTGTGGAGGGGTGAGAACTACTGTCTGATGTTCTACAGGCAGGCTTTCTCAACTTTCCTGTCCTCTACTAGGAATTGTGAATTGAATTTACGATCAGAGCTTAAAATACTGATGCCTTGCATTTGTGGACTCATTTACTATAGATAGCTGCTGCTTCAGCGTTTCTTCAGTCTCTGTCTCCTACCAGCTCTCAGTGCAGTCCCAGTTAGCTTTTTGACATGGAGTATTGCTGTTCATCATCGCTTGACTCCAGTTGAGGAATGTTTTCAGACCCTCAGAGGTGCCTTGCCCTTCCCTGAAATCTGTTTTACCTACCCATCTGTCATATTGCCCACCTGTTGGAGGAAATTCCTGCATGTATTGGTCTGGGTTTTTTTCTAGACTACTGTCCTTTCCAGTTGTCATCCTTTAAAATGTGGTTTGTCATCTTGATGGGGAGAAGAGGGGCTGAGCCTGTTTAACTGATGGTCCAGAATACATGTGGTTTCTGTTTAGCTTCAGTTAATACGGGGTAAGGCAAAGATAATTGATAGAAATTTCGTAATCCCAAAAGTACTACCAAGGATGTGATTCAATGAAATGACAAGAGACAAGCCCTGAAATCCTGACAATACTTAACTGTTGATTGATTTACTTTGTGTCTAAAACATCTTGCTGACATATTAATGCTGAGATAAAAAGGGATTTTAAGAAGAGTGACTTTTAGGGTATGTGATCTTGGCAATGCCGATGCACTGTAATCGGTTAGAATGTAAGTTGTATCCCAGGTCATGCTGGACTTTGTGGCTCTTCAGACATGAGCTGGGTTCTGATGTAATGCAGAGGAATAAAAAAAATCATATCTGGGTTTAGTTGTATTTCTTTTATTAAAGTTTAGATACTGGTATGAAGAATGGAGTGCTATATGTATTCAGTAAAAGTGTTTTGTGTCTCAAGGAAATAAATCAGGAAAAAAACCAAAGCTCGTAAGTAAACCCTCCCATCGACTGTTTCAGTGAGAAGGCTCTTGTTGCTTTCAGCTTTGGACCTCAACCCTGCGTTCATTCAACAGGTAACACCATGATTTTTCATGCTCAGTTTGAATTAAATGTGGTCTTTTGTTATGTGGAGCCTTGAAGAAGCACTGCCTGGTGATGGCATTTAGCAGCAGCAGCACTTTGACTAAGCCATGTTTGGCAGTTTGCTTGCATGATGCTAGGACCAGCCCTCTCCATGTTATTCCAGGAAATACCATGTGCAGGTACACTCTTGCTAGGAGACTCTGACCTTGTACATGTTTACAGCCTCTTGTGGATGTGAAATGACTTGAAATATCTTTGCCAATTTTCAATTAAATGTTTAACACACTTTAGGGACTGATTGTACTGTGTGGATTCACTTAATAAGAAAAGCAGCTCATCTTATCAGGTGCTTTTGAAACTTTTTTTTTTGACAGTAGGAATTTCTCATTAATTGCTTTTGCTGATTCCTTATGTCAGTACTAGTCTTGGTTCCTCCACTATGAAACACCAAAGCAATTATAGGCCAGAGGTGCAAATGCCCCTTGCCTTGGGAGAAATAGGCTTCATCATTCAGAGGCTTTTAACAGTTCCCAAAATAATTGAAACGTATGCAGCTGGTAATGACAGCCACTTCTCCCTCTCCCAGTCTGAAGAAGCCATGGTATGGTTTACCCTATAAGTGTCTTCCCGTCTCTACATGCGATCAAGCCCGATAATGCTGACCTATCTAGTCAGTAGTCAGCAGTCTCCATAATAAGATGAACACAGTTAAACTAGACTTTGAACTAACTTGTGTCTTCATTGTGCAAAAACATTAATACTTGCACTAATAAAATGCTGTCTATTAATCCTTTCCAGTTAATGGAAACAAGGTTTAGATATTAAACTCTAGGTATGATACAGCTAATACAAATATATATATATACTGTTAAAACATGAACTGAGTTTTGATTGGAACCATTTGTAATGGTGGAACAAAAACCATTAACAATTTCTGTGTATTGACAAATATCTTTTAAGTCTGAATATCTCTTCTATAAATAACTTGCAATAGCTTTTTATTATTAAAGTATAATTCAAAAAGTATTGTATACTCATAATAATTTTGTTTCGTTTTGTTTCATTCGTGTATGCTCTTGTGATAAAGTATTCCAGGATAAGGACTAAAATGCCAGAGCATTCCCTTAGTCTTGATTAGTTTTAAAAGAGAAGTTAATTGCTTCAGAAGCTATCTGGAATTAAAATTGTCTCTAATTTATTATTTCTGAAGCTATTAAATCTGACAGTGTATCCCATTCCACTTGTGGTGCTGTGCTGTGTCAAGACTACAGCCTTAGTCTCTTCTCTGTTTCTGTTGGAAATGGTAATGGTTGGAACTTTTCATGTTAAACCATTGAAAAAAGGTGGTTTTTAATAGTTTTTTTCTTGACTTGATGGCTGAACTACTAAGGGCCTAAGACTTCACTTGTTATTGAACCCAGAATCATGCAGACATATTGACTGACTCGTGTTTGTGGTGCTTGCCCTTTGAAGTGAGCAAGCACTGCTCGGCGCTACCAGCGTGTACGGGTGTGAACTGGGCACTAACGGGATGGGCAGGCGCCTGTGTTTGACTGCACCAGTGTGTACATGCAAATTCAGTGGGTCACAGTTCTGCAGCTTGGCACTGTAAGTGTGGCCTCCAGTCAGCACGGGGCTGACATGTTCTCAAGTGAAGGCATTTGATTCTGTAGATAGTGTCCCATTTGCACCCAGGACCCCGCATCTGCTGTAAGGATTTCGGCATGCTTACCGTAGGGGATGCTGTTTTTTCATACTGTGCTTGATCATCATGCTTTGCTTTGCAATCTGGGATAAAGAAAGGCTACAGGATCTGTGACAGTGCTTTGCATGTCCCATTGCAGCGAGATGCCTGAAGATTTTAAATTAATTAGGGAAATACAAGAGAATAAGTTAGCTTTCTACAGGAAGAAAAAGGATAACTTTTCTGTTCTTGTCACCCCAGACAGTGCTAACAGCATCAGCTTTAACTTACCAAATCATTTCTATTGGTTGATAAAAGCAGTTATTAAATTTAAAGACTAGAACGAGTAATGTGACATTAATACTGTCCCATATGAATTTTGTTTGAAAGTGGATTACTTGCTGATGCAACTTCATTTATACTTCATTTAGCCAGGGAAAAAGTCACACCTGCTATGCCAATACTTAACAGTAGTTTTGTGAAGAAGTGCCCAGCTATCTTCTGGGTTTGCTGGAAGTTTAGCAGTGTAGTGAGGTGATGAAATCCAGTCAGTGCAGTTATATTATCCCCTACATTCAGCACTATTATATAGCCTGTGTAGGCAAGTCTCTTGGTTTGACATCTGAGTGTTCCCTCAGCAAGTAATGATTCTGTCTGTTGTTAAGGTGGTTGATGTGGGAACATGAATGAAGTTAATCTGGATGCCCGAAGAAATATGGTGCTGTAATGTCTGGTTTGTATTCAGATATTGCTGTTGTGTGGACAGAGTGTTTTTTGTAAGAGATGTACAACAGTTCTTTTGAAGATCATAAACTTTCAAAAGTACTCAGATGGGTGTGGTAATTTTAGTGTTTTTGTATACAAAGAAACTGAAAGTCAGGAGATAGCCTGGGCTTTCACTAGATTGTGTGGTGGGTTTCTCTGGCCAGAGCACTCAGAAACTTGACAGCAGGCCAGATACCACGTAGTGCAGGCCTGGAAGCCCTGTGCCGAGGAGGACATGGTATAACTCTTCGTGCCTATTAGGCCTGCTCCTGCTCTGCCAGGCTTGGTGTTCTCATGCCTACTGAACATAGAACCATTTTCAGAAAAACACCCTGGCACCTTATATTAAGCAAATAGTATGATTTTTAAAAAACACCAGATGTGCTGCTTTGCTTGAAGCAGTGAGGGAAGATCACTTCCCCAAAAGAGCCATGAGAATCCTAAATAGTCCAATATTTGGTTGGAATGCCTTTCACTTGTGCTGGCCTTATTGCCTGAGGCTGCTATTCTGATAGAAGTTTTACAGAAATAGAGGACACATTGGTGGATAACCCTGGTGAACTGGGAAATTATGCTTTTAGAGCTCTCAAAATGCAGAGTGAGATCAGAATTTGTCTTTAATTTAAAGCGGGTCTTCATGGCAATGTGCTCATGATTTCGAGCCTGCTAGCTTGAAAAAGCCACGTGCTCTGCATTAGGAGCAGGCTGCCCAGAGAGGCCGTGGAGTCTCCTTCTCAGGAGACATCCAAGACCAATCTGGACACGTTCCTGTGTGTTTTAATCTAGGTGATCCTGCTTGAGTAGGGAGTTGGACTAGATGATCTTTCAAGGTCCCTTCCAACTCCTGACATTCTGTGATTCCGTGTGATTAGCAAACAGAATGTGTCTCCTTCCCTAATATCCAGGCAAGTTTATGGTGAATGGAACAACACCATCTTCTACAACAGCAGGACTGACCCATTGGGTGTTTTAGGGTGGATGGTTCTTTTAGCACTGGAAGATGGCAGAAACTCAGAAGGCAGAGCTGTGATTTTGAAGAAGAAATCGTTGCTTTTATTCACTTAAGAATTCTTTTAACAACTTTGGGCTCTGTAGAATATGTTTACTTGCAGAGGGGATGGCCAGCTGATACTGACAGTAAAAAATAAGATGCCCAGATTTTCTTTCAGTTTGTTACACTTTGTAATGACTAAAGAGGCTAACAGAAAACCTCCCACTGTGAAGTGCTGAAACAGATTTTTCCAACTCTTTGTGTAGCTCTGAGAAAGAAAAACCCTGATCTTAATCTGTGTGCTTAATTGGTAAGGCTAGGTTAAGTTTAATGGGAAGGATGATCCTGTGTAGATGGCTACAGATTTTGCATAAAACTGTTAAATATGATTTGCTGCCTTTGTAATAATAAATAAAATACCCTGACGATGTCTTGGAGATATTTGCTAGTTCAGAGTATGAAGACATTACAATAAGACATCTGGTGTTCATTTCACTCCATAAAGGAGTAGAGGAAAGATATAAAAGCCTTTGACCAAAGGTTAATTTACTCCATTTTGTATTGTATTGTGTTTAAAAAGCTAAGAAAAACTTGTCTCGTGAAACTCAAATTCAGTGGTATCTTGTATTATAAAAGAAATGAAGATATATTTTCTTTCAGGTGCATTATTTGTCTTACTACTGTATTGAAACAGATTTCTCAACTTCATACAGAAGGTTATGCAGCAGGGATTCACATCTGGTGTATCAGGTCTGTTTACCAGTACAGGGCTGTGGTTTGAGGAAGGGTAACTAGTGGTGCTGCAGGCAGGGCTGTACTCTTGTAGTGGAATTTTTGGTGGGATCCATCCAAGAGGCTATTTTCTGTGTGGCATAACAGTTAGTTGTGTCTTTCCAACCCCCTGTGTATTGGACAGACATTGCAAATGTCACCCTCCCAGGTCAAGAAGGTGTGCTTGGCTGTGGAGTGGAGGAAGAAGGCATGATGCTGGACTGTGGATGCAAGAGAGAAAGAAATGCTTTGGCTGTGACTCTTCCAATGGGTGTCCCAAGTGATTTCTCACCTAAAGAGTAGTAAATAATTGGGATTTTATTCTTTTTTCGTCTTGTGAGTTATTACTCCTTTTGAAACTGTGGGTTGCATTTCAGCCTTAGGTGTACAATAAAATTGCAGCTGGGCATAATTAAAATTATCTACGGCAGAATTTAAGACCTTAACTGCTTTTATTCCGTGTGAAAGTTGGATCAATGATTTCCTATAAGCTTTTCTGGGAGCCTAATTTCTCATTTAACTACCTTGATCAGTTTAACATCAGTTTAATTTGTAATGACTGTTTCCTGTATTGTTAGATTGTAAGATAAGTGTTGCCAAATTATCTTTTTTTTGTGTGTGTTAGATTGGAATTTTAGAGATGTTTTGCATTCCTTTGCAGGGAAGGTTTGTCACAGCCACTCTAAGTTGTTAACAGATAACTTATTTTAAGAACTGATGGGCCTGTCGCCCTGCCCTGCCTGATTATCCCCGTGCCCCCTTAACTGCTGTGTATTGATTCCAATTAACATGACTGACATCCACCACTGAGGGTGAAGTTAATCAACTGAAGGATCCCCTGTTGTGAATTCATTTCCTCCTCTGAGCTTGTCCTGTTCAGTTGAGCATTTAAAGAGCCTCATGCAGACACTGCTCAGACATGTCCAGGCTGTGCACCAAGCCTGAGCCCTTGAAACCAAAAGCAGCTTTTAAAAAGCTGTCCTGACTAAATAAAGTTGGTACACTTTTGAAGGTCAAATGAGCCACCTTTTCCTTGACTACTGCTGGAAGAGGTCATCAGATTCGTTCAAGTATGTTTTTCAGCTGAGCAGTGGGAGGTGTTGAACAGTGATGGTGGCATCAATTTTTGTATCTGTGCTTTGGATGTAAAACATGAATGTCTTAGAAAATTATTTTGGGGGTAGCAGAAAGAAAATTACTGAAGGAGAGACTCTCCAAACTCATTAGTATATGTGATGGACAAATGTTTACATTTGTAGACTAAACTTGGTGACTGTAGTTGAAATTACTGAATATTGTACTGAGTACAAAACAGTCAAACTTGGCATCAGTGCAACGTGTTCAGATAGTCTGAAACTGCCACCCCAGCTTAGATCACAACATTTGGCACTAGCTTGAGCTATGTGAGTTAGCAACCATGAGCTAAAATGTCTGTCTGGGTTGACTTAAGATGGAAATAGAGAAGGAATGAGAAACTAGGAATAATAATAGTGAATTGATAACTATCTTGATTTCCCATGCCAATTTAGCAATTTGTAGCTGTGGCAGTGTGAGTTACCATCTGACTTCATGGATCTTTATCTCGTACTAAATTACCATGACCGGTCCGCTCCTTTCTCAAAGTCTGTGATTGTGACACGCAGCAAGTAACAAGGGAACACCGCTGAGCCCTAAGATAAGGCTGATTCCCTCTGGAGGTAAAAATTGCTGGGTTTTACTAATTTCCTCATTAAACACTTAGGAAGTTCAGCTCCTTGTGTAAGCTACAAATCTGGCTGTTTGTTTTTCTGCCTGCTTAGCTGTAGTGTACTCATGGAGTAATGGTACTCACTGTTATAGGACCTGACTTCTCAGTGACAGTGCTGTCTTCAAGTGCTTTTTTTTTTTTTCCCTTTACCTTACTTGAAGACTTCTGTAAATCTTGAGCCAAGGGCACTGTGTGTCCAGAATGTACTTACAGCTGGATTACCATTGGTTTGTCTTCATGCATTGTAGTTTGCTATGTTTGTCTTCTCCACAACAGCCACAAGCACAGGGATTTTACTTGGCTTGTTTTCCCTTCTTGACCCTGTATGTGTAACAGGTATACAACAAACTAATATGCAGGTATTATCATGACACCACACACTGTCACTGAAATGAGTCTTGCTGACTAGTTCCTCTGCTCTGTATTCCAGTTTCTTACAAAGTTGTTACAAAATATGAAAGGTTTATTAGGTACAAGCCCATTTGTCTCTAACTCCCGTGTGAAAATCCCTGGTGATAGAATGGTCACTTGTGTTTCAAGAGCTGCTAAAATTCCAGGTGAATTGCATACTTGGACTAAAAGTGATCTGTCTTAAGTTTAAAGTCTTGTTATTCCCAGTTGAAAATTGAAGTTAAATTGAACAAAGAACACATTTACCTCGAAATCAGATTTACACTTAACCCCCAGTGGCTGTTGCTGCATCAGCAATTGTGAACTAAACACTGTGATGGGAGATGAAAGGCTCTCCTCTTCCTGCATGAGAGCTCTCTACCTGGGAATTCACAGCCAGTCCTGCAGCAAATACTACTGGGGCTTTGGCTTCACTCACCGCTCTTCGCCACCAAGGTGTGAGCCTTGAAGTGTCAGAGCACTCTTTATGTTTCACTGGAAATCTTTACAGTCCAACTCTTTATTTTGGTTTTTAGCTTATGCCCTGGTATTTCACCACACAGTGCAGTGCTTTCTGTCGTAGCTTACCCAAGCTACTACTATTCCATAGTGGTAGAAAATTGAGGGTTTAATTTAACTTTAATTTTAACTTGTTATTTCCACGTTATTTTTGGAGGGTGACTTCAACTATGGCTAACAAACTTTGGTAACAGATGTTAAAATAAAGACAGTAAACTTTCCAATTCAGAGGTTGGTAAAATGTTGAGAAGCAGCTGTTCTTTAGTACAAACTTTGGAGAAAATGTCTTCCTAAGTAGTAGATAATAAACACTTGTCATTTCTAGGTTTATCTCTGCATACTTATTTGAAGGCCTATATGGCAATTAAAATCATATTATGTAAAACCTTTGTAGTCTTATGTCACAGTTGCATTCCTAGCATTTCACCTGTAGCTAATCATTAGGAAATTGCAGTACAAAGTAAACAGATTTGTTGCACACCTCTGCAAATCAATAAGACAGAAGTCCTCAAGCTAGAGTTGCCATTTTGAGTATATGCCTCTTCTGTTTAAAAACAGATTATTGCACATTGTCCTGCATGGGAACTTCAGCTTGTTAGTCCCTGGGAAGCAGCACCTGTAGCAGGAATAGTCATGGCAACTCCTTGTTACTGTGTTTCAGAGGTGCTGGTGTTTCCTCATTGGCAGCATAAAGAGACTTCATTTTTATGATTATGACTTTGGGCAGCTGGTTGTTTTTCTTTTCTACTTGTTTTTTGCTTGCTATCAGCAGGTATAATAAATGGTCTAACAGCGTAACAGTGGGGAATGGCACTCAGTTTGCTGTTTTAAATACTACAGGCACAATCCCCCCAACTGAAAGGAGAGGTACTTTCTGCCTTTTGATGAATGGGCTCAGATTTCATCTGGTTTCCCGTAGTTACTTGGAAGCGATAGTACAGTTAGCAAAGCAGCAAGGAGGGTCTTCTGTTATTTATAGGTGCAAAACATCATCATAAAGATTTCTATCAGAGTATTTCAGAAGTAATGGGTGCTCAGAATTATATCTTTTAAGCAGAGGCAAATACACATAGTGAGATATTGAAGGAGATGGACAGTCCATTGTCAAGTGCCATAGTAGCTAGGTATGGTTTTAAAGTTTTATGGCTTTATAGTAGGTTTAAAAGAGGAGAGCAAAGTGGAGAGACATAAATCATACTGAGTGATGACTTCTTTTAGGGGAGTCAGAAAATGTGGCAGATACTGTGAGGCAGTGTGGTCTTACAACATAAAGTTACGAATTTGGTCATGTAGATAACATATAAGCAGAATCCGTAGGCCAAATGTCTACATTAATCTTACTATGGTTTAGACAGGAGGAAAAGCCCACAACTAGTTCCTTTTGTGGTTCCTTTTATTTTTTCCTTCAGTTGTGTGGAACTGTTTAAATTTGGTGCTTTTAAAATTTATCTTTTACTTTGACCTCTACCAGCAGAACATGGAGGTGGGGGGAGAGCTGTGGAGATGAGAAGTGGAACTTCCACCTTCTGGTTCTTTGGTTTCCTCTATGCTTTCTGGGAAGAGGCGTGGGAGTCCGCCTCAGTCCCTAATCTCCCTCTTACCGGAGCGCCATGCAGAACGCATGGGCATATGTAGCATGGGCTTCCTTCCGTGTGGGGGAGAGACTCTTGCTGGCAAGGAGGAGTGATTTTTCACATTCAGCCTTACCTTCATGGTTGGTATTAGTCTTCTGGAACACATCTGCAGCCGTTGAAGAGTGTGTTTTGATTAAAGCTTTTGGGTATGTACAGTTTATTTTGTGTGCTTCAGGTTACAGGTTTTGGCTTACAGTGGGAACTAAATGGGATCCAATGGTTTATATCAGAACTTTAAAGAACTACGAACATTATTACAGTTAGACAAGTTGTTTGTTGGTGTTATCAATCTTGCCATTTTCTGTCTTTAGCAGGCTTTGCAGCCATCTTATGTCTACATTCAGATAAAAATAAAACCACAAATCCGTGAAACGATCCCAAGCACCACAGCTAGAGCACAGTTGCAGTTACAGCAGACGGGCACTGTGTTTGATAAAGACTCCTTTTAGATCATGTCTCTTTGATAACTTTTAATGCAGGGATTCAACCCTTTGAAATAAACTGATCTTTTAAGCAATGATTTTAATAATGCAGCTGAGAACTTTTTTGTTATGTAGAACAGTTCTTCCCAGTCTCAGCTTTGACGATTAAATTCATTTTTCATGAATTCACAGTGCTTCAGGCTCCTGTGAAACCTTGCTTAGCTTCTGAGGATTTTTTTTTAATGTGTGATGTGAATTGTGTAAAGCCTCTCCATAATCAGAAAGGTAATTTAGGCCTTTTCTGACCCTTTTTTTTTTCTTCCTCTAAAGAGGGAAGTTTCAATAGAGTTGGAAATTCTCCAAAGGCTCTTATACAACTGGTACATTCTGCTTTAACATAATGCAATCTTTCCACATTTTCTGTTTTTCCTTAATTAACGGGCGGATGGAAGGGGTGTCAGATTCAGTTTCACAGAAGGATTTTATGCAACCATCTAAGACAGTGTGAAGGAAAAAAAGAAGAAACTTTGCAGGCAATAGTATTTTGAAAAGCTAACTGCATCCTAGCACAGTGTTTACCGCTGCTGCATGTTACACAGTCTTGCTGGAAACACTCGGGAGTTGTTGATCTTGCTGTTACAGAGTGACTAAATCAGATTTTTTTTTTTTTGTTGTTATTTAATAGGGTACTCTCTGCTGTACAGTGTGATTTCAGCTGCCAGGTTGGACTGCAGTGCTGGTGTACTGCAGGTTGGGATACAGGCTTGTATAAGGAGGAGAACTTCCAGCTTGTGAATTGTAGAGCCTGTAGCAGGCACGTGCAAATGTGGGAACTTCTTTGCAAGATATCTATGCATAAATGTGCCTTAAAAAGTAAGGTCTGTGAACATATAGAAGTGCATGGCTGCAAACATAAGAGAAATGGTTGGAGGTTAGAGGCAGTCGGAGTTTGTAAAGTTAGGAAGCACCAGGAAATGAAATGATTGACAGCTACGATAGATATTGGTGATAGAGGAGGAGGGAAAAATCAAGACTGGATGTGTGAAATTTTAAGTTGCCTGTTTTTTGAAGGAGTAGGTAGTTCATAGAGCTCAATTGGGGAATAAAGATGTGTGCCTGATAGTCTTTGTGTTCTGCATAGAATATACTGCAGCCTGCCATAAAATAAATATTATCTGGATTACCACTAATGTCATTCCCCCTGAAGCAGAAGTCTGTTAGTTGAATAACTGAGTGTTGCTACATGTAGTTCTTCTGTGTCTGTAACGGATATTCCTTCTGCAGACACCAGAAGATGTGAAATAAAAATCCCAGATGGAAGCTAGACCTGTAGAGAGACTTCTCAGCATAGACTTATTCTAGTGATTACACTTAAGTTGAGTGGTTATAGGAGTGAATTTAAGCTTAAGGAAATCTTTAATTTCTGTAAATGACAATCTGGTAGCATGCAAGGGAAATATGTTGAGCTGCAGACTACAGATTTACTTCAACAAAACGTCCCTGAGCTTGGTGCATCTAACTTCAGCCTCCAAATTTGGAAGGTGAAAATTTTGATATACAGAAGTGAGAGGTTGATCACCAGATGGTTTAGATACCATTCAGAGGGACCTCACCCACTGGAGGACCAGGTTCATGAAGCACCTCAACATCCTCCAGCTGGGGAGGCACAACCCCCTGCACCAGTGTGTGCTGGGGGCTGGCCAGCTGGAGAGTAGCTTTGCAAGAAAAAGGACCTGAGGGTCCTGGGGGAGACCATAAGTCACCAACATGCCCTTGTGGCAAAGGCAGCCAGCCAAACCCTGGGCTGTGTGAATTAGAGCATTGCCAGTGGGTTGTGGCAGGTGAGCCTTACCTTGTGTTGAGTGAGGGTGACATGGCTCGAAGGGCTGTGTCCAGTGCTGAGGCCCCAGCACAGCGGGTGTATGAACCTACTGGGATAAGTCCAGCAAAAGGCCATGAGATTGACTAAAGGATTGGAGTGTCTGACACAGGGAGAAGCTGAGAGATGGCCTGTTAAGTCTGGACTGAAGAAGGCTCAGGGGATCTTACCAGTGTGATGGTAGGTCCCCCTGATGAGGGGAACTAAGGAAGGCATAGCCAGATTCTTCTCAGTAGTGCTCAGTGACAGGACGAGAGGCAATGGACAGGAACTGAAACAAGAAAATCCATTTAAATATAGGAAAGATGTTTTTACCTGAAAGGAGGACATAGAACTCCTTGAGAGAGTTCAGCACAGGGCCACCAAGATGATGGAGGGAGTGGAACATCTTCCTTATGAGGACAGGCTGAGGGAGCTGGGTCTCTTGAGCTTGGAGAAGAGGAGACTGAGGGGTGACCTCATTAATGTTTATAAATATATAAGGGTGAGTGTCAGGAGGATGGATCCAGGCTCTTCTTGGTGTTAGCCAGTGATAGAACAAGGAGCAATGGTTCCAAGCTGGAACATAGGAATTTACATCTTAATATAAGGAGGAACTTTTTCCCTGTGAGGGTGATGGAGCACTGGAACAGGCTGCCCAGAGAGGTTGTGAAGTCTCCTTCTCTGGAGACATTCAAGACCAATCTGGATGTGTTCCTATGTGGTTTAATCTAGGTGATCCTCTTCGGGCAGGGGGTTTGGACTAGATAATCTTTTGAGATCCCTTCCAACTCCTGATGTTCTGTGATTTGGTGAACAATGAACAGGCTGCCTAGAGAGATGATCACCTTGGAAATATTTAAAACCTGGCTGGAGAGCATCATGCCACAGCTGCCTCTGCTTGAGCAGGGTACTGGGCTACATCTCCAGGCATTCCTTCCAATGTCACCATGCCATGTTGCTCTGGAAATTGCAAGGATGCCAGACAAGGAAGAGAAGAAAGAACATATAGCAGGCATAGCACCAGGCTTGAAGAAAACTACTTGTTCAAAGCTGAGAACGTGCAGGTGCTTGGGAGAATTTTGGAAGGGACTTTTCCTGCACACTCAGAGGTATCAGAAACACTTTGCACTTGGGTGCCCTTTGTCCCACAGTGTAGACAGCTGTGTAGATCTATATCCTGGCTGTGGAATGTGCTCCTTGGGCAGCACAGGTTAAAAAACATACAGCTTTTGGCAACCGATGTTTTAATGTAATTTAAAATCCACTCATGTGAGACTGTAAATGGCTTGTAGTTCTGGGAGGTAAAATGAGCTGATTTCTGGTTGAGAACTTTAACTGGGGCTTTTTTCCCCGTGTTTCGTGAAGTTAACTAGGTCCACTCTGCCCTTAGTACTCCTTGCTGCCACCCTGTGATAGGTACATGGGAGAGTTGAGAGCTGCCAGTCTGTGAAGGTTCCTCTGTTTGTGGTG
The DNA here is from genome assembly GCA_013399135.1 of Heliornis fulica. Classification (NCBI taxonomy): domain Eukaryota; kingdom Metazoa; phylum Chordata; class Aves; order Gruiformes; family Heliornithidae; genus Heliornis; species Heliornis fulica. The sequence continues at coordinate 226,584 of VXBZ01010664.1, forward strand.
GGGTAGGGTAAATATTGGCATGAGGAGAAACAGAACTTCCTTGTGCCTTGCTGTGTTACTGCTCAGTTCTGGGTGAGGGGATGTGGATGTGGTGCCTCTTTTAGTGAGAAGCTGTAAAAAACAAGGGCTTTCTTCATCTTTACAAGAACATATTTTGCAGCTTCATCAAATATGGAGAAACAATTCTCTCAACTGTGAATCCAGTATTATAACAAACAGGTAAAGCTGAGGTGTCTCTTTATGCTTTATCTTCTGTACAAGACAATTGGTGAGATCGGGCACAGTCTACCTTTCAGCTTTTATCCTCAATATGGGATAACACAGCAAGATCATAAGTTTTGAGGGTCTTTTGAGGTATTTAATCCAACACCTTTCTGCAAAGTTCTGTAGATCAATTAGAGGTTTATCCTGTGGGAGAGGAGCACTGGTGATGCTCTACCAGCTGGACTGCAGATGAAGAATGCACCAAGAGCTTAATCACAGTCGTGCTCTACACGGAACATTCATCTTCTGTCTCAGCGCAGGAAATGACAGTGTCAAGGGAGAGGAGGTTTTGTGTGGAGAGAAAGTGTATTCCTACAAACCCACAGGCTGTGGCTCTGTGAGGAGGATCAAACAGCTCAGTTGCAAAGTATTTTTTTTCCTGTTTAATTTATTTTGAAACTTGTAAATATTTGTGTCATTCATCATCCATATAGGTTCTAAAATTAAGCGTTCCTGAAGCTTGGGTGTATTATTTTGAGGCAGAAGGCTAACATTCTTATTTAGATTAACTACTGTTTTATTAAACCAATATACAGAGATGGTGGAGGTATACACAAACTAAAAGAAATGTTCATTTTGTTGAACCAAGCTGACAGGCCACGATTACAGATCATCTATTTTTGTGATGCAAACTGGAAATTAATATAAACAGTGTGGACCAAAGCAGGCTTATGTTTTGCTTGTTTTTGATAGGAGCTGTGTGGAAGGGATGTCTCTGTAAATCACCTCCAAGATTTATTCAGTGATGTCCTGTGAAAATAGTCCAAGTCAAGTCAGTGTTCGTTTCTGAAAGGGTAACATTTTGCTCTTTAGACTTTTAACTTCTAAATAGGGAGTGCTGAAGTAACTTGCTGGTGTTGAACGTGATGGAGTGTATGCTGTGTATAAAAAAAACCCCAGTGTTCCCTGAACATCATATCATAGTATATATCTGTATACATATATATATATCTAATGGATAAAATTCCAAATATGTAAAGAGTGGGCAAACTTTCTGACGACAGCATGATAAATCCTGTGGTAGTTACAGCTAAAAGAGGCTGCTAATATGCATCTGAGCTCAGGAGATATTAACCTATATATAGATTCTGCTATTGCTAACAGATTGTTGTTGAGATACCTGACACATTTTTTGATGTTACATGCGTTCAGAAGAGCTGAGCTTTACATAATTCCTGGTTAGCGTTAGTTACACGAAAACATATTAAAATGAGTGGCCTAGTTAGGAAACTCTTGTCACACAAAAAGGCAGGTTTGGGTACTTCTGCCAAAGATGCAGAAAATCTCAGGGCAGGTGTCATTCTTTTTGTCATGTTTCTTTTGAATTCGCTATGGTGGCAAACGGTAGCGGGAGGTTCCTGCCGTAGCCGCTGCCGTCGCAATGATCACTGGGGCAGGAGCCACTGAAGCCAGTGTGACCTGTCTAGCCAAGGCTGGCACAGCTCTCCAGGGGCTGGTGAGGGGAGAAGGAAGGCTGGGGCCCCTCCCACTAGCTGAGCATCGCTCACAGGAGAAATTGTACTCATTTTAGCAGCCCTCGGCTAAAGGCTGCCCAGTGCAATCAGCCTTCAGAGCATTCCTCAGACAAACTCCAAACAGATGTGCGAACATGTGTACACAGATACTTTGAGTCTTGTCTATTTCTTGTATTTGCTAGGAAAGCAAAGGGAGAAGATGGTGCTGAGGCAGGGATTGTAGCAGGTTTTATGCTCTGGATTCCAATGTGAGGATAAACTTGGATGGGGTGAGGGGAACAAGAAGTGCGTGTGCACCATTAATACGACCGATGGAGTGTGTGCTCTTTCTTCATGTTACTGCTGAGGGTGAGCAGGTCGTTTGCACACATCCAACTGGTTCATATCAAAAGAGTTCCAGATGAATGTGTCATATGGGCCAACTCTTTCTCTCTAACAAACTGCTGGGTAATTGTAGAGTCACTCTTGCTGTAGTTTTTAGCTTATTTTGGAAAAAAGAAAAGCAACTGGAAACAGGGTTACCTTAATCAAAATACTGGGTGTTGTCCCTTGTCTGATTTGCTGTCAACTTGGTTTATAATTTCCAGTATTTCATAAACTATGGCTAGTGAAGCTGAAGATTATTTTCAGTATTGTCCTTAGAACAGCCTAGTAGGACTGTCTTTACAGCCAAAGGATTACTTTGGATTTTCAGCACCTGAAATGTGTCCAAGTTGATCTTCCTTTTCTCTTTGGATATTTAGTTATATGTCTTTGATAGGTGGTGTAATAGGTCATATGATGTTCAACTAATTCAAGGTCTTTATGTTTACTTATTATCTTCTCAGTGCTAGCTTGGTGGCTCTGTTCTCTTTGTCAGGGTCTATTAATCATAGTAGGTTAGCTCTAACCTCTAGCATAGAGACAAGAATGTTCCATATTTCCCTTACTTGTAGGGAACCACCTGAGACAAGTGCTCCTGGCCGCTGGAGGAGACACGTTACTGAAGCAGGTGCTTTGTTTCCTCTCATGGGTATCCATGTCTGATAGAAATGCTTTCAGGGAACTGTTGTGACCTACCTCTTTTTTGCTTTGACGATCCCTTTTGCACACCCAGTTACCATTTTGGGATGTAGGGGTTTTCTGACTCCTCACCCAGGCTTCACTTAGGTTAATGACTTCAACGACCTTTTCACATCATCTACTGTTTGTTCTCTAGACTGGAATAACAGTGGCATTTGACTCTTGAGGACTACTCAACTTCTGACTGCAAAATTGTTCATAATGATGCAATTGTGACAGCAATTTGCTGTTGAGCATTTAGTTAGTGGGGCTTAAGGTTCATTTTCATAGAAAAGAATCTGCAAATAATGCTGTGCAATTATGAAACCAAGGAATATCAGCCTGCTCGGCTGAACAGCTCCCATCCTTTAGTAGGGTATTACAGGAGATCTGTTTGATTTTAGCTGCTACAGTAACTGAAGTAGCAGCAAAAGGTAGTTGTGGAGGGTATTTTTGATGGCAAATTCACTTTTGATTCACTAACATGTTTTTTAAGCAAAGAAGCAGTAAATAAGAGCCCTGACTTTAAGAAACCGTGTAATTCAGAAATTTAATTTGTGAAATATTTCATGGGAGCAGATGATGCTGAGATTGGGACACTGCAATTTTTTTATCTTTGAATTTGAACTTATTTGAACTTCTCTGCTTAAGGAAGGCAATGATAGGAAAGAGGTTTTAGTAATGACTTTTATAGGAACTAGAAGGCTGCTGTGTCCAAGGGCAGGCAGCAGTGGTCGGAAGCTCAGAGCTGGGTCTCCATGATGGCTCCTGGCACAGGCCTGTCCCTCTTGCATGCATCACATCTGCTGTATGGCATGCGCTCATCAAAGAAATGCTTAAACTTCCTCAGAGAACCTCCCTATGTCCCCTGTGTAACACTCAGGCCAGCAATGTCCTCCTGTACTTCTGTATCTCCTTAAAAATGGTGGTGGGGGGGATGGACTCCAGCAGTCTGCATGAGGGGTGCTGGCTGCCTCTTCACCTGCCCGATAAATACAAGAAACATCTTATGGTGCTCCTGAGAGTCTCTCTTTCAGAGGAAAAGCTGCTGACAGTTTGATGGATGATATTAAATATCTTGAACTTAGTCACTTGACTGATGAAGCTTTTGTGAAGACAACATTCTTAATGGCAGTGATGTTTGGACTTGAACTTGTTGCTTGTCAGTGTGTGACAGAGCTGGGATAGCGGAGTTTGACTGTGGGGCCGAGAGCAGCTCAGCTTGCCAAACTGTGTCTCCTGCCCCAGGTGACATTTTCTGCCCATCTGTGGTGTGTGTGCATACCTGTCACAGCCAAAGGAAAAGAAAAGCAGGACTGGAGGTGACTTGTTCAACTGCAGCCTCCCAGTGTGGCCGTGCTGCGCTGGCTCACCACGCTGGGAGACCAAGTCCGTCCTGTACCCACGGTGTGTCTCAGAAGAGCCCCTTTGCTCTTACTATAACAAGTTAATTAGTGTCCTGCTTAAGTTCCTCCTCCTGTCTTTTGCCTGGCCTGGAGGTGCTCCTGAAGCCTTGCTAAGTGTGCTTTACGTGGCCATTTTAACAGCGGAAAAGGCCAGAAGTTGTCTGGCGGCCTGATGGCCGTGGTTAGCAGTAGGCTGGTGTCTGTGTTGGAGGGTGCTCTGCGGTGGCAGCGCGCTCCTGGGGACTGCTTTCTGCTCGGCTGTTGATGTGTGTACTGGGGCTGGAGGCACACAAACGGTTTGCAGTGCTGTTTGTTGGGGTCAGCTGGGAGAGCAGTACGTGCTCCGTGCAGTCAGCGGTGCTGCGTGGGTTGGATGTGGAGTTTTTCACTGGGAAGGTTCACAGTGTATTTGATGTTCCGCTGCGTATTCTCTCAGAGAAAGAAATGTAAACCACGCAAAGACTCGTATGACCAAGATGCCTATCTTAATATTAGAGCTTTGAATGAGTGGCCTCTGGCACCCCTGGCTCTTTTGTGAGATCATGCCATTTAGCAATTCAAGCCGTGATTTTCCCTATTTCTGAGTATTGTTCAACTGTGTTACAAGTAGCGTTAAAAAGACAGTAATAAACGGGATTTATTTTGAATGACAAAAACTGTGTATAATTAAAGGAACCTGATTTTTATAGGAGGTAACCAAGAAAAAACCGCTCATGCCAAAATATCCCATGATGCTTCAAGAAAACCAAACATAACCGAGGATTGAGTTATAACCTATTGTATCTTTAATCCCTGCTTAACATTTCAATAAAAAGAACATTTCTCTATTGAGAAATTAATTGCTCTATATTTACATTTTCTTTATGAAACGAGGAGGAATGAAGTCATTCTGCAGCATTCTTTTTTGCTTAACTGACATTTGATTTCACACTCCTTAGTCAACTCTCAAGTTGGATTTTCCATAATAAAAAGAGATTTGTTTTCCCTCGCATGTTTAAGATCCATAGCTTCCCTTGGATCGTCGGCCAAGGGTTGATTGTTTTTTTTAAATTTTTCTATTTTTTCCTGGTTTTGGGTTTGGTTTTTGTTCGTTTTTTGTTTGTTTTTTTCTACTTTTACAGGCTCTTCAGTCAAGATTTTTTATTTAGGATTTTCCTTTTCTTACGTAGACTGCAAATTTGTGTCAAACTGTGCTCTAAATGGAGTTTTTGAGAACAGTTGAGACTGCCATCTTTAAATTATTAGAGCACAAAGAGAGCGTAAGCAGATGTTGTAAAGCCCTTTGATCTCTGTTATGCCAAGAAGTTTGATAGTGGTGTGATATAGGCACGTTCTTGGAGAGACCTGGGATGTGGGGTTTTTAAATAGTTTGGAGTTCAGACTCACAATTACACCCTACCTAATTATTTTTAAGCAATTTCTGCGCGCGCACACACACACGCACACACACACACATATCCCAGGAAGTGTGTTCACTTGGTTCTTCTGTCAGAGAGAACTTTCCCCTACGTTTTTGCATCAGAATGGTTTGAACAGGGGTGGGCACGGCAGTGCACAGCCCCAAATTCTTACCTGGCTGCTTGTTGGTGTTTCGGAGAATGAGGTTTGGGTTTGGTTTTTTTCTTGATGCCCTAAACACTGCAGTGCTGAATATTATAGCTGTCCTGTTACTTCACCCAGATGAGTGTGTTATTCCTTAAGGTGTACCAGACATACAGTCCATAACACGCTGCATCTGATGCCTGAGTGGGCAAAGAGGAGGCGAAAGCTCTTAGACCTGCTCTAAGGGCTCTTTGAGCCTCCTGACGTAGATGAATGTTGAGGGTTCTCAGTGGTATTCAGCTGACACCACCACAGCCAGAGGCCAACTTCAAACAGCTTTGCTTTATTCTCACTTTTGTCCCAAGCTCAGAATTCGTATAGAAGCTGCCGTTGATACTTAATAAACCACACTTAAAAAGGAGGCTTCCTTGCGTCTGATGTATTTGATCTTCATATCTGCTGTCTTCACAGGGACTTCAACAAACCATTTTCATAACTGTTTTTGGATGATTTCAGAATGCTTTATTGTCATTTCCTCTAGTGAGCCAGGACCTTGATATTCTCAGCCTCTTTGGAGGAACTTCATTCAGAGTAAATAACTCATCTCTCTGCAGAACCATTTTATTATTGCTTCTATTGCAGAAATCTACAGTTGCCCTATTTTTAGAAATTACATAAAGAAACTAAATCTGATGTTTTCATAAAAGCATAAAAAAGAGAACAGATTTGAAAGCCAATATTTGCACACTGGGGAAGGGTTGTATCTTTCTTTTCTAAAGTTAGTATTAAGTTAATACAAAATCTCTCCCACTCTATTGACATGATAATCTATTAATTGTGTTCATGTACTTGGAGAAGTATAAAATGCATTGGTATCACTGTAGCCTACAATGAATTGATTTGCTTCCATGTGTAGAAATAGACAGTAGGAGGGACTATGTGGCATGGGTCCTGTTTTCCCAGAGGAGCTCCATGTGCTCATGTGTTTTTATGGAGCTCTCATGCAGAAGTACAGGAACAGAAAAATGAAGAATTAGTGTTAGTCTTCGGACAGAGTCTTCAGAGTAGCCAAAGTAACGTTACAGGAGCGAATGAAGGAGCAGCTGAAAGGTTTCTCAGAGTCTGTTGGGGAATCTGGGAGCATTGGGAAGAGATCCCCCTAGTAGGATCAATGTGAAGCCAGCTGTAAGCTGCTTGTGTTTAGAGCAGCCAAACAGCAGTTGAAATAAACACCTGGTTGTTGGATTTGGATCTCTCTGCTTATTTTAATAATGTTTGGCCAGATCAGAGGCTTCCTGTCAAAAAAGGTTAGATGTAGAATAACCAAGAATATACCACAGTAACAGTGCTGTCTTTGCACAGATCAAAATATTTGTGCAGCGCAGAAGTGCTCCTGTTAGAAATGCTGATAAAAATATAGCAAAACCTTTATATATGTCTCTTGTGAACCTTCTTGGTATTGTGGTTTGAACGGAAAGAGTAGTAAATATATATTAAATACTGTGCTAAGTCTTACTGTGGAATTGTTTTTCTGCTGAAGTTGTGTGGAGTGCTGCCTTGGACTTCTTATTTCCTGGACCATCTGAGAGAATTTCAGTTCTTGTTGGGATTTTACTAATAGTGGAGATTTCAATGAGAAGCTTGTAATTCTTACCTAACAGAGCCATGAAAATGCCCAATATAGGTTATCATTTCTTTTTCCAAGTCCTATTATAATTTTATAAGAATATGTGTATATAATATATATACAACTATCTTCACTCTGTGTGTGTATATATATTAAAAATGTGGACTTATAAAAGAATTGAATAATTCTGTTGGAACATACTTTAGAATGGAAAATATATCTTTGTTATTTGATCAATAAGGGCCAGAAGGCTGCAAAAAATTAACTGCTTTAATATTGGAGGATATTTTAGGAAGTTCTGGACTTTTCTGGGAAATAGGGTAGAATGTGCTCCTAGCATTCATTTCTTAACTGCAAGAACGTGATTAATTAAAATGTTATGTGTATTTCCACTACTTGTAAAAGTGCCAGTGAACAACCAGTGATGCTTGGGGAAGTGTAACTTTTTTGGGTTTGCCATGCAATGTAGAGGAGGACAACAAAATAGAAAGGTTCCTATGTCAGCACACAACAAAGGTAATGAAAACCAAAGGGGGACTGGTTCTTTCTATAAGCCTCTTCCTTCTGTAACACGGGATGGATAAAAATTTGGATTGTTATGGGTAGTAAGAACTCAAGAAGTCTCAACTGCACAGTCACAAGTGTTGAAGTGATGACGCTGGGTTTTTTGATCTGTCTGTACATCCAGGTGGGTTTCCCAGGTGTTCACAGTCACAGAAATGTTACATGCTTCAATGCCTAAACTTGTCTTCTCACAGAAAGAAACTAGTTTAACTCTTCCTCCTGCACTTTGAATCAGTCCAGAGACTGTTTCTCTCTTGCTGAGAGGTGGCTGGTGCTCTCCTTCCCTGCCTTTCCTGTGCCTGTACCAGTTGTGCTCCCAGTAGCCTGGGGCTTCCCTGAGGGTGGCTAGAGTTGTGTCCTGGGGAGCCCTTATTCTGACTCCAGCCTATCCAAAAGCACCATCAGGAATTGCAGAGTGCAGTCTACAGTTACTGTTTACTGCATTTTTTTTTTTTAGACACTGCACAAACTGTGCATAATGAGTAATGTTCCAGGTTGATCAACAATGCCTGATAAGCTGGGAGGTCCCAGGCCCTGCCAGGGTCAGTGGGCAGCTGCCCCTGCTGCAGCATCCCAAGGGCCTGCTGGCACCTAAGCAGGTTTCCAATGCCGTTGGGGTGTGCCCAGGCCTTCAGAAACATATCCTGAACTCAGTGTTTTAAACAGAGATGTTTGTAACTCAACCCACTGCCTTTTTCTTGAACCAAGGCATGTTTTACATGGAAACTTCTGATGAGCTCCGGTAGAATGGTGTGGGGTTTGGACAGCTGGGTGAACAAATAGTTCTTCTTCCACATTGGGTTGAAGCCTTGCTTCCCTGGCTAATTTTCTCTGTCCTTACTGAGGAGGCTTTCTTTGGGGTGCTTTGCTTTTTAGCCAAATGGTGTAGAGAGCTCCTAGTCCTATGATGCAAGCGCTTGCTTCTCCTTCCTCCAAATATTGCTTGTGAATAATGTATTAGAATATGTCATTTCATACGGTTTTGACTGAAAAATGCAAGAAGTAAGTGTTGAGTCTGAGTTACGAGATGCAAATTAGTGGAAGATGCTCTAAGTTCCTGATTTGGTTGCTTGGAAGTGTAACAGGGTAAAGAAAAAAATGTGTTCTCCTAGTTCAGATGATATTGTGGGTTATCGTGTCCCTCTAAGTCCATGGCAGGAGACAGGAAGTACAGGAGTTAAGAGCAGGACAGGAGGGAAGGGGGTGTTTGGCAGAACTGCTGTAGCTGCAGTTTGCAAAGCAGTAGGGGTGGGAGCGCTCATTCCTTCAGTGTTCTTTGGAGTTACCTTTTGGTTTGATCATTCCACAGAATTTAGGATACATGTTCTGATCTCTTAACACAACTCCCTCTGCTTTTTTTACTGTTCAATGTCAAAATGGCTGTTTAATGCATGGAACTCTGGTTATTGGGTGAAGTCATGATCTCTTAGATCCCTCTCAGGCGTTACGCTGTCACCCGGCTTTATGTGGTGGACTGTGTGGGCTCTTGCTGAGCAGTGTGGTCACAGGAGCTGGAAGCACAGCTTTGGAGGAGATCTCATCAGCATCTTTTACAGCAGCACTCTTGCCCATGTGCCCACACAGGATCAAGGTAGAAGCTGTAGTCATTTGCTGCAGAGACCTGGGTGAGTTCACTTGGTTTCTGTGGTGGGCTACAGACATATGAACAACCACACTTCGGCTGAAACATCTATTAGAGTGTTGAAACAAACAGATCTAAATATCGTGGTGTATTAGGAAGAGTCTGTAAACAGCAATTTCTCTTTGTAGCAGCTGAAATGCTGTAGGTCCCAGCTGTATCCTAGCTCCCTGCATCCTGAATCACATTATCACTTATCATCATGGAATCCCACACTGATTTGGGTTGGAAGGGACCTCATAGATCATCTGTTCCAACCCCTGCCATGGGCAGGGACACCCTCCACTAGCCTAGGTTGGCCAGGTTGCCCAACCTGTCCCATCCAACCTGACCTTGAACACTGTGAGGGATGGGGCTTCCACAGCCTTGCTGGGCAACCTGTTCAAGGGCTCACCACCCTCAGAATAAAGAATTTCTTCCTAATATCTAATCTAATCCTGCCTTCCTTCATCTTAAAACCATTCCCCCTTCTTCTAATGCTACATGCCCTTGTAACCAGTCCATCACCCTAGTTCCCTGCAGGACCTGTTTTAGTGTTGGTAGGCTGCAATTAGGTCTCCCCAGAGCCTTCTCTTCTCCAGGCTGAACAAGCCTGATTAACAGATTTTGTGTTAATTTTATCTATAAGAAAATAAGTTTTATTTTTTTTAAAGAGAAGTAGTTAAGTAGCATCCAGTATCCATTTATTTCAGACAAAAAAGTAAATTTGTGAAGATGAATCTGATGTGAACACCTCCACGTTCCGCGAGCGGAGGGAATCCAGCCCGGTTTCCTGCCGCCTCGCAGTGAGGGCGGTTGAAACGAAGATACATTATTCATTTGGAGCCCTTGTTTGAGGGAATGTGAGAATGTTGCACGACAGCAAACAGGCAGAGGGGGATGTTTCGGACGTGTTTGCCTATCACTGTGTGCACAGGCAGGCCATAGAGCAGGCAGGGCACCATGGCTTGTCGGGGTGTGTTTGGGAGGCCCAACCTGCTGAATGTAGAGGCTGGTCAGGGCTTTGCCCATCCAAGCTGTGCTGTCCCAGCAGAGCAGGGGGAACCATGGAAGGACCCTGCAACACTGGTGTGGGCAACCTGTATCACCAGACCCCCACGAGGGGAAACCCTCAGTGAACTCAGCTGCCCAACAGGGGGGTCTCCCAGGGAAAGGCAGCCAAGCCAGGATTTCATGATGTGACAGTTTGTGATATATCCCACAGCTGGATTTTTGTTAAGCTTTATATATTCTCTGTATGCTCACACATATTAGCAGTAATATCTCGAGGTCAGGATCCGCTCAGGTTTACGTAGTGTAGTAAAGACATGTTTATCGTACTCAGTAGGGTGAGTGGGGGTTTGGAGACATGAGAGATGAGAGGGGTTTTTTGGGAAGGGCTTTTTAAATGTTTTTAGCTTTGGGCTATGAAGTGCTGGAAGTGCTGCAGGATTCTTTCCTTTTCTTATTTTTATTTTTATCTGCGCGCCAGGCACTCGTCCATGCTCCCTGCCCTGCCAAGAAGACTTCAGCATTAATGTGACAGACCACCCTGCCCGTGGGTGAGGTGTGTAATTCTTTCTCAGAGCAGAAATCTTGAGCAGAGGCTGCTTATTATGTCGAAGTGCATGTGGTTTTTTGACAGGAGTTACTTGGCAGTCCAGAGAAAATATTAAACTCCACTTAACTTGGAAAGACCAGGAGGACTTAAATGTGTAGTAAAAGTTGTCTGTGTTTCATTTCTTCTCCTCTGTCTTTGTTGGAAAGTCTTGATGATGGGAAAGAAACATCTTCCCTTGCTCTGAAGTATGTCCTCTTGTTAGAGCGTGCTAACTCGTCTGTGCCAGGAACAGCTCCTGGCCTTGGTGGAAAGAGGTTTTTTGGAGGTTTTTTTCTTGTTGTTTGTTGAATTTACATATGGACATTTAAATGACCGGTGTTGAAAAGGAAGAACGGCCCCAGACTCAACAATTTGGAGCTGGGAGCTTCTGCAGTCCCTTCCCCGTTTTTGGCGGTGGCTCTTGGACATTGCTTGTCCACACAAGTTTAAAAATGTTTTTATCACTTTGGAAGTAGGGATTTTAGCATTTGCTAAGAGGATAAGGGTTATTTTTTTCATTTAGTAACTTACATTTAAGGTCATAAATTAGAGTTTTTAAAGCTTCTCTCCCATCAAAGCAAACAACTTTTAGGACTTTAAAACACATTTTTAATTACTGGAAATCATTAGCAACTATCTCTTCTAAGGATTTAATTCCTTTAATCAAGTTTGCTCCTATAAAAATGGAAATTTCTCTTCTTTTGTGGGTAGCTGTTTAATGTTAAATGCTGAGTGTTTATTTTTTTACTATTTAAAATATTGATATTAGAACCTAGTTAGGAGGAGCGATCGGCTAGCGAGTGTTTTTGAGATCTGATGCTGTCGTGCTCTGAGTGCCTGTGAGAAGGCAGTGACTGTTCATGTCCCCGTTTCTGCCCGTCCCTGTGCTGCAGCCTGGTGAGAAAGGAGTTGGGGTTTGTGCCTGGGTGCACGCCTGCACAGCGCCGTGAGGTGACTCAGGACGGGGATGGTTGTGTCCTGGATGTCTTCTGCCTCTTCAGTACCCATCAGCTTCCAAGGAGTTCACAACTGGGAACTTGAAGACAAAATAATCACAGGAGCTGTTCCAGCACTTTCTCGCTAGTGTTGCATTGGTAGCCCGTTGTTCAGCGACTGGTCTCTGCGTTGCCTTTCCCTGTCTGCCTGGGAAGGTGTCTTTGCATGCATCTCCAAACATTTAGATCAAAATTGCTATTTGGTGTATCTGCAAAACAAACAAACAAAACAACCTTTGAATTACCAGCTACTGACAAAGCCCCCCAGTAACCAGGCCACCACTGGGTTTCTCTTCCACTTAAATACTTGCCCCATGCCTTGATTAGTTTTTCTGGAGATGATGCCTGTTCAGAAAGTTCTCCTGTTGCCAGCCCTGTATTGAGATGTTATCCCCTCTCAGGTAGGGCTCCCTCAGACTCCTGGGGCTGCGTGTTTACGGCTTCGCTGCCACTCGGCAAAGCCGCGGCTGCTCTGACACCTCGGGCTGCGCTATGCAGAAGGCTTAGAAAGAGAGAGCTCATGATCAGTGGGCTCTTGGATTTCCAAGCCCTGTAGAGGCAAACTTAGGAGGGAACTGAATTCTGAATCACAAGGAGAATGATAGGAAAAACAGCTGCAGAATTTCCTAGCACTTTATATATAAGCACTCATTTTTTAAAATGAAAAATTACCATTGCATTGAAGTGACATAAAATTGGCTTGTCAAGCACTGAAAATAAAATGTGTTTTTCCTTTATTTCACATTTCTTTTATTTTTTTCATGGTTTAGTTCGATTTTCAACTTTTTCATGTAAAAAAAAACACCACCACTCCTAGAATCTCTTAGAATGAAAGCCAATAGTTTAATGTGAATTCACGACTCTTGAAACTGAGGTTTTAAGCCACCAAATGCTGCGAGACTTGCAGCAGCGTTGTTGTGTGTAACCAGCAGGTCTCACTGTGGGCTCTTCTTACTCTCCATGAACCAATCCTAATTCACTTGAACTATTAAAAAGCCAACACTACATAGCACAGGAATTGAAATGAGTAAATAGCAAGCGTTGCACTTTGATGTGCCTAGATATGCCTCTAGGAATTTCCAACAGCCTCGGAATTCTGTGTTTATTCTACTCTGTGTTTGAACTTATACAACAGCCTAAATATATTTTGGTGCTGTATTTTAGCCACCCTGTTTCACTGGGGGTTTGGACTGTATGTTTTCCTATAATGTGTTTGACTATAAAATGCAGTCATGTTCTTGCCATGGTGATTGGAAAATGGATTTGTTATCTGGCATAGGATTAATGGTGTGTCCAGATGTGACTATCAAATACTGCTGGACTCCTGCTCACAACTGGAGCGCTGCTATGGAAATGGAAAGTGTCATGTTAGTGGACAAGTTGTTCCTCCTCCCTGACTGCTTGGGTTCTGCGGTCAGCACACGTGTCCTGCTGCATCCTCATCCGATGCTGCGTTGCCCTGGCAACGCATCGAGGCCCCAGCAGCCACCCCGTGCCTGCAGGTTGGTCACCGGCATGCTTGCAGCTGGAGATGTGCAGGATGGGGAGGCTGGACTGCAGCATATGATGGTTACCTGTGCACCTGAAGTGGCATCCTGGGCCAGCACTTAATTTCTGGCCTCTTTGTCCTCCAAGCAAACAAAGCCTTGTGTTCAGCTTTGAAATACACACACGTGGAAAACTCCTTCATAAAATGCATCCCTTTATAGGGAGTTTTAGCAGATGCGGTTTCAGAGTGGCTTTATGCTTTTTAGGGAGGTGCCAGGTTATTCTGGGGATTAAAGAGATTTCTTGAGCTAAATGACAATCTTGTAAACCATCACAGCTTGTACAATGGGGAGTGTTAACCTGAGTGGGTGCCCCGTGGCCCTCACCCACAGTGGGCTCTTGGGTGACCTCACTTGGATGCAAACCCATTGAAATCAGTCCTCTTGCCACCAAAATGGACTCATAAGGACTTGTTTGCTGCCACCTTCATATCAGCTTTGATGGGATTTTATACAAGCATTTTCTGAAAACTGGGTGTTGCTGAACGCTGGGTGGTCTGACACTGAGGCACAGGATCTTTAACTCTTCCTGGGTTTACTGAAGTTGAAAATAACACTATTTGCTTTAAAGCAATTTTGCTTAGGTTTGGCAGAGGTATTGAATGTGTTATGGAAATAGTGCTAAACAGAGGGCAGGAGTTCCAGCACACTGCTGGGTGTGCAGAAGGGGGGATTTTGTTGGAGTAAAATTTTATTAAACTTGCGGAATAAATTTAATTAAAAGCCAGTCATTTCTAACATCTTATTTGCAGTGAGTGTACAGATTTCATGCTTTGATAGCTTTGCATATTTACTTGGCAATTTGTTAAAGTAATTGACTTTGTAATTATTTCATGATTACTAATGCTTTGGTGCCATGCCACTTTCTGTTAAATTAAAACTTTGTTGTTGGCTTTGTGGCTCTCTGATCTTAGCAGTCTTTGTACTGCTTTGTATATGATAGCTCTTTGTACCCATCCTCTAATCTTTGATTTTGTTCTAACAGCCTTTGTATTACTTTTGTCTCTTCCTGATTCATCTGCACGTGGCAGACATAAGAGTTTAAGATGCCCTTTTGGTCCACCAAGATGAACCAGTGCATGGTCTCCTTGGGTGGACTCTATTTCTATGTGTTTTTAACACAAAATAGTAATTGCTATGCTATGTGTTCTTTCCAAGCACATGTAAAGAGTGGATGTTTGTCCCCAGAGTGTTGCTAGTCTATAGGATTAACAGAACTAGGAGGGATGCCCACATAGCAAGTCACTTGAGTGGTTCAAGGTACACGTAATGTCTGGATTATGTCGCCTTTTTCCCATGACAAACACTGTTGTTCAGCCCTTTACAATTAATTCCCCTCATCTTAATTCCATGTGGATTTTTAGCTGCATTTCTGGGCTTCTTTATATAGCAGCAGCTTCTGACTTAACCCCCAGTTGATAGCGGATTAAGCGTTTTTTGGTGCCTGAAGAGAGAGAAGCGGTGGAAAGGCTTACACATGTACTCTTCGGGTGCAATGAAGCCTAGATGAAAAGTGAAGTAAGGCCAGATGGAAGTGCTGTTAAATATCCCTGGTAGCCCAGGTCATAAAAGCTGTGTTTTCTTTGTAAAGCGCTCCTGCTATTCCTCCAGCCGGGGGAAGGTATCCCACAGCGTTATTTAGTGCCGTCGCAAGGAACAGACGATGCGTTTGCAGCGAGACCCTGGTATGGCCCGTGGGCTTGTGCTCCACTCCTTGGCACCAAAGTGTTTGTATGAGCTCTTGATGAGGATGTGTCTTCCTGTGTGAGACCAAGAGCATCGGTTGGGCAGCGCCGGGATGTTTCAGTGCTCTTCCTCAGGTGGCATTTGGGCTGCGAACCTGGGCCAGATCATCCTGTTTGTCTGTGAGCTCGCAGGGCGCCTCTTACTACTGTGCCTGCTGCTTGGCTTGAAAAGGAAACTTGAAGTGGTGCTGCTTGGCTTTCCTTTGGCTCCCACTTCGTTCTTAGCCTTGTTATTCTTAAACATGCTTCAGAAAACTGCGAGAAGACTTCTACAAATCTGAAAGGGTTTGTGGGATTATCTGGGGATGTATACTTTAGTTAAGTGTGTGAGATTTCTTCTTGCCTGTTCTCCGCTAGATTTAAAAGTTACAGCTTGAAAAATGACTGTTGGTGATGGCAATTTATAACAGCCTGTGTCCTGGAGCGTAATTTATGATGAAAAAAGCAGAGGATTTAGCAAGTCTAAAGCCTCCCTGTCTGTTGCTCTGTTTTAAGCATTGTGGGATAATCTAGCATATGCTTAGTTAGTCACTGCTTCAAATGCAGAAGTATTTTAACTTTGATACCTGATGTCTTTTGCAGACAGTTTAGATAATGCTGCTGAGCAAGAGGTGTGGTATGTTCTTACATTTGCCACGGCTGCAGGAGAGGAGACAGATACCTGGTGGTATTGTTTTTATTTCCTGTGGAACCTAGATTACAGTTTGGCTGGTCCTGCTTGGAAACCTCTCCAGGAGTCGGATTAAGTGACGTCTCCTGTCCGGTATTACAGTCACTGTGTGGTGATAGGGTGGATGTGACATCTTGGGCCTCGCTGGCTACACCACAACGAGCTTCCCTCTCTTCTGCTCTGGCAAACAGCATCTGGTGTAGGTTTGATGTGCAGCCTGGATCCTGCCTGGCTACCTGGGGGACCTGGCTTCTTGCTGTCCTGCTGCATTGTGTCCCTGTGCCGAGAGGAGCCCACAGCTAAAGGTCAGGTACTGGCACTGCAGTGTGCAGCTGCAGCTTTGTCTCCTGCCTTGTGTGTCCTTGTTTTTCTCGTCTGTCCTAGGTGTGCTCAGCGTCCCTCCCTGGTAACGCTGGGTTTTGCTTTGCCAGCATCTTTGTGGAGGTTGGTGGGGTCGGCCTCTCGGGGTGTTGCTGACTGTGGACAGGGAACTGGTTCTGCACAAGTTGTTCCTTTGATGCAATCGGAGAGGAAAGCAAATTTGTTTGCATCTCTTCAGCAATCACTGCTGCTGAGACCTGTTGACCTCTATGTTAGCCTAGTTTACAATATTGAAATCTCATTCCACGGGTTATTGTTTTCCTTTAAATATCACTGTGATATGTTAAACAGAGTTGCTGTTGTGGTGATTTATGCTAAGATAAATTGCTATATGATAGCAGAGATTTAGTCTCTTGGTCTCTGAATCTGCTTATCCCCTGCACATTAAATTACTGCTTTCTCTGAATGGAAGCATCTGAGATCCAGTGTGTTTTATTAGCTCTTGCACCATTTTGACAGACTTATCAGTGTAGTTCAAAGAGTGAAGTTGTCATTTAAGTAACACAGATGTGTTTGTCAACTTTGCATTTAATAGTTCTGGCTTCTTTCAAGTTCATGACCAGCTTTGCCTCAGATTTAAATATTTTGTTCTCCAGGCACAGGGAGAGTGAGGGAAAGAGTAAGGATCTCTGCACTTAGAGAGGTCACAGGACAGCGGGAGCTGATGGCAGTGGACACCTTGCCAGGGCTTGCAGAGCAGTGCCCCATACCAGAGATACCCCATGGTTTCTGAAATTCTGGAATGCAGATGGATTTTCCTTAGTGCATGAGCTTGCTTATCCAGCCAGCAGCTCAATGGTGAGAGACATAAAAGGTCAATAAAACAATATAGCTAGGAAAATGCTTCACACCCTATTCCCCCCCCACACCCCTCCCATTTTGAGGTGGAGAAATCATTTGGATGTTTTTGGTAACAGACCCAGGTTTGAGCCGAGGTCTGGATTATCCACTTGGATAGGTACCAAACGGCTCCTGGTTCTGTGAATTAAGTCTGTTTTGTTTACTGGAATTGACAGTATCCTTAATTTTTCCTCTTGTAGTATAAATATTTTAGCATCTGCACTTCTGTATAGTAATTCAAAGATTTTTCCTCTTGCTCACATTTTACTGGCTGTCTTGTTAGCTTGATTTATTATATTCCTAATCATATTTCAGAATTCATGTGGTATGTGACTTCCTTGGAAAGTTAAATGTCGGGTAAATGGCATTGCTTTGTTAATTTAAATGTAATCCATAGAAAATGTGCTGCAGCAGGACCACAGAAGAGCCCAGCAGGTCTCTGAGTGGGGCTGTGAGTTTTCTTACAGAATTTTGGGATGCTGTGGACCAAATGGATGCTTAGTGTTTGGCTGGGAGGTGCTGTCATGTGAATTCCCTGAAGTCGGTGATCCATTTTGAGTTGAACTTAATTTAGTTAGCATGCATGTACTTTTGTTTTATTATCTTCTTGTAATGTTTGCTGTTCTCTGTTTTTGCCATGACTTCTACGTCAGTGTTATAAATAAAGCTACTGATGAACGTAAGCTAGCTTGCAATTTGATTTAGAGAGAGGATCTGAGCGTGTTAACTTGGCTAACCATGCAAGCATGGCTGCCATTCTCAGGAGTTGGAAATGCTCACAAAGAAAAGGGCAGAGGAGTTATTCAATTTTGTCTGAGGGTATAAAATTGGGTAGTGCCATGGGTTTTATTTGAGCATAGCTGTTGGTGTCTACAGAGAATGAAGGACCTAATACATGGCAGCATGTAGCTTGTTAGTGGCCAGAGTATAGACACATGTGGCCTGAGGTTTTGACTTGCCTCTGTAGCACCAGCTTCCTTTGGTCTGTTTTTGATGTATCTACTGGTTCCTTTTTAATGGCAGTTGAGGAATGGGTAAGGGCATAGTAGGATGTCTGTACTTGAGACAGCTGCCAGTCTGGGAAAAAAACAGTAGCCTAGTTCAACTGACAACGTAGAGAGCAAAGAAATAAGAAATTATGATGTGCATAAAATAAATACAGGAAGAATTTAAAAAAAAAGGTCTCCTGGTACAGCTCTAGATGTCTGATCTAGGTATGCCTGGATCGAGCACTGTCTTGATTTATTCAATAAGCTTTGCCAGAGGCACATAGCAGTGTAAGGGATTTCCTCCTACCTGATATGTGATGGGGAGCAGCAAAGGGTAGCTAAAGGGATGGCCCAGTGGTTCCTGAAAGCAGCAGGTAGCCAGTGGTCTCACAAACAGCGAAATGAATCAAACCAGAGGGAAGCTTGCCTGGCTTGAGTCTGACTACATAACCAGTGTGTTATGGGAACACTGTCAGAGAGAGGAACTCTTCGGGTTACTTTCATCTCTATGACTTGATTCAGCGTATGGGAAGGAAGTATGGGTGAGATCATCTCTGAAATTTTCTATTTAAAGGTGTAGATTTAGATGAAATGAAGCAAATTAGCTGGTAAACTCAAGAATCACAAGCTCACAGAGCTGGTATTTCTTCATTTGAAAGGTTAAAAGAAAATCAGAAAAGCTGTAGCAGAGATCTTGAGACTGAATTGGATGAATAACCATCTAAAGCTCTAGGACCTGGACAGAGCCATTTCAATAGGATCAGGCTAAGTAAAGGTGCTGATACATTCTGGAAGGTCTGGTGTTGGAGTTGCAGGTATTTCTGACTTGAGGAGTGCTAATATAAAGTCAAAATAGCAAAACATAGAAACACAATAGTTAAATGCATTGTATTCCTTGAAGAGAATTGATTAAGCTTCTTAGAAGTATTTGCCTTCTGCTTGTTCTGCCATGAATTTGGCATGCTGTTTTGTATTTCTTACAGCAAAACTGCCTGTTGTTGTAAAGAAAACTGAATTCTTTATTTACTGGTCACCAACAGGATCCATTGTAGCACAAGGCTCAGAACTGGTGTAGGCTTCCACCCCGAGTCACGTATTTACTAAACATTTAATTCAATTTGGGTATTCACCTAGGGAGGAGATTAAATGAGAGAGGTCAAGCAGCTGCTGAGTGTTGAGTAATTCAATACTTTGGACATGTTGAGATTTTAATAAACATCAAGGTAAATGGTTTGAAATTGGAGCTGGGAGTTGAGACGCCAGAAAGAAAGGATTCATCTTTCAGGTTTAATTACGAAACCAGAGACCTCTATACTCGAGTCTTGCAAGCTGTAGGAAGGTATAATGAGCTATGTTTAGCTTTGATTCTGTATGTGAGAATAACCTGTAGGTAAAGATTAAAAAGACAACTATCTAAAAATATTTGTGAAGATATTGATTTGGAGGCTACTGACCTGTGTCTTCAAAGAGCGTGCAGCGTATGTAGCACGTGTTTGGGATGTATGGACCATGATACCAAGTCAGAAGAAAAGAGCAAGCAAGACTTGGGTGCTCTGCCTATGATTTCTTTAAGCATGATTATGTGTGTGTATTATTTCTAAATTAAGTATCATTCATTTCTCTAGGGTTGAGGAAAACAGTTTTCCTTTCTGGTGTCAATCCAGGATGCTGCTGCAAAGGTCATTTCCAAAATCTGTTGCTTCACACGGAACAATTTGTTTGCTGTGACAGGGAGGTGGAATCCCTGGACATGTGTGATGCAGAAGCTGTTCATCTCCATTTGCAGAACTCATCCTCAAAGATGAGGGTGCAATCCATCATCCACTTACCTTGTGGTACGAGGCTTCATCTCCTTCAGTTCTGAAGTTTTTAAAGAAGTTGTTTTCCCCTCGCACTTCCCCTGTGCTGGGAAGGAATTGAATTCCCTGTAAACATCTGCTGGGCCCTTTATTTTTGCTCCTCCACATCTGCCCTTTCTTGTCATGTTTCCTGATGAAAAAGCCTGCGGATGTCTGCCAATATGCTGAAAACACTTCCTGTCACACTGACCTGTGTGGGTCTGGCTTTTCCTTGGAAGTCCCTCAACGCTTCCTTGTGTGCACTCGATCTGTCGTCTTTCTCACTTGCAGTATAATGAGTCTTTTGCCATCTGAATATCATCTTGGTCCCTCTTTTTATCTTTAGCAGCTTGGAGTCTCAGTGTATAATTTACAATTTTTAAGCTACAGTGATGATGGATAGCTTCGCACCTTAGATCCAAGAGATCGGAATTGTTCTGTAATAAAAACTGATAGGAAAATAATTTATTTTCATTTTCCCTCCAATCCTGAGATTTATGTGCACTTCTGAGGCGTAACAACACCTGCCCCTTGTGACATTCATCTGGAAAGTTAGTCTCCTTTGGTTCACAGTTCAACCTTGAATTTACCTTTTATACAGTTCTAGAATATTGAGGATAATTCACCTCATCATGATGAGTTAAATATGGCCAAGGACAATAAGAAAAGCTTCTATAGGTATGTTCTTGAAAGAAGGAAAACCAGGGAAAATGCGGGCTCTCTCCAGAAGGAAACAGGAGCCTTGGTGACCTGAGGAAGCTGAGAAACTCTGACTTTTTTCTCTCTGTCTTCAAGGGCAATTGCTTTAGCCACGTGACCAAAGTCTACCTGGGCCTGTGCAGAGCGTTTGATGCTGTCTCACACAGCACCCTATTCTCTAATTTAGACATGGAGTTGATGGATGCACCACTTGAGGGATAAGGAATTGGCTAGAAGGTCACACTCAAAGCATTGTGGTCAACAGGTCTATGCCCAAGTAGACACCAGTGGTGGCTGTCACTCCTCAGGGGTTGGTACTGGAACCAGCACTCTTTTAAAACCTTTGTCAGCTGCAAGTTTGCTGATGACGGTGTACGGAGCGGTCAACATGCTGGAGGGAAGGGATGTTATCCAGAGGGACTTGGACAGGCTTGAGTGATGGGCCTCTGTGAACCACGTGAAGTTTGCCAAGGTCAAGTACAAAGTCCTGCATGTGGCTTAGGGCAATTCCTAGCACAACTACGCACGGGGCAGAGAATATATTGAGAGAAACCTAAGGAGAAGGATTTGGGGGTGTTGGTGGAGAAGCAGCTCAACATGAGCCAGCAATGTGCTCTCGCAGCCCAGAAAGCCAACCGTGTCCTGGGCTGCATCAAAAGCAGCATTGCCAGCAGATCAAGGGAGGGGATTCCGCCCCTCTGCTCTGCTCTCAAGAGACCCCAACTGCAGGGCTGTGTCCAGCTCTGGGGACCACAATGCAAGAAGGATATTGAGCTGTGGAGTGAGTCCAGAGGAGGCCACAAAGATGATCAGGGGTTTGTAGCACCTCTCCTGTGAAGACAAACTGAGACAGTTCAGGTGGTGTTCAGCCTGGAGAAGAGAAAGCTCTGGGGAGATCTTTCAGCAGCTTTCTAGTACCTAAAAGGTCTCCAGGAAAGCTGGAGAGGGGCTAGTTACAAGGGCAGGGAGTGTTAGGACAAGGGGGAATGGGTTAAAGCTGAACAAGAGGAGATTTACATTAAACATGAGGAAGAAATTCTTCCCTGTGAGGGTGGGGAGGCCCTGGCACAGGGTGCCCAGGGAAGCTGTGTCTGCCCCTGGATCCCTGGCAGGGTTCAAGGCCAGGTTGAAAGGAGCTTTGGGCAGACTGGGCTAGTGGAGGGTGGCCCTGCACACAGAAGGGGCTGGAACTGGATGGGCTTTCAGGTCTCTTCCAACCCAAACCAGTCTGGGTGCCTCTAAATCCATTGCGTAGGTGAGTTGCAGACGAGAAAAACCTTGGAGATTTGTCTTGCTTTATGTTACATACAAATTACAAGCAGAAAAAATGTTAGCTTGCATATACCTCCATGTATGTATTTTGTGTTGTTGCTAAAACATTTAGGGAATCTCAGGAGTAACTGTTTCAAAGATGAAACAGTGAAACACTTGCCTAAGCTTAGAAAATCCTTTTCCAAGTGCTGACTTGGAAGTTTTATCCCCAATTATGCTTTAAGGTACACAGTAATCATCAAGTGATTTGAACTTTATTTTGTTTTGCTGAATTGATCCTCTTAAAATATTGCTATCAGGGATGATTTGTGTGGCTAAGGCTTTATTGAGCAAACAAAGCTGTAGTCATTGTCCAACTGGTCAGACCAGAGATCGTTCTGGTCCAGCAGCCTGAGTGCCATGTGTTTGGTGTGTCGGAGTGGGATAAGGGAGCTCTGCGTTTCCCTGGCTGGTGGCTTTGCAGCGTCCACAGCCACGATACTGAAAATATTCCATACTCACAAGTAGTAGCTGCAAGTTTCATTGTTTTGGGTTGGTTTTGATTTTTAATTATCATTGGTAGACATTTTTACCCTACAAATATTTGCACTCCTGGTTTTGAGAATAAATATGTCTTAATCTTATCTTCACAAGGTCTTCCAGCAAGATGTTCCACGCTACTATAACCTGTATTAATAATTATATCTCTTTGGTTTCAGATGCCCTTCCTGGTAATTTCATTTGATGTAATCTAATCTCAACATAGAAGAAGTGGTAAAAAAATTGTTAATAAAATCGTTAATATTTTCTGCTTAATGTTTCAAGTAATTTCAGTGTCTTCACTTCAACTCTTTTCCAAGTTGGAAGTCCACAGCCACCCCATTCCTGGTTCAGAGAGTGTTCCCTGTTAGTGAGTTTTCCTGCTTTTAGTCCTTGGTTTAGATGTGTGTTACGCTGTAATTCTCCACTTTGATAAGTGCATTTTGCACTTTATCCTTCGTCCCTTCATACAACGAGGCTTCCTGCTGCCCTTCAATTAGTTTTACAATACTGGAAAAATCTGAATCATCTGCAAACTTTGTTGTCTCATATGCTCTCTTCATTTCACAAATACACTCACCAGCAGCGCTGGTGCCTCTGGAACCATACCACAGGCTCCTGCCCCTGGGAAAACCACCCATTTACTCCCACTTTCTGTGCCTTGCCTTTTTAATATTATTAATGGACACAGAGACCCTTTCCATTTATCCTGTGACGACTATGCCTTTGCAAGTGTCTTTGGTGAAGCACCTTGAAAAAAGCTTTTCAGAAATTAAAGTGCACTGCAATTATAAGGTCACCCTGAGTAATACACTTGTTGGCTATTTCCAGTAATTTGTTTAGTCTGAGGTAAGACTGAAGGTGATAGAAGCCATGCTAGCAGCTCTGTGCCCTACCAGGGCGATATAGAAGTGTAATAATCCTGATTCATATTAATGGCAATGAAATACGAAGATTTCAGGAGTCCATCTTTTCTCCTCTAAGACACTTCTGAATATTGGCTCCTGTCACCTTCTGTTTGTTTTCTGCTGAAGTCCAACAAATCACTCTGTAGCAGTTAATGGAGAAATGTGCCAGTTGCAGAGACCTTTAAGCAGCTGGGTGGGTGACGTGATGCACAACAGAGACAAGATCTGTCGCTTTGTGGCAGAGCTGCCTCAGTCAGAAGGACACCAATTCCAGGTGTTTTGCTGTGAATTTTCTGTCTTTGCAAAGCCTCTTCCCTTGCCTCTTTCATTTCTGACAGTTCCTCTGACTCACAGTTTCAGGAAAAGCTCCAAAGCAGGAACTTACTGAGCGCCAGTGTAATTATTTATCCTGAATTTTCAGCTGTAGCCTGAAGTCTCAGGGCTGTATCTGTCGCATCTCTATTGCATCGCTTTTCCCTCTTAATTCTCTATGTCTGATTTCTTGCTTTCAAAATCTGTGAGAATAAGTATAATAGTACTTTTTATACCCTTAGCAAGAATTTGTCTTGGCTTGTCTCATTATTTTTTATTAATTACTGGAAGGATGATATTTCTCTTCTGTGATACATATGTCTTTAATCTTCTGCTACTTTAAATATTTTTTTTAAATGGATGATATCTAAAAGCATATAGTAGTTAAAAACTGCTACCCATCACAGAAAGAAACTGATCTGTGTTAGGATAATTCCTACTGCCATTATACAGATGAACGTGCTTTGGATTTTGGTCTTGTTGCGTGGGGTAATTCTGCTCTTAAATGAGTGATTAACTGGTACCTTCCTCCAGTCTCTTTGGTTACTTGTTTATTTTTGTCATACATTAAATGAGGACACTGCAGAATTACTAGCAGAAAAGTCCATTGGTCAAAGAAATTGTTTCAGTGTTTGGAAATTTCAGGACCCATTAATTTAGGATGCTTAACATTTAGAATCAATCGGAGAGTCTATAATTATATATTTAATTTATTGATCATATCTTTGTTATTTCACTAAACAGAATTATCTTTAAAATATCTCTGTGCAGTCTAGCAGTGCATATAAAATAATAGTTAAATGGGTTCCCTCAATATATTACGTGCAGATTTGAGGATGGTGTGCACACAAGTGACCAGACCATGTTACTTGCAGGTGACAAAGCTTCTGGAAAATGCATCTTTAAGGATCAGCTTTGTGCTGTTCTTTGCTGACCTCTAGTACCAAGGCAAACATTCTAAAGCAAGTTTGAATCAGCTGCCACTGTTTGGCTCAGTGTACCTTGTAGGTACTTTTTTAAAAAAAGGAATTGCAGAGAAGGATTTTCAGCTGCTTTTTACCATTCTTTTGATGTAGCTGATGCAAATTTTCATCAAACTTAACAAAAGCTGAGTAGTCTTTTAGTAATGGCTCTTCATTTAAAAGTTACTTGTTGCTGCCTTAGCTGCTAGCTGCAGCTTTTCTCATCTAGTGCTACATTAGTACCTGTTGACTTTTGCTAAAGTAACGTTAGGTTGATCTTTGTGTCTCCTATGCTAGAGGTCATGTTTGTGTAGTACATAGGTAAAATTTCATTGCTGTGTCAACATTTATTTCCAACTGTGCTAAAAGTAATTGTTTGCCTATCAGATAAATGAGGTCAGCAGCTGAGTTTCATAAACAGCATGTGTACAATTTTCCTTTTTTCCTCCTGAGCTCAGTGCCTTCTTCCATCTGATGCCCAAACCAGCTCCAAGCAACATTTTAAAACAGAAGGTTGTGCTTTCCTGTGTTTTTGTGTTTGGTTTGACCAGGAACTCCAGTACCAAAACCTGTAGATGTCCAAGAGCAATAGGCATTTCCCTTTAATCTCAGGTGGGCAGCCAGCTGCAATGAGCCATGACGCCGTCGTGTTGTTCTTAGAGCGGCCATGTCCCGCGCCGGCACGGGGAATGGCCCGAGCACCGGTTCCTGTGTTTCCCTTCTAGGGGGGAAGGTGTTCTCTGCTTCCTACAGGGTCACAAATCTCTCTGTGTGATTCCCTGGTGTGCATATGGCAGATATCCACCATGATTGCTAAAACAGCTCTATCAGGATTATTAATTGCATAATTAGGAGGTATAATGAAACCTGTCACATGACTTTGATTCTCTTGCTGAAGTTTTAACATATGATGATGTGCTACAGTAGCATGCCACAGTAAAGGCAATAATTGAACCATCACACCACTGTTTCCTACTAGCACATATGCCTGATAATTATAAATGTTCCATTGCTTAAGAGAAAATTCACGAGGGGACAGCCTCACTCTACGTGGCTTGCTGCTTTATAAATCAGTGTCAGCAGTTTACCCTGGGGATCATCAACCAAGTGAGCTTATTGTCTCTTAGCGGGTGTCTGTCGTACAGAAAGAGGTGATGAACCAAAAAAGGTGGTCCAACAAGTTATGCTTTTTCCAGAAACAACAGGGAAAGAAGATATTCTAGGGATCTAATGGCTTTGAGGTTTATTTGTGTTTCTTCCTCACTCACCAAACTTGCTCAGTAGAGCAAGAAGCTTTGTGCAGCATCCCCAGATCTCAGGCTTCCAAAATCATCAAAGTACTGGCTTTGAGCTTGTATGTGCAGCCTGTGGTAGCAAGGAGATATCAGATGGAAGTGAACTCAGTTACTTTTGGCCTTGGTGGAGTGTAAGATTGTTACTGTTTGAGTTTTCAAACTGAAGCAGAGCTGTGGTGCCGCTGATGTTAAGAGGAAAGGTAGCTGTCTGTTTGATGTTGAGAGGATAAAGAGTTCTCAGTAAAGACAGGGAGGGGAGAGGGGTGTTTACCCTTGGTGTGAAGGAAAGGCTCAGGTGTCTGGAGCCCCTCTGACTGGGTGAGAAGCTCATTGACAGCGTGCACAGGTCTGCATCAGAGGAGGGGTAATGCCTCCGGGAGCATTTTGAGGCACGTGAAAGAGCAAAAGGTGAGTGGGAGCAGCCAGCAGAGGTTTTCCAAGAGCAAACCACACATCACCAACCTGACTGCCTTCAGTGCTGAACTTACAGCCTCTGTGGGTGAGCAGTGGGCAGTAGACATTGCCCACGTTAGTTTCAGCAAGCTCTGCACTTGAGATAGTCCCCAGCCAGGGCGATGTCTCAGGCTGGGCACCTGGGAGCAGCTCTGCCGAAGAGCTGAAGAGGAATCCGGGGGCCCTGTTGGATGCAGGGCTGGATGTGAGTCAGCTGTGTGCTCTGCCAGTGGTGGAGGCTGACAGTGTATTGAACAGCATTAACAGGAGTATAATCAGGAAAATGAGGTGATTTTGGGGCTGTTTTTGGTACTTGTTAAACCAAGTGTAATATCGGGTCCAGTTTTGTCCTCCCAATGCAAGGAAGTCGACATGTCTGTTAATTTCCCTACCTCTCACTTAGTAAAGGCAGATATTGCTTTCTGTTCCTCTGGGATGCTTTGTGCTGAGTGATCTGAGATGGTCACTAATTGGTTAGAGATTTCAGAATAGTTGCTATAAATGCAAGGAAACTGGAGGGGCACCCCTGGAGGCCCCCAGGATGGTGGGGCTGGAGCATTTGCCCTGGGAGGAGAGACTGATGGAGCTGAGCTTGTCCAGCCTGGAGAAGACATGGCTTTGGAGGCCAAACAATGGTCTGCCAGTTCCCCAGGGGCCAGAGGCAGGGGCTTTGTTGGGGCACTTAAGAGGAGAATGGGCTACAAGAGCTGTGAGTGGAAATGTGGGAAGGTTTGAAGCAATACAGGGAAAGAAAATGTCACTCTGAGAGAAACTGAGCTGTGCAGAGCGCTGGGAGAATCCCCCAGCTTGGAGGTTTTCCAGACCAGACTGGATCTTGGAACTGACCCTTCTCTGAGCATGAGCTTGGACTGGAGACCTCCTCAGCTTTGGTGCCCAGCCACAGTGATTCTCTGATATACTGTGATATACTTCTGATGGTGTGGGAGGTCATAGTGCTGGTAAAGCATGAAGTAACAATCACCAGGTGGATATAAATGAGGAGACAAAGAACACTGCACAGTAAAAACTAAACAGAAAGCCCAAAGCAAAGGGGCCAGACCCTTCCCTTCCCAGAACAAAAGAAAATAAAGTAAAAATTTTTTTTACAAACCAGCAAAAAAGTATGTATTAAAAAAGTAACAAAAACACCCCTCCCCCCAAAGAAAATCCCACCAAACAAACACAGACAACAGTGGAGGCCCCTTTTTTTTAACCACAGAAATGTCTAATGGCAAGTGCTGTATCTGTCAATAACAATATTTCATTGTCTAGTCAGTAATACAAAATACCTTCCGCTGCAATTCAGCTTGCAAGCCTCTGGGCAGACGGATTGTAAATATTTAATAGTAAAGGAGTGTTAGTACTCTAAGTGGTGAATGTTTGTTTTCCCCTTCTTCCACTTATGGGAGTTGGTGAGCTGTTCTGATCTCACACCAATTCAAAGATGAGGACTCTATTGGATTAAAAACCATTTAGAATTATTTTGTGTAAAAGTACACTGGGGGTGATAGGGAGAAGGAGATTGTGAATAGAAATGCAGTTCTTGAGAGAAATTAATGTACGTTTTTACCTGAAACAGTCCTTACTTTACTTGATGGAAAAGTATTATATCATCTGAGCTGAGTAATAAATTTATCCTGTAAATTGCTGCTAATTTTCTGGACGATTCAGCATTTGATACTTAAATCTGAAAAGTTTATTTGTTCTCCTTTGTCAAATCAACAGAAAAAAATATTGGTAAATTAAGTATCAGTTTTTGTGGCTTTGTATTTATTAAATGCTTAGACTGGAAGCCTTTATTCTCATCATTTGTGCCAGTGCCTTCAGGAAAGTATTTTCCTAAATATCATCTTAGACTTTACAGTCTGGAAGCCTTAGTGGGTCCTCGGGTAGAACTAATACAGCAATGCATTTTGTGCACTTGTATGGTTTTTAAGTCATCTCAAAGCATTTCTGATGAGGGGGTAAGATGGTTGTTTTCAGAATTCATATGCAGAAGTTATGGCGAATAAAGTAGCCTTTCAGACTTAAATGAGGATATGCCAGTGTTTATTCTGCTTTAAATGAATTCAGATGGGGTATCTGAAATTGCAGTGATGGCAAGCACCATCTTCGCTCTTACCCCATTAAAACATTTAAATGCTGGATATTCCCTCTGAGTTAATGTGCAGGTTGTGATTTATGGGACTGCCTTTGTGCTGGGTGGCTTGCAATCAGCAGAGCACACTGGGGTCCTGCAGTGTGTTTTGCCTTTCCAGCTCCAGCCCCAGATCTGCTGAGAAAAGGCAGCATCTAGAGTACTCTGGGCTGGGACATGCTGTCTGGGATGCCAGTGCCAGCTTTCCCAGGCCTTTTACGGCAGCTGAGTCCTCTGTAGTGCCTCAAGCAGATTTCATCAGCTGGTTTGTGCTCTCTCATTTGTAAGCATCCAAATATTCCACATGTTGTGACTTTTATATTTTCTGAAAAACTATTTCTTAGCTTCTTTGACCTTCTGCAGTGCATCTTCAGCAGCTTGGCTGTGACAGCAGAGCTTTCAGCAGCATCAGTACTAGACTGCAGTGTTACGCCACTGCCCACGGTCAAGTATCTGCCCGTGTGACAGTGTGGCATGTGCAAACCTCTGGTAGCCTCTTTGTATGCTTCCACAGAAGGTGGTTTACATACCTTTCTTCCTTTCTGTGAGGCTGGAGGGCTGCAAGCTGAAAGGGTGGCTTTGGACCATGCTGTGAATGCTGTGTAGGGGCCTCTGTGAATCTTGTTGTTTGCTCAGTGTGAGGCTTCTGGGTTGAAGAGGATGTTTTCACATCAGTCGGTAATGCCACTGGAAACAGAGTTAGGAGATGAAGACCTACTTCTGCTTAGTTGTCCTAGCAAAAGATGGTTGTTATTAAATCTGGAACCACAGTTTCATGAACAGAAATAAAAGGGTTGAATATGAATGCAGAGAGAAAAAAACTTATTTACAAGTACGTTTCTTCTTCCCTTCCTTCTCTGCTTCCAGTAGGTCCTTTGCCTTATTAGACAGATCAGTGATTCACTGAGCATATGGCAACAAATCTGTTGAGTTGGTAATCTGTGTAAAGCAGTGGTAATTTCCAGAAGTCAGGTTCAGTGATTTTTGAGGAAAAAACATGTTCCTTTCCCCAGACACTTAGATCAGGCTTTATGAATGCTTTGCTTCATCTTGAACTTTTTGAGCTTGCCTTCTCACAGTGCTGCAGCAAGACCTTTAACAGCAATCAGCTCTGGCCTCACATGCTTTGCTTGGAGCTGTTAGTGTGCTCCTGGTTCAGACAGTGGCAGTGAAGATGTGTTCTTGCTCATCCTCCACAGACAGAGGTCAGGAATCAGTTTAAGCACCTGCTTCCCTGTCGGTCCTGGGCTTTTTTCCTTCCCATGTCTGAGCAGCTTTCTCAGTGTGGTGGTGAGAAAGACAAGTGGCCTCTCGCCTTCAAATAGAAGAGAAAGGAGAATCTGTTGATGGTTCCCTTTTGAAGTCATCCCACCCATAGTGTTTAGTAACTGGGACTGATAAACATGGGTGAGCAGTGACTGCAGTACAGGTACCTAATGATCACCTTTTCAGGCCCTGAATCCGTGTTGCTCAATAGCTCCATGATACTGTCTCTGCTGAAGGTTTGTTGGTATCTCATAGCAGCATATCAGTGGCAGCATCTCCTGTGCAGCCCGGCCTCCAGGTCTCCAGCTGGCAAGTGCTCTTTGAGTGAAATGCAGCTTTGCTTCGTTTCTGGAGCATGGCTTTTAGAGTGATAATAGAAAAACATTGCATGATGTATTTGAATGTGTTATTAGCAATATGTGGTCCCTTGGAATTGATGTGCTCTGAGGTGGTTTTGTCTTGGTCTTATAAATAATTATTGCAGTCTGTTAATGGTAAACCGTAAGTACTAAGCTACAAGACATGGCTTGTGCTCTGATAGTCACATTAACAAGCCGTTAGTATTGCAGAATCCTGTGTTAACATCATATGTTTGTGTATGGTTGAATCAGTCATGTAGTTAGAGTTGTAAAGTTGTAATTATTTCCAAGTAAAAATAGAGAAAAGCGTCTGTGATACTGAGTTATGAAGCCAGAGCCAGAGTTCCTAATGTAAAGACTCCCATAATAAAGGCAGACGTGACCGTGTTATCACAGTCCCATACCCTTGATTTCAGAAATAATCCCTGCTATCTCGCCAGGAATGCAGCTAGAAGACAGGCATTCTGCACTCCTGGCCACAGGAGGAAGACAGGCACTTTTACATGTGGTGGGGGTAGCATCTCCCATAATCCAAAGTCCATCACATTGTCGATGCTGACATATATTTACACACAACTCTCCACATTAGAGTAGAAAAGGAGAGTTACTGCTAAACCCCATCTGGTGATCTTAATTCTAATGTCACAGAAGGAGTTTTGGTAAGACTCTCCTTACAAGAATCGAATCGTTACTTACCAGTAAAGCTTTCACTTGGAAGAAAAAAAAGAAGCTTTAAAGTTCTGATGGATGTGAAGCTTGAAAACCTGAATGCTTACAGGTGCCGAGGTTGAAAAATAATTTTGTGAATAGAATGGTATAAAATAAATGATAACACATTTTCTGGGAGGTCTTACTGATAATTTTTCAGTCCTGAGTTTGATGTTATTGAAGCACCAGGTGTCTGCTATCATCTGTGTAAAACACAAAGCCAAGTCACTGTTCGTGGGACTTTGGAAAGGAGATTCCTGGAGCAGGATTTCACACCAATTGCAAAATGAGATTGGAAGAATACCTAGCAGAAACTTCTGCTAAACACCAATGTGCAAATATCAGAACTTTTACACATGGTTTTAATGAATTATTGGAATTTACTTTGCACTTTATTTCTTCTCTGCATCATTCATAAAGCTTTATCTAAAATATTGATTGCTTGGCTTGCTGCACTGATTTTTGGTTTTATTTTTCCTGTGTGGGATAAAGAGTAAAAGTGACTTAATCCTCAAAGGCTGCAAGGAATGTTGGATCTGGCACAGAGAAAGAAAATAGCTGGTTTGCAGTGGGAATGGTATGGAAACCAAATACTTCTAATGCTTCCTAAAAGAAGAAAAATGAGCAGCTGATGCCAATGACTTGCAATTTCAACTCACAAATAATTTAATAAAAGTGCTTGTGTATTTTGCCAGCCATTTTTGCAACAGTCCTGCGCGATTACCGGAATAAGACGACACAAGATTAGTTCACGTTTACAGAGAAAACACAGTTTGGCAGATAGTTAAAGGCACAGATAAAGTTTGGCAGTAAGTAGCCTGGAGATCATGAGTCTGTAAGAGGGTGTAATGAGACCAGTATGTCTGTCTATAAACCTACAGTGCTGCTTTATGGTCTGGATTGACAGCTGCTGCTCTTCGTATATGGTAGTGCCTCACCGTACGCTTCGTATACACACATCACTGCAAGGAACACACCCAGAGCACACGGGGTCTGTTGGAGAAAGCTTTTAAATCCCTCTGTGGAGTGGGACTTTAAAGCTGGGATCAGGGTGTTTAAACTTTCTGTAGGGTGTAGATGTTCTTTTACACAGCTCCTTCGGTCAGTATCGCCAGTCGTGTGAATTAAGTTTTACAGAAATGGAACTGGTTTGCTCCCAGGTTTTCCTGTTGTTATGATAGGATTTGGTTTGGCTTAAACATGTGTTTGACATTTGTGGTAAATCTAATTGATGGTTACTGTTTTTTATGGTAGATGTCCCAGCATATTTTAGACCAAAATGTAATGCTAGTCTGTATATATCCTTTCTAATCTCACTTTTGTACTCCTAGAGTATTATATGGGTTATGATTAGGGCGCTTCCTGAAACTGGAATGCTTAAAGGTTGTGTGGAAAGAGATCGATCCCTGCTGTTACTCCTGCTGTTCTTGCATTATTGTTCAGGTTTCTGCACCACTGACTGCATAATGTATTAAGTCTTTTTCTCCCTTAGTTGTATATGTTTGTATTCCTAGTAGAAAGTAATGAAAATATTTCTTTAAATATATGGCAGCTAATGATTTATGTTACCATAGTTCAGCATTACTATGTTTTAACAGTGATAGAAAGCTTCTCCCCAGGATAAAACACAAGTTTTGAGCTTCAGATACTTTGAGGAATAAAAGCAGCTTCTTTTTTTCTGCAGTTGTGTCAGTTGTTAAGTAAAATATTGTCTTTTCCTACAGACGTGGCCTCAGTGAAATGTTGTTGTAGACCATGACTAAAGCTAAGGTGTGAGGAGTTAGCAGCTTTCCAGGTCGACACTGCTTTGCCTGTCACCACACTGGTGATACATACAAGTCCTGAGAGAGCAGGTGGAGGTTTGGGTAGCCTGTTCCCAGCTGGGAGAGCTCTGTTTGAAAGACTGGAGAGATGTGTGTTTTCTGAGTTACAGGTACGACAGGGGAGTCAGAAGAAATCTGTGCAGTATCTGGCAGTATTTATTTTTTACCGAGGAGATTCAGTGCTTATTGGAGTGGCTGAACCAGGCTGTGCCTCACAAAGAAGTAACTGTGAAACAGCTTGTTTTCTCAAAGCAGAGAAGTTGTGGTTTTTCAGTACTTTGGTGGCAATGGATAAGGCATTTGTAGCAAACTCTGAGGGAAGTGTAGACCCCCAGCTACATCTGTCCAGGAGGCCTCTGGGATCCTAGTCCCCAGAGGTGGTAAACCCTACGTAGCTTACTCCCCTCAGGCTCTTCAAGACCATGGGTTGTGTTACTCCAGTTGTAACAGGCAAATATACTGTTTTGGTGTGATGTCACAAAATGGTGCTGGTGAAAGAAAGAAACAAATAACTGTCACTTTGCAGTGCAAGAGCAAGTCATGTTTGTACACCGGCAGACTGGTGGAACCAAGGAGCATTTATAGGCTGCTATGGCTTTTTGAGCTTTTCTCTCCCCAGAGTCCCAGTCGTGGTAACTCCAGGGGAAGCAGCCTTGCAGAGAGAGGGCAGGGTCCTTGGGCTGCACAGTGAGTCTGAGGCTTGCAAGGTACTGGGTATTTACTGGCTCTGAACTTGACACGAGGTCAGTCCTGGAATATTCAACCTTTCATATTAACTCTTGTTATAGCTGGCAAGAAGCACAACAAGTCTTTCTCAAGAATTCCTGAATCTTTGTAACAGAACAAACATTTCACCTTTGTGTTGATATCATGAAATGGTTTCAAGATCTATAGAAAATTTGGGATTAAGGTTTGTGTATTTAATAATTTATGTAGAAATACGTATGTATTGACATTATTTTCCGTCTCCCTTCCCTAGAAAGGTGGGTAAGGTTTCTGGCACTTCCTTTCCTGCATCTTGTGCAATTTAGGAAATTAAATTGCAAAGAAAACATGGGATGAAACCTAAATGACACACACAGTTCTCATGTACCTTATGGCCCTTCTGATTTGGCAAATCTGTATTTTCCTGTATGTTTCACAGTTTCTTGTAAACATTAATTTGTAAGATGAGTTGTTGATGGATTTGCACCCGAATCATTGGCTACAAGTGTGTTTCCAAAGAAACATGCATGCATGGCTTGAGAAGGAGTTGCAGGGAAGAGAGTAAAACTCCCCAGGTTGATTTATATAGAAGAAATTCTTCCAAAACTCACAATGCTTATTCATGGTAGGAAAATATTTGTGTTGTCGTTTGACTTTTCCATTGTTTTTGGGCAGTGAAATTCAAGTATTAGTGGTGTTGATTTGGAAGGAGAATAATTTGTCAATCCTGGGTTACAAAACCCACAGGAAGATGTCATTCAAAGCATATTATCAGTCCAAATCCAGCCAGCTGGATTGGGTTGACTGAGGTGAACTTCTCTGTAAGAAGGAAGTTTTCTAAGAGGAATTTCACATTTCTCTTGTGAAATAAGTGTTGAGTGAGCTTTTTTAACTCTTTTTCTTGAGAACCTTTTTTTTTCTCTGAAGTCAAATGTAGAGTTCAACAAATAATTTTTGTCTGATTCTCATCTAAAGTGGTTTTAAGTATCTCAAGTGTAGTCAAGCTGAATCTCCTTCACTTGAACTTAAAATCTGCTTTACTTGGCTGAACCTGTTGTCACCACAATTTTTGGTTTCTTCTTCACAGAATCTTCCAACTTTATATCTCTTCCTGTATTTAATGTTCTCTCTGGATGGGATTTTCAGATGCAGCTGAGGAACCAGATGGCATTAAAAGATAATGGGACTTGGCTACCACAATATATGAGGTACTTTGCCAGTCCTACCATATTCCGTTCACTGCATTTGATGCATTCTTGTCCATGAAATATTGCCCTTCTCTCTGACCAGGACAATCTGTCATCTTTTGCCATCATGTTAAGTAGACCTCCCTCGTTCCAGTCACTCACAGATGTCAAGAGCTTCAGAGGGTTTACCCATGCCAGGCTCCTTTTGTACTTGAAGATCTTAGTTGTCCTCAGATTTCGTATAGTTAGTACAATGTGTGTGAGCCTGGTCTTGTGCCACTGTGTCTATGCCTGTAGTCACTGTGGGGGTGCCATGTGTAAAGCGTGGAATCCTGAGCAAGTGTATTTCTGGGTCACACTTTAACTGAATCTCCTCTCTGCCCTTGTTTGGGGGGAGGTTAGAATTAAGGAGGGAAGAGTGTGGTGTCTTTGTAGAACTATAGATTTGAAGTTTGTGCCAAATTTCTTGGATTGGGCTAAAGCTTAACTTTATACACTTTTTGCTCTTGCTGTGGTGCAATGCAACAGGATCACAGGATCACAGGAACATTGACGTTAACGTTCTGTCCAGCTCTGATGGAGTAGATGCTGCTGAGCAGCCTCTGCTACTGCTTCTTTGCTAACTGAGCCTCGGGTGCAGATATGTTTCAGAGCAGATGGATAAGGCCTCAGATGCATCGATTTCTTATCCTTGTCAGAGGTTGCCTAGTCAAGTATGTACAGCACCAGCAGCCACTCCACTCTGAGTTAATGAGTGTTATGTAAAAGTAGATCCCATCAGAGCCGTGGTTTGTCGCGCCCAGCGTTGCGTTCTGCCTGCGGTCACGTTAGGTGCCTGGAGATGCACGTAAGAGGCGAGCAGGAATGTAGTGCCTACAGTCCCTGCCATGTGCTGCCAGTCTCCAGCCCTGGAGACAGCATCCCGGGCTCCTGGAGACAGTTGTTAATAATTCCAGGAGAATTCTGTTTGAATTCCTGTTGACTTTTGCATCTGGGTATGTTTCAGCAAGAAGGTGTCACAGTTTCCCCGTGTTTGAAGAACTGCCGCCGCTGTTTGTTTTTGCCCTGGCTGCCTTTGCTGTGCTTGGCAGCTGGTTCTGTGGATTAGCAATAAATGTTTGTCCTCTATCATTGTGTCACACTTGAATTTAAAGACTTCTGCTGTATCCCCTCTTGGTTGCTTCTTTTCTGTCTTGAGTAGTCCTGGCTTACTTCATCATTCTGATGCAGAAGCTGTTCCTCCCCTGTGGCCCACCTCTGAATCTTTCCATGTTCCACCAGTAGGATCTTCCCCAGTTGTTCTTAGCTCTTCCTATAGCAAGTACAACAATACTAAAGGTTGCTTTGAGGGTGGAAAGCACATCTAGGATTTAAAGCATAATACAGTGTCTCATTCTTTGTGAATTGCTTTAATATCTCTTCCTATGTTTTAAATAAAATGCTATTGAGCTGATGTTTCCATGGCTTTGACTATTTAATCCTAGAACCCCTGTAGACTTCTAGGTAGATGAACTCTCATCTGACAGTATCTTGCTGTTCACTGACATCTTCTGTGTCAGATGATGCTCCTGAGGCATTCACGAGCAGAGGTGTCCTGGGATGGGACCGTACCTTCAGACGTGGCCTGGATGCAGTGAAAGTTCCCTCTGGTTTTGTTCCGGCGTTATCTCTGTTGCTGGTTTGCTTTGATCAGCGTGGGGACCTTCAGGCTTTCTGGCAGGGTTCTCACTTTGGATAACGTAGTGTCTTACTGGTCTGGAGAGTTCTGTTGGGAGTTATTTTTGTGGATTTTGTTTTAACCCCTCCTGATTGTCTTTTGCACTTCACATGTTGGAGTTCATGATCCTTTCTGTGTCATTTGGACCTTTTGATGCATTTTGCTATTTTTGTGTGTGATGTCCTTTACCATATTTTCCAGCTGTGATGGCTTTCTGTCAGTCCTTCCAGAGCTGTGGGGTGCTTATATTTTGGGATTTTTTCCTCCGGTTTTCTGTGTGATGTTTTTAAATAGTTTCTGTGCTGCCCACCAAAGACTTAGTGTGTCGACTGCTTCTTTTAACTCCTTTTAAAGAATTTAAGAAACTCCTTTTCTTACTTTCCTGTAGTTTCTGTGTTTGAAGTTAGACAAAAAGCACCTGGTAAGGTACGTTCCTGCGTCCCTGCGTGGATATTGTGTTTGCATGTGCTGCGGTCAGTGCTGCGGCGCACTTCTCCTGTGGACACCCACCCAGGCACCTCACAGTGTTCCAGGTTAAGTGAACTGTTACTTTTCTATTTGTGGGTTTGTGTGAAGCTGCTGCCAAGCGTATGCTGGGATGTGGAGGCTTTGCAGTGCCTCCTGATGTGCCGTTAGCTCGTTTCCATGGAGGTAATGGAAGGCTCCTGTTACTGTTGTGTTCTCATCCTTTGCAACGTTTCTGCTTTCTTCCTGTATCTACTTACATCCTTCTATTTCTGTGCTTGCTCTTGCTGGCACAGCCATGTCAGATTTTTTTAAAAATACCCAGAAAAAAACCCACATGTGTGAGTTGAACTTCTGGTGCAACCTCTGTGTGTGTTTCAAGGAGCTTTCAAAAGATGCAGATTTAAGGAAGAGAGGACTCACGTTAACTAAAGCTAAACTACAGGACACATTCACCCATCCTCCCTAACACAGGAAACAGTGGAATTATCTGATAGCTCATTTCTAAACAGTGATTGCTGCTGTGCTTCCCCAGCCTCATTCTACTCCTGCTGTATGTCCACATACGCCGAGAAGTGCTGTCGTTGCTCGTCAGTCAGCATTATCCAACACGGGGACTGCCGCTAAGTGGTTCCTGTAATAGTTCTCTGCGCGGTGCCGCGGAGGATGGGTGGCTTTGAGTTTGGTCTCCTTCCTTTTTGGTCTTGTGTTGGGAGCTGTGGGTGATGTGATGGCAGCCTGGGTGTGAGCTACTAAATAAAACACCTTGGAACTCTACAAAGAAGTGAGAAGACATGTGATACAGGAAAACTGAGGATGGGGAGGGCGATGGTTAAAGGAGGAGGAAAATTTCTCCAGGTGTAGGGAGTGAATGTCAGGGAGTGTGATGTAGAGCCACCTCCTGCCTGTGCTGGGCACCCATGGGTGTGTATCTGCAGTACATGCCAGGCAGGGCAGTTTGTACTGCATAGGGTAGTGTTTAGCTGTCGTGTTGATGCACCCCTACCTGTTTGTGAAAAGATTGGCTGTGTGTACTGCTGTGTATGGGCTTCGATTTACCTTTGGTAACATGGCTCTCTTTGAAACCAAGTCTACTCTGCCTTGTCCTCACTCCAGCAGGAGAACAGGGGTTGATGCTGTTCATCTCCCAGAGGGACTGTCACCTCTAATAGATAATTAGATGGAGGGAACTCGAAGAGGCAGGCTGTGGAGCTGACCAGAGTTAGGACAGGGCTATATCAAGACCAGTGGGCATCTGCTCTTGAAATGCTACAGCTGCTGAGGAAAGTTCATTTGAGTCTGGCTAGCTAATGCAGCAAAACCACCCTGTCAGGAGGGGACACAGCCATGGCCAAGAGAAGAGGGGTTTCTCCTTGTGTTACTCACAGAACTAGGCTGCTTCTGCTCCTGCTCTTCCATTCTTTCCTCTTTACAGGACAGGAGTGGTAATTTACTTGGCTTATTTTTCTCCTCTGCTTGCAACTCTTTCTGAAGCTGGACAGTCTTCAAGAGGGACAGACTAGGAAACACGGAATTGGAATGCAGGTTTTTTTCCATGGGCAGATGAAGGAACTGAAGAATATAATTTGCAATTAAAACCAGAACAAATGTACACTCTCAGTTCCTGACGAGCTCAGCTTTATATTTAATTTAGATTTTTTTCCATAAAAAGAAAACAAAAATCTAAAAATAAGCTTTCCTTTGGGATGTAATTCCTTTTAGCTGATTTCAGAGGATGCATCTCAGCCCTGGGGTGTAGCCTGGCAGCACAGACCACTCACTGCCTTTGCGCTTGTCCTCTGCCCTGGCAGGGCAGTGGGCATGGGGGGGCAGCGGGCATGGGGGGGGGCAGCGCTGATTGCTTTGCTGGTGAATGAAATTCATGTCATGAAGCACAAGATCAAAATGTCATAAGGAGAAAAAGAACCAGAACACAGGCAAGAAAAAAAGCTGAGAGATGAGGCTCATGCTGAAGATGAGCCTATCAATTTTAATTAACCAATTTTATAATAAATCTAATAGATTTTATAATATGAATCAGTTTTATAATATGAAACTTTTACACGTGTACATTTTCTTTGCATCAGATTTGTTGCAAAAATTATTTCCCTTTCCCCCTTCTGATATGCCAAACTGTTCTCTAAATATCAGTGTATTTCTTGAGAACATGTTTTTTCATGCTTTTTGTTTGCTGGGTAACTCTGTGATGCTGTTCATGTAGTTTGTTTGATCTGTTGAGGTAAAAGCAAGATGGAAAAATGTGAAAGAAGTGTTGGTATTTTAATCTTCTTTGCTATTGAATGTAATTTGCCCTTACTGTGCTTTTATTAGGGAAAGCTATGCCTGAAAAAAACCCAACAAACTAGTAACACAGATTTCCTGAAAGTTTCTCTACTACTTCTAGCTTCTTTACTCTCACTACTTTAAAAAAATAATAATATATTAATTATGTGTAAACTTCAGTGGCTTTTGTTCCACCCATCCAGCTCTTTGAGTCCTTATGTTTTGCATACATCTGTAACAGCACTTTCTTCTCTGTCAGCCTTAAGGTCTTTTTCTAAAGTATATTAGAGAATATGGAGGGAAGAGCTCAGAGCCATTTCTAATGAAGCCAATCTCCTTTTATTTTTAATGTCTTTTGGAAATGAGAGTAAATTGCTCATCAGGGCATTTATGAGCAGTTCCCTGGGAAGCAAAGGTACTAGAGGAGGAAAAAAGAAGGCAAAGTACAACTGAAGACTTTTTTTTTTTTAAACAAAATAAATAACCTCGAGCTGTGTATAGCATTTCCTTGGAAGTTATTTGTGCTTTCATTCTTATTTGAATGTCTAGCTGACTTAAGCGTGGAACAATAATTAGGGCTTAATGAAAGACCCTTGTATATTACAAATGAATGTGTCTTGAAGCTAATTTCCTCTGCTTAAAATCCCACAGTGCTGGACATTGAAAATTTGAAATAAGTAAAGTAAGTTAATTTCTTTGAAAAAGATGTAAATATTAAACTGTAGCTATGTCTGCATCCTTACCATCCGTCCTAGCAGAGTAGTACTCAGTGAATTTGTGCTACATCGTGGAGTTCGTTCAACTCCCCGGAGTCAAAATAAGGGACCTCTTACTGCTGAAATTACTCTCTTGTTTTGTCAAGCTCTTTCCCAAGGTCCAGCTCCCAGTTTAGAAGTCAAGCTCTAATGTTGCTGCCCGCTGTCCTGGTTGGCCGTGCTTGTCTCGAATGGCCATCTGGGGGGATGGAAAATGCCAGCTCTCCCCCCAGGCCCTTTGACTTCTTTGAACCAAGGAAGAGCAAGGCAGGAATGAAGGCGGCAACAGCGAGTAACTGTGTGGTGATTTCCATTTTGCCAACCTTCGCTTGAGATGATGAAAGTAACTGGCAGAGGCTGTGTCACTCACTCTGCTGGCGGCCCCCCCGCCGAACGCCAGACTTCTCCTCGCACAAATCTTCTCTGTGTTCTCCCACATATCTTTCTCTTCCTTTGACACTGAACAGCGATGGGAATTCGAGTTCCAATGAATCCCGTATCGCCAAGGAGGAATTTCAAAAGAATTTTTTTATAGTTGAAAGAGCATTCCACAGCATGTGAGCTATGATTGTACGTATGCGCAAGCATCGTTCGCAGCCTTGGTCTTCATAGATCTCTGGAGGAATATAAGTAAGCCTCAGCAAGCTCATTAGTTAATTCTCCCCATACAGGCATTTATTTTCCCTGCCCCCTTTTCTCTTTCTCTTTGGTGGGTAGGGAAACCCTAGGATTTGTCAGTGAACTTTTGGTCTCAATAAAGCAGTTATACAGGGTTTGGGTGGAATTTCTCTGAACTTTGCTAAGAGGGAGAAAATGTGGAAAATGTGTCCTCCAAGCAAAATATGAACAAAATGTTGCGATTCATTAAATTGCTTCCTATTAGACTGTGAGTGAGAACCTTACAGTTATTCAGCTGAATAGTGCATGGCCCTATGGGGGTAGAGCCACAAGAAAAAGAGATGGCGTAAATCCAAAGAGTAAAATGCACATTTTTTCAGGAAAATTAAGCAATTTTGCTTCAGGCACATCCCTGCTTGCACAGTGAGTTTGTTATATTGGGATTTTACATTGTTTCGTTTGGTTTTAAGTAAGAACCAAAAGCTGCTTTTTAGTGCCACATGGTATCTGGAGGTGCTCCATGGAGCAGAGCAGCTGTGTTAATGGTTCCATACGCATTTAAATCTCCCACCTGAAGTGTTTCAAGTTATTCTGACTGATCCAAGGACCAGGTACTTTGGGTGCTTTTGGAGAAAGTTTGCATCAACTTTGTAGTACTATATTTTTGTTTCTGAAATATGAAATACCACTTACAGTAACCTTAAAATAACCACATTGCTAGATCATTGTGTAATATTAGCCTAATCTTATTTGTGACTGTTTCGTGGAAAATTCTAATCTTTACCAATTTTAGGAGAATAAAAATGTTGAAGACTGATCATAGAAGTTGAGCTGCTTCCAGGAGAGGGCAGTAGTGTCATGCATAGCATTGATGGTAGCCCTCACGCGCCAGCTGCTTGGTGAGGCATCTTGAGTACTAGTATCTGTACTGTCCTCAGGGTGCAGAAGAGCAGATCTGTAGGGTCCCTTTCTCTATGTGGTCCTGTTTGTGACATGCTTGTGGAAACAGAAGCCTGGCAGGTCTAGTCTTCCAACTCAGTTAAAGCTCATTCAAGGGTAAGATTTGCCAGGGTCCCTTGTAGTTGTATGGAAATGAGTAGGCATTTTGTCTCTACTTCATGAGTAAGTAACTTTGATCCTAGTTAACATATTGGACTTCTGCTTGCATTTTCCTCTTTGTTAACTTGTGTAAAAGTTGAACATAGTGCTTGAGGTACTACCTGGGAGGTGGGGGTCCCTAGAGCCAGGAGTACTTCACCTGGAGGCATCCCTGTTCCTGTGGTCTCTCCGTGCTTTTCTTGCATCTATTACTACACAGAATGCATTGCTTATGGTGTATTTTTTTGACAGCACTTTCTTTTGAAGTAACTGTTGTCTCTTTACAAATGAAAATCTTGTTTTATAAGTGAATTTATATCTACTTTGGTGTATTATGGTCAGATGTTCCTGTAGTTGTGCAGGTCCTCTTATTTCCAGCAGAACTTTCAGAGGAGAAGGCTGTGGGACTGTCTGCCCTCTCCTGGCAGGCAGGAAGGCTCTGTTGCCATCTCCCTGCCAAACTAAACACCCTGGAAACTGCTCTTGCTCACTACCTCGCTTTATCTGTCCAGATGGCAAATGCTGCTGAGCTGTAGCTGGGTTTCAAAGCACGTAGGATTTGATGGCTTGTGCCGGGTGCCACTCGAAGTATTTGAGCTGCATGTGTGGAACACTTTACAAGGTTTCACATCTTATTGCACTACTGACTGTGTTATCTATTAGACAAATAGTGGAAATGACAAAATAGTTCCTTTTCCTTTATTTTCATTTGGTTGTGGCCGCAGCTGCTTGAATGCAACTGCAGACCAGACTGGTGGTAAAAGGAAACCTGAGGAATGTGACATGGGGGAGAGATAAGCGGTTAAAAAGATGAACTGTGAGCTTAATACCTCTAAGTAGCCAACAAGAACAGGACTATAATAACCCTTTATGTTCTCAGCTTTTCCTGCTGTGGGGTCTTGGCACAGCAGCTGGGGAGCCTTGCAGGAGTACCTATGGAGGAGGCTGTGCTAATGAGTCATGGCCTCTGAAGTGAGACAGTTGATGTCGTGACACTCATTAACATCTTGTTCTTTGATTTCTGTTCGTGCCACTGAACTTGCAAGTGAGGGGTCTCAGAGCAGCAGAGCTGTGCTACCTTTATCTCCAGAGCCCTGCCAGTAAATCAGCCCTAGTCAGTCCCCTCTCCTGGGCACCCAGGGAAAAGTGGTGTTCTTTCTCGACTACCAAGAGGCACAGGTGTGTTGGACCAAATTTAAAAAAAAAAACACAACAAACAACAAAACAACCCAACAACTAAGACTGTCATTATCCTTATCTGAAGAAAAGCTGTTTCTTGAGGCATTTGTTTTGTACAAAGTTCTCAACTTTTTCAAACATTAAGCTGACTGCCTACACATGAGCATGGTAAATTCCAAGAGACAGGAGCAGGAAAGACTCCTGTGGATATCACCACACAGAGATTTTACATCGAAAAGTCAGAAAACCAAAGCTACTGGCTGCTAAGAAATGGAAAAGAAATACTGATGCCACATGGATCAACTGCATTGTGGGAAGAACGTTGACAGCCCTGACGGGTGAGGAGAAAATCCACGAGTGCTCCAGGAGCTGCGGTGCCAGAGGAAAGAGCTTTGAGCAGATGCCAGGGTGGGAGCCAAGGGACGTGCGATCAGCACACGGCCCTGGCACAGCGGGTGCATCCGCCGTGGCCGGGCTCCTGGCTGTTGGGCACGTGACAGCAGTGTGAGCCCTGAGCTGGCCTCTGCTGTAATGGAAAGACTTGGCCAACCTCAAGCTACACACAGCGAGGGATGGAATTTCTGTTGTCTGTCTTCAGCAGGGAGATGTGCTAGATGCCTTCTGCCTTGTACATCTTCTTTAAGAGGCAAAGAAAAAGATACCTCTGTATTTTTTCATCACTCCTGTGTCTGGAGATGCTGTCAATGGGAATGTCTTTGAGGAGTGTCCATAGCCAGGTCATCGGATCACTCATAGTCCCAGACAGATGGGGGTTCTTAATTTATTTTAAGCATTTGTTTTACTAGATGAAAATAATTGTTCAGCAAGTTGAGCTCAGAGTCTTAGAATGACTTGTCTTGAGTACATTACAGCACCCACATCCTATTGAATCACACTGTGTGTAGGCTCTTGGCAGGAGTGATTTCACATCTGTTTTAAAATTTTTGAATCTCTCTTAATATAATAAAGATAATGTTTATGAGCCTTTAAAACTGTGGTGTGGGAAAGGGTCGGCTGTCTGCTGAAAAGCTGGTGTGATGAT
This sequence comes from Heliornis fulica, assembly GCA_013399135.1. Lineage (NCBI taxonomy): Eukaryota > Metazoa > Chordata > Aves > Gruiformes > Heliornithidae > Heliornis > Heliornis fulica. The sequence goes on from VXBZ01010664.1 coordinate 270,488, forward strand.
GAAAATGAAATAACAAGAATAGACATGGTCTATATTATAAAAACATGTCTGACATGAAAACAATGGCTTCTTCTAATCCTTTAAGGCTGTGACTATGGTTTGTCCTGTAGATGCTGCCTTCAGCTTCGTTTATCTTTGGCTCGGGAAGGGAAAGACTATATAAATACAATAAGTTGATCTTTGGTGGGATAACTTGTGGTGCCATGCTGCTATCAAAAGAAACAAGCAACCGAAAGTGTAGCTGTAGGGCAACTTCTCAGCACTGCAGCAGCTATGTCTGTCTAGACTTTGCTGATTGAGCTGTTAATCAGGTAGAGGAGATGAAGGCACTAATCTAGACAGGCAGCGAGGAGCAAAATGGTAATTGCTGAATAATTTCAGTATGGGTGTTTGAATGTAATCTCAGATATTTGTGGATGAAATATTCTGAGTTATCTATGGCTTGCTACACTGATGAGAATGAAGAAAATGTTAAATGTGTAATGCAAAACAGATGGGTATAACCAGACTTTGTTAAACATATGTGAAGTAGTTATTTGTCTTAGTAAACAAAAACAGTTGTTTGTCAAACAAGTATTTCAGCAATCCTGTCTTTCCTAACAAAGCTCTTCCCCTCCTGCCCTGTATTTTACAGAAACTATCAGGAAAATTTGATCCATTGATTGTCCTCCACTGGTGTGCCTGTTTGCTGTATTTCACTTGTCAGGTGCTGCAAGGTGTCAGCAAACTTACAGCTAGACCAAAGGAGAGACTTTGATTAAAATCCACGTTTGGTAAAATAAATGCTCTGTATTGGTGAAACATCTTTTCTTGAAGGTTTTCATTGGGAAGAAACATTCAGTAAAACTGCTTTAACATTCTAATACATCAGTCCAGAATCCATGTAGTTTTTCCAGGGATTTTTCAATAGCAGTTTAATGGAGTATTGCCTGTAGCACACTTGGCCATTGTAAAATCACCGCCAGACCTTGTTTTAGAGTTTAGAACTTTTAGTTTCAGGCACTATCAGTTTCCAGGCTGCTGAACCAACCAAACACTGGATCCCAGAGTGGGTTCAGGGACAGTTCTTTACCTTCATATGTGTAAAAAATCTCTAAAACCATCTAAAATGTGCAGAAAAATTTAATAAAGTCTTTTTCTTTGCACCTGTTAAGGATTTTGATCTCCTCCTATATAAGTAGATTGGCAGGGTTGGAAGGGTTTTCCCTGAGAGAACTGGAGCTGTTTTCACAAACAGTTTTTTTTAGACCTTTCTTGCATTTTTATGTCTGTCTTACCATCTGACAAAGGTGGAACGTCAGTGCTTTAGGTTTAAGAAAAACTTGAGTCAGGAAAGCTGTGGTTTGCCAGAATGGTTTCTTTCAGGAATCTGTTTTTTTAATTACATGGGGTTTATTTTCTCTAGAGAAAAAAACAAAAATGTGGTTCTGGATATGAAGAATGGATTGTGTGGGCCATGAAAGCGATTCTGACACTGTGATTTCACATTCCGCGGCATTTTGCTCAGTGTTGTGCTGGCTTGGCTCCTTGAGCAGCCATATGCCAGTGTGTATCAAGGAATAGATCTGGCATACAGAAAACCCAGGGGTTTGAGTCTTCTACAAAACAACTTGTGGAACCATGTTTGATACCAGGTGCTTGCCACAAATGTGGTCCATACTGGGATGCTATTTTCTTACCCTTTTTGAGAAGTTAAGATGGAGTAATGTAATTATTTTACTTCTGTAATTATTATAGAGTACTGTAATTATCACAGGCTATAAGGGGTCAAGATTCTGTTATAAATGTAATTCAATTGGTAAACTTATTTGTTTATAGCAAAGTATCATGAGAAGCATCTTAGATGCATTTAAGGTAAACAAACAAAAACAAATCTCTGTGGTTAGCCTGTGGCTCCCTCATCATTTTTCTTCGGGATTGCCCCAGTTGTTTGGTAAATTTAATGTTCTTTCATGTTATTGGCTCAATTGAAATGTAGAGAAATATGAAACTAGAAAGATGTTGATGCTCTTAACATAAACAATGGTATAACTCAAAGGCCAAGCCAAGCTTAGATAGCAAGTCTGCTCATGTCATTACCAATAGTTTTCGGTTGGACTTGAAAGCAGTTACTTGACTGTTTCACAGTTCAGCCTCAAGTTCAGTTTTCTGTTGTGTAGCTTCTTACTTCTTTGTGAACATAAATATTGCTGTTGCTGTTTCAGGAATTTTGTAGTAAAATTATCTGCTTAAATCATTCATTTGAACATATATGCTTGCTACAACCACAGTGCAAGCACCTAAATCAGGTGTCCTCACAGAACAAGTATGGTGTTTGAATGCAGAATACCAGAACTAAACACCAGCTCCTGATTATGACAGAAAAGGCCCCAGCTGTCTTTTCCATGCAAAATGTCACATCTACAGGAGCAAACTTGCTCCTTCCAGAGGGGCTCCAGTAGCGAGAGATCTGTAGCTGTCAAGTGATCAATGTTACTAATTAACAGGTGGCTTCCAATATTTATACCCATTGATGATCAGAGGGTATATTACCCATGTTGTGTCAGGGACCACAGCGTGCTAGAAACAGAGGGAAAACCGATGGAGATGTGTCATTCTCTGCTTTCAGTGGTGGCAGCAGCATCACTGGATAAATATGGAAAGAAACCGGACACTGATATTTCTCTGCATGGAGACCAGAGACTAATGCCTTGTTGGTTCAGTTCAGTGTATAATTCTTGGCCAGCTAAGAGAATTCCTTGATGTGGTTGGGATAGCAGTTGCTCTGAAGGTCTGTATTCCAGTCACTGACCAGAAGTTTCCATTGTTTTTGAACATTACTCATTTTAGGCTCAAGACATGAAATATCTCCTCTGGAATATGACAAGTGGTGGTGGTGGTGAGGATTGAGCATTACCCTCAGGAGAGCAGGGCACTCCGTGGGCAGGACCATGGAGCAGGGCAGCACAGCTGGCAGATGGCTGCATGGTGCTGGCTCGGTGGGACGGCTTCAGTGTTTTATTAGCTCGTCACGGACACTTAGTCTCCTGTAGAGCTGGGTAAAGATGAAGCCTTATCCCGACTCCACATGCAAAAAACCTCAGTAAGAGATGAATGATGGTGCAGTCAGATGGCTTTTCTTGGAAAAGCAGTAAAATGGATGGAAGCTCATATTCTGCATGCCTGCATTAGCAAGAAAAATCATCTCTTGCAACCTTAAAGTGCGTATCCTGAAAATGTGCTGAGCCTATCCAGTACTTGATTGGTGCTCCCTACTGATGCTCTGTGAAATTTTAGTGAGGCACCGGTGACATCCAAAATTAAAATAGATGATTTGCCATTATTTTCCTGCTGTGCTATTAGTGCATTTTAGAGGTTTTCTATTGTAATATGTGTTTCATTTATAGAACACATTGTCTAGCTTTAAATTTCTATGGTTAAAATGTGACATAATTAATACCACTTCAGAAGCACTTATGTGATGTTTGCAGTTAAACCAAACAATTACTATAGGACTATTTGTAAATTATAGTAGCAGCAGAAAAATCAATTAGATACTCGTTGCAAAAACCATTACATCAATTGCATTTTATTTTTTCTTTCTTTTGCTTAATACAGAACAGGGATGACAAAGTCAGTTACTGCTCTAATAGTTTTCTCTAAGACAAACAATTACATTTGTTACCAAATTCATGACAACAATCACAATTTCATTATTTCACACTGTAATACACACAGCCAAATGTAACAGCTATGAGGATTGTGAATTTATGGTCATGGCTTTCTAGTATCTTGCTGTATTTTAATTACTTTATTCATTCTAAAATGATGAATGTTTCCAGGTTTTAGTAACTTCTAAGTGGAAAAAGAAAAGCTGCTTCAATTCTTTTGGGTATCAAATATTTTAGCATCTTGAAAGAGTTTTAAAGGAAACTGGAACCTGTTTCACCAAATCACAGAATGTCAGGAGTTGGAAGGGACCTCGAAAGATGATCCAGTCCAACCCCCTGCCTGAGCAGGATCACCTCGATTAGATCACACAGAAACGCATCCAGATTAGTCTTGAGTATCTCCAGAGAAGATTAGACTCCACAACCTCTCTGGGCAGCCTGTCCCAGGGCTCTGTCACCCTCACAGGGAAAAAGTTCTTCCTTACACTCACATAGAACCTCCTCTGCTCCAGCTTGGTCCCATTGCTCCTTGTCCTATCACTGAGCAGAGCCTGGCTCCATCCTCCTGACACTCGCCTTTAAGATATTTATAGACATTAATGAGGTCACCCCTCAGTCTCCTCTTCTCCAAGCTGAAGAGACCCAGCTCCCTCAGCCTGTCCTCATAAGGAAGATGCTCTACTCCATCATCTGGTGTCCCTGTGCTGGACTGGAGTTCTATGCCCTTCTGGAACTGAGGGACCCAGAATTGGACACAATATTCCAATATTCCTGTTTAATCATATTAATTATATAAACAAATAATTTAACACATATGAAATTTATTTCTAAACATATGTATATGCTATGGCAACACCCACATCCTCTTGAATTTCCTTCCCCTTCTTACTCCCTGGTGTGTGTGTTTCTGAGTGACTGAGAAGGGTGTGTGATTCATCAGGGAACTCCGCTATTCCTAGTGGCACTGGAATCGCTAGGGCACGTGGTGGGTATTTCTTGTTCACATGCTTGGGGATGGACAGGCACAATGGATCAGGGTGTGTACTCTCCATTAAGGCATGGGAAGGGGCCAGGTAGACCCAAATTAGTACAATTAATTCAGATCTTAGTACTACATGGGCTGTTCTCAATCCCAAATTACTTGCATTCAGACCTGGCAGCTGAAGACTCACATGAGCAGCTGTATCTTGGTGCTTTCCTCAAAAGATAAGATACTAGTAACTTTCTGTAGCATAAATACTATTAGATGTTAAGAGAAATCTTCAGTTTAAAATCAACTTCTGAATTTTGCCACCATAATAACTCAACTTCAGGATGCTTCACTGATCTGTTACACCCTGTATCTTGATTTGTGGACATGAGGTAAAACTTGTTTTCCTTGAAGACGGTTGAGCAGTGGACCCCAGACTGCACATGCAGTTTGGGCTGTATCTACCCTTGGAGGTTTTGAAGACCAGACTGAATAAAGCCATGAGCAACCAGGTGTGACCTCAGAGCTGACCCTGTTTTAGCTAGGGACAACCCAGGTTTCTCTTCTTTCCTGAGCTATGTTATGACTCTAGGGTCTTGGGTAGGGAGTGGGGAACACTCCCTAATATAGGGACACTGTTTTTACTGGTTTTAGCTGCAGTGTGAACATGAGGATACTGCTCCAAAGACCCAGACATTTGTTCTGGCATAACTTTTTTTACTGGTCCAAAATAATTTTCCCATGTATTCCTTGTGATTTAGTGTTATTTCGGTCCCTGCGAATACGCTCAGTAGAGTCATGCAATTAACTGAGTCATCCACATTAGTCACTCCATTTTTATTGTATGAAGAGATTTCCTTACACTTTGCTTAGTTTGTTGTAACCCTCTGAAATGACACATTTTCACTCTTCAAGAAACAGAGAAATGTCCAGTGAATCTGGGTTTATAATGCACTGGGTTTAAAATTACGTTCTGAACTAATTAGGTTCTGAATGCAGATTTCTGGAGAAATCCTTCCCAGTAAGGCTTTCTGTCTTGCCTTCTCAGTGTGTTTGGCTTTCATTATGAAATTAGAACTCTTTTTAAATCCAAACCTGGTAGTATGATAACTTCTTTTTTTGGAGTGTACTTCCAAAATAAATTTCACTTTTTCTGTGAGTTGCCTACATCTGTTTTGTGAAGTTTTGTTTAAAGAATTACTCAAATGTGTGATGATTATCTGTTCCGACGGATTGAGTCAGTGTCTCCAAACCAGAGGCACACAATTAGAAGGAACACTTGTGCTGGAGATGACAGCGCTCGAATGGCATGTTTGAGCAGGCACACTTTGGACATCATACCAGGATGGTTTCTTCAGGGCAGTGCAGAACATGCCAAGCTTGTGGAACGCAAGCAAGTATCTATTTCAGTGATTGATTGTTCTTAAGAGCAGGGAAACGCTTAATAACTCCAGGCATTACAATCTGATGAATTTCTCTACTTGTTTGTCCACTCATTTCCAGTGGGGTCAAATGGAGAGAGGCGTGTGAGTTTGTCATAGTCGGCCTTGTTCCTGTGTATTAATGAGTCAGATTAAATACTGCTGTAACTGCACTTGCTTTTAAAGGATTTTTTTTGTTATTCAGTAATGCAAAAGGTGGGATGAGTGATTTTAGAGTTTTTGTTGGAGTTTTTTTGGTTGACAGGGATTAGTTGTTTGTGGTTTCTCTTTTTTGTTGTTGGGTTTTGGGTTTGGGCTTTTTTTGTTGTTTTTGGTTTTGTTCATTTGTTTTTTCTCAGGGTGATGGCAGTAGATCCACACAAAGTACCTCACAGCATTTCTGTTTTCCACAGAAAATAGAAAATTTGGGTTTTAATAATGTTTTCATGGCATCAAGACCTTGGATTTATTTCAAGCAGCTGGGTTGAACAATAGTGTAATACCACTGATATTGATATCACCTTTGAAAGCAACCAGTCCCATAGCAAGATTGTCAATCTGGATAGAATAAAGCTTTCCATAGTTAAGATGTAGTTCATATTTCCAGACACTTCTGAACCATGGTGTGATGCTCACGTAAGTGTACACTTCAGTGTAAAACCATCGGTGATCATGCACTGTTTATCCTGCATGTGTGAACAATCATTTGGTGTTTAATGTAGAATGTAAATCCTTTTGAAAGGCTCAGAATGGATGCATTGTAGTATTAATAGTTTATATAAATCAGTAGTAGATAAGTCTAGTTTGTGTTATACAAGGCTTCATGAACACAGGAGACTGTTCTGGTCTAAAATCTGTGTACAGATGCTCATTTGGGGATAGATGCTCTTTTGGTTTCTGGGGCTTTAGTTCGTGTCAAGCATCTGAATTTTTACTGAAGTAGCATTTGTGTTTGTTCTCCTTTCTCTTGTAATCTGAGGATTCTTGCATTAAATGTTCAGTTTAGCCAAATATTTATAGTACGAAGGAAAAGTTGTTTCATTTGCTTGTGTGTAATGGAAATGATGATTCCTTTCGCTTATCCTGCCATGAAATAGGACTGAGGGACTTCATTCTGGGAGGCACAGAGGGAATCCAGCAGCCACTTGGACTCTTGTCCTGTTTTGTTTTGTTTTTTTTATTGTGTAGATGATCCTTAATATTCCTCTGATATTAAGACAAAAAGAATTATTTCAGCCTTTTTTTCTAGTGCAGTCAGAGCTGTGTGGTACTGCTGGATGTACCTGGTCAGGCATAGACTGTCCTTGGTGTGCTTCCCCAAAGGTCTGACTTGAGTAACTTTAGATCTGTGATGTCAACTTATCTGCACTAACAGTAGATGTGCTCAGCTCTCACAGTGCTCTGAACACCGTGAATTTCTAAGGATAGACACTATGTGGCTTGTTCCACTGAGCATGAGGCTTATGGAGGAAATCAGACATGCATGAAGAGGACCATTCCAAGGCTGCTGAGCAGTGCTGGAGCTTGTTCGGTGTGTGTGTAGATGCCTTGATTGTATGTTCCCTGACTATTTCTATGTAGATATAAGTGTCTCCTGTATATTGCCTTGGAGTAACTTGCAGATGTCTGGTATCAATTTACTTTGTAGCCCCTTTCTCTCTCTCACCAGACAACCTAAAGCCTGTTCTCAAAGTGCTGCTTGCATACACAAAGTGAAGGGGCTGGCTGCCTGGCTTATGTAAATAGAAAGAAACAAATATATTGTTGGTTCCTTACACAGGCATAGCTATTTGAAGAATGAATTTCTAGGAAAGGGAAGTTCCATATGTGTGTAATTGGTTATGCAGGCTGGAGACCGACAGGCTTTGCTGTATGTGTATCCTCTTGTCTTCATTCAGGCGCAATGAGAAGGCTCAGAGCTCGCTCTTACTGTCTTAGATTCATTTTACAAAGAGTAACACCTCCTGTGCCTGTCACTGAGGTAACATTAAATCTATTAAAGATCAGTGCAAACATTAAAAAGAAGTTACAGGCTAAAACAAACCCAAAGCTATTTAGAAAATACAGCAGGATTCCTTCCTGGGATTTTATTATTATCACTATTGGTGATGGTGGTTGTTGTTGTTATTGTTGTTGTTGTTGTTATTGTTGTTGTTGTTATTATTATTATTATTATTATTATTATTTGTTCTACAATGATTTTATAATTTTTTAGAAATAAATTTCAGTAATAAAATTAGAATATTGTACCTAGTGAAAATACAGTGAACCAAACTAGTAGGTAAATTGCAGGAATAACAATCTTAGAATTACTGTGTCTGAGGATAAAATAGTCTAAGCAAGGGTAGTTTTCTGGCTAGGAACAGTTATGGTAACCGCAGTTCACATGTGCTGTTTGTGATTCCCATGCCTCTCCGCCCAGAGCCTGAAGAGAAACAGAAAAACCCCAAAGTAAATAAGAGGAGGCTTTGCAAAGACACAGTTGTGCAGGCGGGACTGTACATCATCAGCGATGCAAGACCTGGCCAAGAACGGCATTTTGTAGCAGATGCTGTGAAAATCAAGTGGTGTGAGTGCAGATAGCTCTTCAAACATCCAACTATAGAACCGAGGCTTTGCCACACATCTCCAGATAAAGCAATAAGAAAGCCCCTCTGGGTGGTGTTGCCCTGGGTGTTGTCGGGAGCTGAGGGCACGGCCTGTTGGTGCCTGAGGGGGGCAGGCCGCAGCGCTGCCACGCGCGGAGCGCTGAGGTTGACTTACCTGATGGCAGTATTTTTATAACTTGCTGTTCAAGGCAGAAAGCACAAGCAGTCTTACACACTGATGTTGCATGTGGCACTTGTGACCTTCGTGAAATGCTGGTCCTCCCTGGTGCTAGAGCCATTGTAGAGCCCATATAGAAATTATTTCTAGGCACACCACCCAAGGAAATTTCATGCAATTAAAAGGAGGAGAAGGCAGGATGAGGGCAAGACTGCCTGTTTCTACTAGAATTTGTTGGGAATCCTTTCTTTGCAAATAATTTCATGGAATCTAAACTTAGACTAAACAGTGTATTAGAAATGTATCATTGTATGGGAGATTGCTTCTGCCTTGGTAAACAAAATGGGGATAGAGTTGCTCTTTGTTTGATGTGCCTTATAGCTTCACATAGTACATTTAATTCTTCCCAGAACGTACTCTCGTACTAACACAGCTCTTTTGAAGGTTTTCTTCCACGTCTGTATCCAAATTACAAAGTGGTTACCAGGCACACACACACAAACACACAGAGAGGGCTCACACCACCCGGCTTTCCGCTGTTGTTTAAAGCAAGCAAAACATTTATCCTGCTTTTCAGCCTAACCACTCGGAGCACAGCATGGTTTTAGGAGTTGGTTGATTACAGTTGTAAGCCATTCCCTTCTACTCCATCACTTCTTGTTTTTCTGGGAGGTTCATGCACCATCAAAGCCCTAGTGGGAATGGGACCAGAGGGCAATGGTGCTGGGAGCTTTGGGGTTAGGCTTTAGAGGGAAGGAAAGGGGATATAATACTGATAGTCCTAGGGCAGCAGTTTGGGGGGGACAGTTAAAAGATTAGACAATAAATTTACCTAATAGAGACTAATCTACTGGGACTGAACTTCATATCCTGTTTTGGGATAATGTATTTCCTTCTGTCTTCTGGAATGAATCTGTCATCTCAAGTCTAATAATGAGAGGCAGAGGATTTTTAATCTCTGACCCCCTTCCATATAATTTAATAAAGGCTGCTTTCTTTATAACTTAATAACTGGTTCTTACAGCTCTTCTGAGAAACACAATTCAGGATTTTGCTTTTTTAAGGTTTTTAAAAATGGAACTGAATTTTTATTTCAATAGGGGCAATAATGTGCTTGAGAAGTATTTGTTCTAGTCCTCTTTCCAGAGCAGTTGTTTATCTCCCAGCATCTCTGCTGAAATGCAGAGATGAGAAGCAGAGTCAGGCATGCTGTTTGCACATTCTTGGCTCCGCATCATCACCAGATTCCATCTGACTGGAGTAGACAGAGGCGGGAGACCCAAAGCTGGCGTGTGACTTTCTGTAGCAGGGAATGATCGTTATGTGGGAAGCAGAGTGGGGTTTCAAATGTGGTAACCACATGCATAATTAGCTCTAAAATCATAAAAGTTGTCCTCCTCCCTCCAACCGGCTGCTTCTCATGTGGCAGTGATTACAGCTGCCACGGATGTGCTGCACCACTGACCTGACACGTTGGCTTTGCCAAGACACTTGGTCCTCAGTTCTTGGGACCCCCAAAACCTGCTTTGATTATAAATCACGCTGAGGGGCTGAACATGACTGTGGACAGTTGTTGCTCCCAGGGAACGTGGTGACAGGTATCGCTGAGATCTCTGTTCTTGCTGTACCTGGTTAAGGAAGGGTCAGTAAACCTAATCAAAGCACAAGAGTGGCTTTCCAATATTAGAAACAAAATGCAAAAGGAAAAATAGACAAGCCCTTTTCTAAAGGTCTGGCTGAAACTGAGATATGTGTTGAGGCTGTGTGAAGGACTGGCATCTCCTAAGGACCTCTGTCCAAAGCACATCTCCAGCAGCAGTCAAGCTCCTTCAGAGCAAACGGACCAGTCTGTGCTCGTCACAAACATGTAACTGTGATAGTCAAAGTGTTTCTGAGATTCTGCTTCCTCAGAAGCCTGTTTACCGTGCTCTTTCTATAAAAAGCCTTTGCATATGATTTAGTTTTGGCTTCAGAGTTTTTACTTTGTGGTTTCTTGGGGGGATTATTTTTTGTATTGTGAAAAGACCAAACATGAAAGGGGATGAATTTCAGATTTGTCACAGTGTATTTTGGAGACTGAATTAGAATAGTGCAGGGCTTGGGAATAGCCATGCAGATGAATGCTTAGATACCTGTCAAAAATGGTCTTGACTGGTAAAGAAATTCTTTTGCACCTCCCCAAAGCCATGCTCGAAGCAGGCATCTCTTGACACTTGAAAGTCCAAGTGGTCACTTTCTTTTTAATCTTCCAGGTGGCTGCATCCTGTGCTCAGATCGTGTCTGTACACTTCTGTTTGCTTTGTAGCTAATGCTGAGGTGTGGGAGTTTGAGTGCCCTGTGGTGTGAGCGCACAGCCGATGCCGTGTGTTATCCAGCCCTTTCAAAGAGGTGCTGAACAAATCCTGGGCATGGCTAGCACGGTATGTTATGAGCCAGAATTAAAATTACTAGGATGGAAATAGAGGACAGTTCTTTCTTTTTGAAAACAGAACTCCAGAAGTCATTGTGTTTGTATGCTGGAGCCCAGATGCTCAGCCATGGCAGCAAGGGTTTGCTGTGACTGGCATGGATCTGTGCTGCTTGACACTGGCTGTTATGTCGGGCTCTGTGTCTCTGGCATGCATGATGCATGAACAAGCATGGCTCTTCTGTTACTTTCTAGGTGACTTTTTTGTGGTTAATGTTGGACTAGCAGATTAGCAAAATCTTGGATGTAAAAATAGAATTAATTTAGGGATGTCAGTCCTCTAGGGAACACGATAAATGTGAATATTTTGTTATAATCACTGATTTCCATAGTAACAGCAAGTCATAGGCTCATCATTGCTCAATCTCTTTTATATCCTACTGTTACCTTGTTGTTGAACAGCTTTTCTTTTCAAAGCAAAACCCAATAACTCTTATTTTCCATTAGCTGTAACAGGTCCAGTAATTAGAACAGTAAATTCTGTCCAGTAACTAGAGCATGTACTTAGCTGCAATACGGCTGGGTTTAGGGCAGAAGAAAAACGGTGACAATGGCAGGTTTACAACTGATTCTGGTATTTTTGTATAATTTAAACAGCAATTATGAAAAAAAAATAGTGTTTGGCTTTCTCTTGATAATTACATGTTATGGATGCCTCTACTGTATAGTATTTTGTCTTCAGAGAGACTTTTATTAAAAGGCCATATATACAAAGTCCGTTTACTCCTCTGTGATTGTGTAAGTGGAAGAAAGAGAAGATAGATGGAAATTGACTATTCATGAGTGGTGATGGAACAAAAGCACAGGTTGAAAGAAAGAATGATGGTGGCTTTTTTTCATTGGGAAAGGTGATTTTCTGTAGCACAGAGACAAGAACACTGGATTAGAACATCTGGAATGTTTGGCTTATCCCCATTAATCTTGAAAAATCAATCTTGGGACTTCTGTGGATTTGTTTTTCCCCCCTTTTTAGCTCTCTGAGTCATTAAATTGTCTGCTTCATTATACACATTAGTACATCACACTCCATAAATCTAAATAGCAACTGCTATTCTCATGAATGTAGTGATTATTTCTGGGATTGCTGACTGCGTGAATTCATATACTCTTCCCCCCATTTTTTCAAGGTTCTGAAGTGATCTGTTTGTTGAGTAACAAAGACCTAAAGGTACATCAGTGACATCAAGGAGGTCAGATGCTTCAGTCAAAGCAGGCAGGCTTTTCAAATCACTATTCTGAAGAATTCTTTGAACTGTTTCTAGATGGTAAACTTACTTTTCACATCCTTTCTTTAAAAAAAAATAATAAAAATCAAAACTAAGAACCAAGTGATAGGTGGAATGGGAGACGAGGCACCCTGTGTCACCTCTGCCAGCTGTCTCTCCAGGTCAGATCCAAGGGGGCATTTAACTGGGCTCCTGGGGCAAGTGCTTGTATAGTTTGTGCTTGTTCTATGAGTAAATAAATGACTTCAGTCTCCAGGACTGTCTCCAGGGTCTTGCATCAACACAATAAATCCTTATTAACCAGACAAAGTCAAAACCTATTTCTAATAGAAAAAAGCAGGTCCTTTGTTTCCTTTCTTTCTTAAATCCTTTTAAGGCAAAAGAAGGCAAGTAAAATTGCCTAAATATTAAAAGCTTCACACAAATTTTATTCTACTCCTGTGCTTGGACTTCTATAATGAATGAGGTAGGACACTGAAGCACGTGAGGTTTTTGAGAGAGAAACAAAAGCAAGTGACTCTGCATTCCTGATGTACCCTAGAAATCCTGTGAAAAAATGTAGTTTGCAGTGTATTTTCATAAGCTAGGATTTAATTTTGTCATTAAGGGGTTTATTTGGCTGATCCTGCAGGAGGAGGGGAGAGGAAAATGCTGAAATTTGTTATAGTTTCCCCCTTACTATATCGGAGGTAGAAAAAGCCAGACAGGCTGATGTCTTCCTGATGTTACATGTCACCACAAAGATTTTCTCTGTAACACACACTTTTGGGCTTTTTTATTAAAGATTTTTAAGTTAGTGAAACTGTTTAGATAGCAACGAATCATTCTTCAGGCTGGCCAGAATGAAAAGAGCTTATGGGCTGAACTGCCCATGGGCTGAAACACGGGAATGATAAGCTGGTTTTGGTGTCTTTGCAAATGTTTCCTTCCAGAGTTTGCATTTCTTGTATTCTGGGTGTGTTACAGATGAAGAGGTTTAATGTTTTTATCTCTAAGTCTAGAGTTTTAAATAAAAGTCTGGGAAAGACTGTTACTCGTTTCCCTGGTGCCACTCAAAAAGGATTTTTCTAGCAGCAGTTAGGATCCACGTGCTGTAAAATCATATTGTAGAGTAGATGACCAGAGACCCCCTCCTTACCTTTGACCTTTGTCCTGTCTTGTTCCTCACAAGGTTGCCTAAAAGGAGTTTTCTCATCAAGTCCTCTTCATAATTCCCTGGCAACATGCAACAAGGTGACTGCCAGCTTCTGCAGAGCAGCTTTCTGCTTTAGGGGGTCTTCGGGCTTCATCGGGACAATATAAAGAGCATGTTCTGAAACCATGCAAAATACTTGCTGACTTGATGCATGTCACATCTTGAGCACTGTAAATATACTTGAAATCAAGCCATAATAATCAGAGTGTGATTTCTTTTTTAAATTACAGAGAAATCGTTTCAGTAGCTGAGCGGGGACCACTGGTTTTGTGAGCAATAGGTGTTGCACGCAACAGGCTCTTTAATCCTCGTGTTAACTCTCATCACAAGCCAAAGAGCTCCTGACAGCTGGGAAGGAAGAAAGTAACTACAAGTCTTGAAATTACAGGGACACTGACCTTACCTTTGCTAATACTCTTGGTCATCCCATCAGTCTTAGCTTTTTTCACGGATTTTTTTTTTCAGATCTTTCATAGGACCTTTGTGTGGACTTGATTTAAATTAGTTTTGTTTAAACAGTGTTCTGTGTTTATACTAATAGTGGAAAACATAGCACAGAGGGTAGAAAACTTAGGGAAGGAAAATGATGGAGATGTGGCCAACAGTGCAAGGCAGGCAGAGAATAAACATCTTCCTGGTGCAAAAAACAATTGTAATTGGGGGAAAAAAAAAAAGATGTAAGCACAAACAGTATGTAACTTCAGGTTGTTGCTAGAGATGTTTCTTTCACTAGTTAAAACATTTCTGTGGCAAATACATAATGAACAGCAAACCTGTGCTCTTTGTGAGAACTGTCTGAAAAACAATTCAGTGTTAACTGTGTATTTGAGTTACAAATACAAAGAGATGGTTCAACATGGGAAAAATGTTCATTTGTTTCATGCCTTCACAAATACAGGGGTAAAAAACTTCCCTGAAATAACACAGCTGAAAAAGTTGATATGAAGTTTCCCATTGTGGTTCACCTTTAAGTTTATAAAATAAAAATGATAAGCAAAGTGTAGTACTTTTCAGGAAGTTTGGAGATGTGATATCTGTGTGTTACAGGAAAAGTTGCGATATTGTCTGTTTCTGTCGCTCAGACTTCTCCATGAAGCTTTATATAGTCACAGTTGATCTATTAGAAACTGTAGGTGCTGGAAAAGTTATGAAAACATTGGCTAATATTTTACAGACTTGAGTTTATTTTTCCAAGGATTTTACCTTTCATTTATCCCAGAGCCTTTCTTTCACAAACTGGGTGGTGAAAATATCGAATTACCTTGGAATGATAGTACATTGGAGCCAGCTTTCTCCAAACCGTGTGATGTGCAGAGGGGAAGTGTGTGGGCACTGACTCACAGAATGAGTATAAATGTGTCTGGCATGACCTGTTCTTAGTGTCTTCTCAACGTGTTGATGTCCTGACAGATGTGCTGAGGTTCAGCTTCGGTCACTGCTGGAGGGCAAGGGGGTGTCATTCTGCTTCCAAAACCCCAAATGAACCAGTGATGTAACTGTGTTGGGCTGGGATGATAATTACAGAGTTTTCTGAGGCTGGGTCTGGATCCAGCATTACTGATGAGCTTTGTTAGGTGGGATGGACAGCACCCTGTGGCATATTACGGCATGGACTCCACTTGTGGTGCAAGTGAGACACAGCTCATTTGCAGGCAGTGCTGTACCCGGAGCGGTGCCTCCTGCTTCACCCCGATAAGGCAGCTATCTGCTGGAGCTCTCCCGGCCAGCACTGGGATCAGGCTGCTGATCACACCCCGCCTGACATTCCACTGCTGTTACTCACACTTCTTCAGCCCGTACTCAGGTCCTGTTCATTTCAGCTTTTTGCTCTTGCCTTTCAGCTGCCTTCAGTAACGTGCCCATCCTCTGCAGCACCCCATGGTTGGGAGCTGGAAGAGGCAGGGTGAGGACAGGGTGAGCACTATTTTATCTAGCAGAGCAAGGCTGCTTCCTTCACTGACAGAGCCTACAATAACAGAAGATGAATTTAACTGCTGCTTTGCATATACCTTTCTTTAAATGAATCTCCTATATTTATTTACAAGAAACTTCTTTTTGTGTCAGCATGGCAAGCCAAATCATTATGTCTCATACTCTCATTTTTTTCAGGCAGTATGGGTACATGAAACATTGTATTTTTTTCAGAGTGAGATTTCTAATAGCTAAATTGTATGTTTATTGTGATACAGAGAAATAGTTATACCAGAATATTGCATGTTTAGGTGTTCTAGTTGCAGAAGCAAAACCCAGATATACTGTAATCCTGTTTTTACCTCTATCAATGGCCAAGACAGTTTATGGCAGGGTTTTTTATAATGGTTCATAGGGCAAAGGATACATATAGAATACCTTCCTTGAGTGTAGCCAAGATGTTGTAGAAGCCATCATCTGAGAGTTAAAAAAAGAAAGGTGTTCACACCAATATTCTTAGACTAAAATTCTTCCTGTGAATAGTTGTGTGAAGAACAGATGTTAATGCAAATTAGAAAATGTCTAAAGACAAATAATAAACAATTTATAAGTCTGATTATTTGTTCTTCAACCTAATTTTAAAGGAGATGTTCCATTTTTGGCACATAGAGCCATTTTCAGGCTTCATCCAGAATGACGTAAGGATACTAAAAATTAGAATATAATTTAGAATATATTAAAATTTTTAGTATTTGAAGCACTTGCTAAAATGATTTCAACATTTAACAATGTCAGTGTTAAAACTGTTATTTATGGAATGTAATTGGCAGTTTTTTCTGTTAGAAAATCTGGGCATATAGAAATGAAATATCAGAAAATGTCTTTGTGTTCAGAGCTGATAGGAACCATTACAATGTGCTGCAATGGAAGGGTTTGTTCTTGAGAAGGACAGTGGAGCCATTGAAGATCATGAGGGGTGAATGATGGTGCCAGTTTAACACTAGGAATGTGGTGGTTTGCATTTTGGCTGTTTAGCCTTAGGAAGCAGAATTATCAGTAGAGTTAGAGCTTAAAAATATGTTGTTTCATGGCTTTCAGATTTTGTTATCTTTAATTCTCACCCTGGGTGCCAGTAGTAGCTGTGAGTAATGAGTCTGTCCAGATTTCAGCCATGGATGAAAACTGAGCCCTGTAGTGGATCAGTTGTCAGTGCTGTGCTTTAATGAGACTTCATTCGAGCTCGTTAGCACGGATGGAGCCCCAGCATTCTGCTGGCAGAAGAGAAGTGGGGGTACAACAGCGAGTCGGGGTCATCCTTTCCTAAGGAGCTGCAGGAGGCCAGGGCTGCTCCAGCAACAGGTTGTGCTGGCCTGGTGCTTGGAACTGGACTGCTTTAATCTGCCTCTGCTCAGCAGGTTCTGCTCTTCTGAGGATAGGGAGGCTGGGGAGGGCTCACTGGATGGATGATGCCTGCTGCCACACAGTCCCCATGAAAGCAGCAAGGTGCACAAGGTTCTGGGGTGGCTGAGTGACACCGGGCCATGCGGCCGGACTATCAAAACTTCTGTTCAGAGGACACTGATCCGTGTCCCATCTGCTTAAAGCAATTAGCGGACCAATTAATGGGTCAGCAGCCGTTGTGATTACTCTTGGGCCTGATATCAGCAGAGGGCACCATACCCTCTCAACACAGCTCCCTACCTGGGTGAAAAAGCATCACTTCCCTTTGCTCACTGTGTCTGACTTAGATCTTCAGCAGAAATTGAGGTTCAGTGGCTTTAACCCTTCCTACGTGATGGCCTTCAAGCCCTTTAGACCGTAAAGTGACGTTATTTCAGTCTTACAGTATATTTTTCAAAAGAAACTTTCAGGTGAGCAGCCAGCTCCAGCATCTCCTTTTCAAAGGGCTCCTCCCAATGTCCTTGAAGCAGTTAGAAGCCCAGCTGCCCTGCTCTGTGATTTAGGATGGAATAACATTATTCAGTGTGACATAAAATTCTAAATCAAGCAAAACCAAAACCTATGGCATTTTTCTTTTTCTAACGGAGAAAGGTCTAAACAGACCAAGAGGAGGTGATTGATTGGAGAGTGAAGGTGGTATTCATTTTGTATTGCCAGAGTTGCTGCATGAGAAAAGCTATCAGAAAATTAATGACCAAAGCCTTTTTTTTAAAAATACTTAACCAACTTCTGGCTTGCTTTTTGCAAAGAAATTTATGTATATTGACATTAACCCCCACAAGGGCGAGATAAAAAGAAGGATGGAAACAAATGGTTTGATTAGAAAAACAGCTATTTAATGAATGGAATGCTCTGAGGTTTTATTGGAAGGTGCCAGCCCTGCAGTAGCCCACCCCTTCATGTCCACAACTCCATCTTGCTATTCCTAAAGACCCTGTGTCTACCTGCCATAAATTGGTGGAACAACGTGTTGAAGCTTTTCTCATACAAGAAAGCAAAGGGAGAGTAGGCAATGAAGCTACAGATACCAACTCAGTTTTTCAAACTACATAAGGTTGTTTTAATGCTTTTACCAGAGAGCATCACCCTCCCTAATTTCCCAAGCTTTTTATAGCTTTACTGATGATGTTCTCATTTCTTCTATAATCTGTTGCAGTCCTACATACTAGGTTCAGTGATGACTGTGCAGAAACATAGGATGCGATGTTGGCCGGGATTCCCTTCCCTGGAGGTACGAGACATTTGAGTTAGGTGAGAGAGGGCAGAGAGTGTGCAGTTTTCCTGGCAATGGTTCAGTGCATTTCTGTATTTGTTGTGACTCTGAAAAAGGCTTTTATTTAGTCTTTGCTTGAACTACTTTTTGCCTTTCTTTTGGGGACTGATGAAAATTGAGAGCATTTTATATCCTCAGAGACTTTATATTTTTTAGTGGTGCATGTGAATATGGCAGAAAAGTTTGATTAATAATACCTGTGGTGGGGGAGTGCAGGTCTGAGAGATTCACAGTTTATTCAGGGAGAGCAAGAATAGGGCACCACTTGCAAATCTGGCCACTGCTGTGGGAACAGAGCAATCTCTATTTAATTTACCTTTTCTGAGGATAATATGAAAAGGAAGAAAGCGTTTTATACACTGGACAAATCGTGAGTGTGTTACATTGTCATGGAAATGTTTTGAGAGACCTAACTTAGTTAATAATACATAATGCTGTAGATAATGCATTACTTAAATCAATGAGTTACACAGGTCAATGAACTGAAACTGGTGTTAGAAGGAGCTGAGCAGAAAATTAATAATTTAAGCTGTAGCGTATGTATTTTCTAAAGCTGAAGATAGGCAGAAGAAGAGATGAATAAACAATCTGATGGATTGGAGGAAATGGAGACAGATGATTTGTGTAATTCATCCAGCTGTCACAGTAAATATGAAAATCTGTTTTCTGTCCTAGATCAGCCACCCTCACTCTAGCTTCTACTCTTCCTTCTATTCCTCTCAAAATATTTTTCAGAAGGTTAAACTCCCAGGACTTGAAAAATCCCAGTGCAAACTAGGTATTTGGTGTTGGGTAGTGGGAAGTAGTCATTGACAGCTTCCCTCCCTTCACTCCTGTCACTTAAGGAACTGTTTCCAGCGGTGCGGCGTGGATTGCTGCAGGTCTGGCACAGGAGCACTCGTAATGCGTCTGGCATTGGCACTGGGGTTTGTCACGAGTTCAAAACTACAAAATCTTGCCCAGTGTAACAGTGGCATGAAGCAGTCAAGGATGCTCTGTTGCTACAGCTCCCAGATTTATCCTAAACCAGTTTTATTGTTCTTCCCTTACTGCTTTGATCAGAAATAAGGCAGTGACTGAAACATGTAAACTGCTTAAGATAACAGTAAATCATCTGCCCCGCCCTCCACTACATAATGTTTAATAATTAATATTTGCCTACCTACAGCAGTCAGGCCATTGAAGTCTTGCCCGATGAAATTAAACAATGATTAAAGTAACTGGGGGATCACAATATCCTTCAGGGTTTCTCATGAAACATCAATAGAGCTCCATGGAACAGACCAGGTGCTACATGTTACCCTTCAAAGGCTTCTGTGGAGATGCTAGAGAGCGTCTTGTAGACCTTTTCTTCTGAACTTCTTGTTTGGGTAAGCACTGAGATGTTTTCTGTTGTAGTCTGCTCACCAGCTCTGAATACAAGAGATCAAATTAAGAACCATTTCCTGCCTTCCCAAAGGAAATGCATTACCTAGGAACCTTCCTTACCTTTGGGCTACAATTGGTGTTTCCCCAGAAGAAAGGATCTCAAATACCTTGAAAGGGAAAGGCAGCACAGTGATACTTGTGCTTATAGTATCAATATGAGAAGAGAGAAACAAGGAAAAATATTTAATTCTGTGATTTCTCATTTGTTTTGGTTTGGATTTTTTTGCCACTTATCTAGTAATGTGATGCTGTACTTTTTAGTGGAGAGTAACAGTAGCAGTGAGGTGTATATGAATTTCCAGTGTATTTTTACTTTTTTTTGTTGATCCATGTCCTGGTTCCTGTGCCAGCACAGAACATATATGTAACAAAAATTGGAAACTAATGATCGAGGAACTTCATTTCCTAAGAAATCAACCCTGGTGTTTCAGACCTCTTGGGTAGGTTTGGTGTTCTTCAACAGTAGTGTTTTTGCTCTTCACTCTACTAGGGCTAGTACATATGAAATGGAAAAAACTGCACATGAACAAGATACAAATCATCACAGAGTAACGAATGGGATGGTGCAGACTTTCTCGTAATTGGGTGCCAGAAAATGAAGAAAGTTGATTATATGGCAGGTGTAATTTAACGTTGTGCTCATATTTTGGATTTAGATTCTGTAAACCTTCTACAGGTGTCTCTCCAAGCTGGTATGTCTTATAAGCAGAAGTACAAGTAAGTTCTGCTGAATGTTGTCATTTTTGGTTTGTGTGCATTTGAATAATGTACAGATATCCCATGTGAACTGGTATAAGAACATCACTGCTTGGAATCAAAAGTCTACAGACAAGTGGATCTGTTTCTGCACATGTTTTTGGAAAGGTCTGAGGAATATGAAAGTTGAAACAGCATCTGTCAGCTATTATTGTGGTGTTGCTCCTCCTTTTTTAGCAGGCTGTCAAGCAGTAAATGGTCAGAAAATCAGGTAAATGTATTTTTCTCTACAGGCTTTGTCAAGTGGTGGAGGCTCGTTTGTGTCTTGGCACTGACACTGTAGTTTCATGTGAAAAATCTAAGCATCCTATTACTTCACTGGAAAACATTGAGTTAGGACAACTGAAAATACTTGCATTCTGCTGTAATAAATATTTAATAACTCTACTATAAATAAGAACCAGTTGGAAAACAGAATTTGGTAGCAGGATACTTCAGGTTTCTCTGAAGTGAGCTAAATGCTCCTTTTAGCAGTCAAGCCTTTACAGATGTCAGCTGAGGAGAACAAGCATCCTCATAATTTATTTATCACAAGTGAAAGCTGATTTGCCACTTGTTCATGTATATGTTACCTTCATTTAACTGTCTCTGTCGTGGCCAATTCAAAGAAAATAATAAGCTGAGATTTTAAACTAATTGTTTTTAACAGACGCTTTTCCTCCCTCGAGGTAGACTAGGCAAGAGAATCTAAGAAAGGAAGACTGACCATCTGAAAAATGTTTCCAGGAAATCTTCTTTTTCATGAATTTGCATGTTACTTTGTGGTAAAGTCACTGTAAATACAGTCGTTAAAGTTAAGCAGCGTAATGGAAGTTGTGTTTCATGTGTGAGATTTCAGACCCCAAGTTTAGAACTAGATGTTTGCAAGAAATGTGTTCAGACCTATCGAAGAAGAGGAACTCAGCCCACAACTTTGGGATTGACCAATTTGCTATGTCTCTGAAAGCCTTTTTCAGCATATGGGATTGAAAAGTATTTTTAAATTTTGGGATTGTGAGACTGAGGGAAGATTTTATGCTAACTCCAGAAAGGATCATAGGAAAGATAGCGTAAAAAAGGAAGGGGTAAGGGTGGGACAGGCCCCAAACTATTCCATACTTTTATTCTCTCCTAAGAATGTGAGTTGATACTGCATGGTTTTTTTTCTAAATGAAATTTTTACTTGAGGAAGATGGTGTGAAGAAAAAAATCTCTGCCTTTATTTTAGCTTTAGCCTTCTTAGGATCACTCAGCTGCTAGACTGTGGTGCACACTGTTTCAAAAGCAGCAGAAATTGTGAGATAAGATCAACTGCTCACCTGGGGAGACTTACAGAAGTTTCATATTTGAAGCACATGTTCCGAATGCTAGTCAGGGATGGATAACATTAAATTCTTACATCTGGTGCAGAACTGCTTGCTTTTATGTTGGTTTCTTTTCTTGTTTTATTGTTTAGAAGGATAATAAAACCCCACAATGATATCTCATAATCAGTATAGCATATCTCCAGGCACCTTTTGCATGTTGAATTCGCCAAGAAGAACATACGTCCTAGTTTATTTTGCCTACAGAAATGTGGAAGGTTTGCATCTGGATCCCTTTGGAAATAAATTTATGATTTGTACCAGTGCGAAAAAGGAAGAGAAAAATATTCTGGTGCTGGGTGAATATATGGTAATTCATTTTAGCTGGGTGGTACAAAGAATTAATTATCTAAGCAAATGATACACCTTTTGGCATGGCTTCAGCTGCTGCATATTGCCCTGAAAGTCTCAAAGTCAAAGTTCCAGCCATTTTTATTTGGCATTGGTATTATTTCACTGACATAAGTTAATTCTTAGTAAACTGAAGATGCATAGAGAATGAACTCAAAATCCACTTTAAAATGAGTAACTCCAACTCTTAGTTTTTCAGTGTATATTAAAGCAAATTCTAGCTGTGATTTGCAGACACTGAAGTTTACTGCTGGTTTATAGTTTTGTAGGGAATTCACTTAGCAAGGAGCAGAGCTGAACAATGTTCAGGGTGTCTTTGTGTGAGCTTTCTCATTGGAGTTCTTTCCAAATAGTCTGCTTTGTTTCCATTAACTCCTTTTTGTTCTTGAATCTAATTAAATGAACAGTTGATGTCAATGGACTATTTATTTTCTGTGTTTCTTACTAGCAAATGTGTGTTAGCTTGGTAAGTACCACTGCATGTGTGCCCTGTTCATACACACCTCTCTAGAGAGCTGCTCTGGGCAACTGTAAGAAACAGGTGTTGGAGCTTGCTAAAGCCTTTTCTAACTCCATACATCCCAGACTGTTCTTACTTTTCTGCATCTGAGGCTTCTGCTCTGAATTTTTTTTCACCTGTTCAAGCCCAACTTTCAGCCTGTCCTCACAGGAGAGGTGCTCCAGCCCTCTGATCATCTTCGTGGCTTCCTCTGGACTTGCTCCAACAGCTCTGTATCTGTCTTGTACTGGGGGGCCCAAGCTGGACACAGCACTGCAGGGGCATCTCAGCAGAGCAGAGCAGAGAGGCAGAATCCCCTCCTGCTGGTCACATTTCACTTGATGCAGCCCAGGACACGGCTTTCTGGGCTGGAAGAGCACATTGTTGGCTCACGTTGAGCTTCTCATCCACCAACACCCTTTATAATTCCTTTATAGTTTTTGAAAACAACTGTTTCCTTAGGAATCAGAGGGAGGCAAGAACCATCCACAATTGGAAAATCCAAGTCAAAATGCTTCCAGCTGGTGATTTTAGTGTCATCCTGTCTCTCCAGTTATGTTAAAATGGTTGACGTTAGTCTTTCCTACAGATATTAATCCTTCCCTTAGTCTGATGTAGCTACTTTTAGCTCTATGAAAAAGGTTCTTTTGAAGGTGTCAGGACATTATCCCATGAATGTCTAGATGGTTTTTCCAGTAGGAGGAAAGCCATGCTTTGACTAGAGCTGTTTGGTTACCTTTGCATGTTCTGATATCTTTACGTCCTTTACTGGAGCCAGAAATTGAACAGTGATTACATGGGCTTCTGCATCCCCTTTATCCTGCATCTTTTTAGACCTCTTCAGTACCTAATGGAAGTGGCTTTGTGGCTTGTTTTATCCAGACTTAGAGCTCCATCAGCTTGACTTAGTGTTAGATGTTTTGGTCCAGTCACCTAGAGTCCTTGCCCATTGCTTTAATAATGCACTGTCAACCCGCCTGCATCGCGAAAGGGTTTTTCACTCTTTTCTTATAGATGAACTATTTGAAAACATTCAGTGATGGTGCTGCTTTTCCTCTCAGAGTTCTGATTACTAAACAGTTTATTCGCTGCCATCGGTAAATGATCATTCACTTACTAATACAATGAACCATCTTAAGAGACTGTGTTGTTTGTCTTCTGTGAATGTTTGCTGTAATCGGTTGTCTGATTCAGTCCCATAACTCCATGCAAGTTGTTCCCATTAAATTCCATTTTTTAACTATGACATTGCTAAATCCAGTTAATTGTTTATGGAATGTTCTGTAGCATAGTTAGAAAGAGAATTTTAATAAATCAGGTAGCTATAACTAAAGCATAGAGATACATTTCAGCATCACTAAAAGATTTAAAAGATCATTACTGTTGCTTTGAAAAGTAATAGTCTCCGTTAAAGGCGTCAGCAAATTTAAGGGAAAACAGAAAAGAATCTGTTTGAAAATCTTGGTTTAATTTAAAAGTTAATGTTGAAAAGCGTTCAGTTGAAACTTATTTTCCTTGCATTGCACACTCTGATGACTGTCATGAGAGCAATAGGCTAGACAGGGGATTAAAATTGTGTTAGTTAAGTAATTTACCAACTACTATACTGCAATTCTACGCTTTCTTTAGACTGCTGGCTTGAACTATAGACTTGAGAATTCTTACACCTTTAAGACACTCGCTAAACAAATACTAATTTAATATTAGAAGTTACAGAATGGAAACTTTAGCCTGTATAGTACTTACAGCATTTCAAGGACTGGATTTAATACAAAATATGCAATCTTTCATAAAAGACATTAATTGAATTTTTAAAGAAAGACTTTCCTACTAAATCTTTTTATATAGACAGGCATTTTCACCCAGTGTGCACTGAATGGATAATGTGCATGTCAAGGTGTCTTGACACAATACTTACTTTCTATGGGAAGTTGTTATGCTGACTTTAGATTAGGTGACTTCCTTATGCTGAATAAATTCCAAATGAAATCTTGACAAGTCACTAAGAAAATATAGCATTGAGTTAAATCCATTGTATTCCAACACTATGAAAACACATGTCTTGGAATTGCTTGAAAAATTTTAGAGTAAATAAGTTGACAGTAAAATACAAGTATTCCTGGTCTAGTGGAGAGTGTCCCCAACTGTGCTGGGAGATTGGAATTAGATGGGCTTAAAGGTCCTTTCCCTTCCAACTTGCTGAGCTGCCAGCAAGATCCTGCTTGCATATCAACCATCCTTCCTTGCATCCTGATCTTGAGAATATTCCTGTGGTATTATGGACCAGAAGCCTCGTCTGTGTCTAAATTATTTTCAACCAGGACAATATACGTTGCCATTTCCATGGTGTAGTCCCCTCAAGATCCCTGGAGAAACACATCTGGTCGAGTTTGTCTTTGATACAGATCTCTACTGCCTGAAGGACTTGTTTTATGGGGTCAGACTTTACAAGGGCTCATGTCAGACATCTTACTCTGGTATGTTCAGTTGGTGAATGCACATTTACAACTTGTGTAGTGTTTCCACAACATACATTTCTCTTCTCAACTTGCTCAATAACAAGAGCAAAATGCAGTTAAGCTAATGGAGAACCTTATCCTTGGTTGCTCAGATCTAGCCTCTGTATGTCCAGCTTAAGGATCACATATGGGAAAGGGCAATTCCCGGTAAGTCACTTTTGTTTTAAGTATTTTTCAGGTGAGTTTGGTTTTTTTGGTCATTCAGGAGAAAAGTTAAAAGCATTAATAGTCAATGATCTCCCACACCTTGGGATTCTTGGGCTATTGTCTCTAAAGAAAAGAAAGGAAACACTCCAGTCAGGTAGAACTGAGTTTCCCAGCCTTCTTCCGTGTGTTATTAATATGTTGAAGTGACTTGGCAATTTTGATTAATAGTTACTGTATAAGAAACAGGCTACTCAAAATGCTTTATTGATTAATGGTTAACCAGGGCTATGCCATCTGTCACAAGGAAGTTTTAAAGAGAAATTGAGCAGATCTTGTGTCTCTGTCCATTAGGAACCGATATCAATCAGTTCAGGAAGAGTATCCAGGGTCATTAGCTGCTGTTATGGCTGAAGCACTAATGTGTGCCTCATACGTCAGAGTTAATGATGCCTACAGTTTTGTGTTTGCATCCAAAGTGTCTTCAAAAGTAGGACTTCCTTTTTTTCTGCTTTGAAATTGTTCATTAAGAGGAGAAACTTTGTGGGTTATTTATCTTTGTTAGTGTTTAGGAACTACAGAATGATCTTGGTCTTTTTTAAAAAAAATAATTCTGAAAGCCACCTCATCTTACAAAAGGTGAAGAACTCAGCTGAAGAACTCAGTTCTTCAGCTGCGTTTTGTAAGATGAGGTGGTTTTCTCCAAGTTATATTTTTATTTTGCTGTTAGCAATTTTTTTATGACTGGAGTATATATTTTAGGCATTTTTCTTTGAATACTTGACGTAGAAAACTCTGAGGTATCTTTTATTTGTCAGATATGACCAACCAAAGCAAGGATTAAACAGAGTCCTTGAGAAATGTCGTGTTACCTAAAGCCACATGCCAAGTGTTTCTAAAGTGAAAAGGATGTGAGAAAACAGGTCATAAATCACTATGTCTCTAGAAGATGAAGTCTCCAGTATTTATTATTTATGCACCATTTTGATTTTCCAGTAAGGAAGCTCCTTGTCTGGTAGATACTGTAATTATGGTGATAACGTCCTGGGAGCTGCAGCAACCACAGCTAAGAGAACAAGCATCCTGTTAACATGTTTCCAGATATGAAGGTGTGCGTTGGCCTCGTATTTTCTTTCTTATGAGAAACTATACATAAAACATACATAAACTGAAGGGAAAGGAAAGAGGAGTTGTTCAGGTGCCTCAGGGAAAGATGCATACATCTTTTTTTCTCTTGTATTCCTTAATAGCAAGGAAGAACAAAGAGGGCTCTTTTTAAGAGCTTTTGGAGAAAAGGTGTTTAATTTATGTTATAAAGACATAGTTTCATATTAATTTATATAAAAAGAGAAATATATAATATGTGTACATGTATGCATTTGGCTCTAAACATCTTTATATGTCTGGCTAGAACCCCTGATCCAAAGGCAGACACAATGTGAGATTTCCCACCATAACCCTGTCCAGACCAACACATGCTTGCCCAACAGTCCTCCCAGTCCTTTGAGAAGAGGCTGCCAGATGGAGCAAAGTGACTCCATATAGATACATATCAATATGTGAAAAACATGGGTTTGATACATATTTAAAAGGTTTCTGGCTGATCTGAGAATGTTTTAAAGCTTTTCATGAGATCACCTGTTTGATTTTAATTTGTTGCAGATATGAGCTCTTTCATTGCAGTCTGCTGACATCACAGATGAACACACTGTGCCTGTTCTGGTTTAGCCCTCTCTTGTGCTGTGTCTTTCTGGGGTTGAAAATAAAATCATTATTCAGGATCCTAACAGTCACTGAAGAGGAGACTGTTATTTTGTGACATAGAAGTGTGTGTATCTGCAAAGCATGCTCAGCAGTTGGGAAAGAGTGGCTGTGTTCTCAGAATGTC
Source organism: Heliornis fulica (assembly GCA_013399135.1). NCBI lineage: Eukaryota > Metazoa > Chordata > Aves > Gruiformes > Heliornithidae > Heliornis > Heliornis fulica. The sequence continues at coordinate 297,756 of VXBZ01010664.1, forward strand.
TGGACCTTCTATAGGCAGTGACATATGGGGAGCTGAAATTGTATGACATATTTTTTAAATCACAGTGACTATTCTGAGATAGATTGGCTGTATGATTTTTCTGTTTTGACTTTCATTTTGTTTACAAGTTTTTAATAATCAAGTGAGCTTTCATTTAGCACAGCATGGGATGATAGTTGCTACAAGAGTGGTTTGTGCACTCTAAACAGCTGCACTTAAGTTTCAAATAAAACTTCCAGATTATTTTTTTCGTTATTAAAGGCTTAAAATATCAATGTGGAAAGTTTAGGCTTGCTTGGTTTTTTGCAATGGTGTTTATTCCTTCCATATAAATTTGTAAGATACTGGTATGTTCCCTGGGGACAGCGCACACAGCCAGTACTCTGACAGCTTGGGTTTTCTCTCTACTCTGTTCTGTTCTGGTTTTCTCCTGAATAAGTGACTTTGTGCTGCTCTTCATCTCATGTATGCAGTGGGAATAACGATACTGTGGCTTCCATTAATATAAAGCAGAAATTTCTTCATGAAATTCAATAAGGAAAATCTGTGTGCTAGTGAACTAAGGTGCATTCCCTGACAACAAATAAGCTGTCTTGAGAATTTTCTTCTCAACTTGGGTAAGATGCCTGTGGAAATATCAGATATGTTGTTGTCATACCAGTAAAAAAATCTGTCTGAACTGAAGGTATTCTCTAAATTTCAGAGAGAAAAAGTGGTTTTAAAAGTTTTCTGAGAGGTGTGATTTTGCTCAGCTGGAAGAGAAGAAAGAATTTGATTCTCTGACTGCATTCATAGAACCATTTTACATACATCATTTTTGCCAGAAAACACTTTTCCTCTCCATATTCCCTAATTCTGAATCTCGTAGACATGGATGACTTTTTTTTTGAATAGGCTTTTCCAAAACACAGTGTAGCAAACCCTTGGTGCAGAAAGTTTGGGGATTCATTCTCTGTCATTTCAAGTATGACTCCATCTCCATCTAGTATGGCTCCCTACTAACAGCAGAATTCCCGTGAACTCTGTCAAAGATGAATGTGAAAGGATATGAGCTGCAGCAAGTATGAGCAGTAGAAGACACGATGTATAGCTCCTGAGGGTGTACAGCATGCAGGAAGACAAAGGAGATAGTGCTTCAGCTCCCAGGGAAGAGGCATTATTTCTCAGCATGATTAAGTGCTTCCACAGAGCTGTGGCAGCTACAATAGCACTTACATCTGGTAACTTAGCTTTTATATAATTCTTTTGCCAGGTTTTTCACTATTTGAATGAACATATGTATTGTTGATATTGGAGAGTGGAGTTTGTTTTAATGTCATCCCTTCTGAGACACGCTTGGTAATAAACAATTTGCATCTTTTGGGGATCAGGAGTGGACCCAGAATGTGCTGAATTTCAGAATAATGCCATTAATTGGCTGGAGATACACCTGAGGTTTTAAAAAAAAATATGTCCCAATATAGGATTAGTGTGTAAAATTCAGGTGCCCTGAGGTGGTTATTTTCTTAATTTTACATCCAAATATCTTGTGGATTTTGTCACTGAAGTGATCAGAGTTGAATGAAGCTTCATGCGTACAGGTTAGAGAATGTGAGCAGTTGGTGCCATGTGTTTCCTACTGGAGGAACCCTCATGATATCATTGTCAGGGAACATGCTCGATATGCCTTGCAGACCTGGCATGCTCTTTGGAGTGCGTGATTGGTTGGGACTGTGTCAGTACAATAGCCATATTCCCCTGAGTGCACAGTCAAATATTAAGACATTTAAAACATTTATTACATAAGAGGAAAGATTTACCACCACCCCAAAAAAATAAGAAAAATAGGAACCTAAGGAAAATATATACAGTATGTCACATAACTACTTGACCTCTTTTTGCTGTGGGGATTTTAGGAAGCTTCCTATTCAGTGGACCACTAATTCTACCTTTCTGTGCTTAGGTACTCACAGAAAAACATTTTTGGTCCCAGTCGCTATGAACAAAGTCCTACTTCTGTCAGCATCTGGATAACAGCTGTCATTATCACCAGCCAGTCACGTTGTCTGCTGTCCCGGTCCTTTATCTGTCCAACTCCAGACAGTAATTCAGAAAATAAGAATAAATAATCAAGACATGTGGAACCAAGGCCAAGCTTTTTTTATTTACAACACCTGTTGCCCTTTACAGGCTTGTCACAGTTCATCTAAGCTGCCATGGCTTTCTAGATTTCGTGATTACTGAACTCTCTGTAAAGGCCCTTTGCCCTTTTGGGGAGTAACTCTTACTTTTAAGAAAAAGTCAAACAAAAAATACCACCATGCAGCCTCTGCAAAGCACCAGGGCAAAATCAAAGTGTGAGGAGGTCAGAACTACACACGTTTTTATACTGCCAGTTGAATGGCTGCGTTCAGTTGTAGCACTGTAGTTCCTCCATCGCTGTTGATGCCTGTGCTGAGGCACAACACCGCAGAGAGACCTTCCCTAAGTGTCCCCTTCCTCTTTATTCTTTTCCTCTTTCACTAACTTGCATACTCACTGCAATTCTCGTGGACTACACCTGGATTTTCTTTTCTCAGTTTTCTAAATGTAGCGTGTACTAGTGGAAAGAAGTTAGGAAAAACCCTCCGTCCTCCCGTTTCTTCAATTACTTCAATAGTTTCACTTGATTTGTGTCTTAATGCTTGCCTTGTTTAACTCATAATTCAAGCTGAAATTCTCAGTTCTGAGGATTTGTTTTGATGTTTTGAACTTTCTGAACTTCAACTGGAAGTGCTTGCACTCTCAGTATTTTTACTGCCAGATCAGGCGAGCTTGGGCTGGCTCCTGGCGGTGGGGCTGACGGCTCCGTCACTGGAGTTTTGTGATTGTGCTGCCCCAGAGCTGCTCAGCGCAGCCACGTACAGCTGTGCTTCCTTAGGTGTCATGGTGGGAATAAACCCCTTAGGTGTTTTTTTCAGGCATACCTAAAGACTGGCCAGGTTTGCTACCTCTATCAACCAAGGAAGAAAATTAGGTACTGGAGTTCCTAGTATTGGTGATTTTTTTTGTGCTATTGAAAAATTATTCATTGCTTTCTTGAGAACTGATTGGTATCTAGGATTACAGGTACAAGATAAAAAGGAGAAATGGAAATGCATCCTCTTAATCAGATATATGCATATTTTTATCTTAATTTGAAATAATTACTTTCTTCCAGAGCTGTGAAATACTTTATATTTCTATGTGTAAAAAACCTCACCTTATTTTAGAGTTAGAAAAGAGAAAATACATTTTGGATAAAGTGATATTTATAGAAATCTTATTTTTATTAGTTCTACATAGAACACTTCTGCACTGAAAATTTTTGGATGCTATTTGAAATAGCGAATCATGCAGGACTTCTACTTGCTTGGTTTTTTTCTGAATAATTTTAATATATATATAATACAACATATGTATTATATGTAGCATGTATGTAATATCTAACTATAAATGTATGTATTTTACACTCAAAACTAAAACTGACACAGCAAACCTTTGAATGATCAATTTCCTGGTGAAATACCTTGGCTGCAAATGAGCACTTTAAGTGATGGAGTGATGGGCACAACTGACAGCCTGAGCTTGCAGCCGTTTCACTGCTGCTAGGTGGAAGGTATGCAGGTTCACGGGAAAAAAAATAAAAGGGAGCACAAGATGTTGTAGGAGTCTACATACATTTATTAATTGTCCTGGCCATATCCCTTTCCAGTTTCACCAGTTGATCTGGAAGGGAAAGATGAAAGGCTTGTTCCAGTATAAAAATTTTCATAGGTACATTGTTGCTGTTTTCCTAAAAAGTACCTTTTGTTTTTAAACCCTGGCACTGGAAAGTGAAGTGAGTGGCATGCTTTTCACACCTTCTGCCAAAAAGAATGTTTCTTCTTAGGTAGCAGAGAGCCATAATAGTTTGTGGAGGGAAAAGAAAGTGCTTGGAATGGAATTTTCACCAAACAGGTGTAATTCTGTTGTATGTTAAGAAGAAAAAGCATCATTCTTTGAAATCTGTTATGTTTTGGCAGCATGTGTCCAATGCTGGAAACTATACATACCACCAGAGACAATGTCATTCTCGTATTTTTTTTCTTAAAATGTCAAAATGAAATCAAAACTACCTGCCTGTTCTGACATGTCTTTTCAAGACTATGAGTGCCTCTAAGTGGCAGGAGTAAATAGACTGTCAGAGTGAAAACTTTATGTAGTGCACTCCAAGTGGGATTCAATATCAGCGAATCTGTACCTAAAAGATCTCTCTGTTTTTATTTTCCTGAGTTGGAGTTACCACACTTGGAGGAATAAACCCCAAAATGCAGGCATTGACTGAGATGTGAATGCAAGGAGATGTTGCAACTTCCCCAGATGGAATCATCTTTCTGCCTTTCAGGACTTCCTCAACTGTAACTTTTCTTAGCAAAGCTCTGTGAGGAACCACATGTGAGACTTGCAGTGCTCCTAGAAACATTCATATTATTTGACATTTAAACACTGATAGACTAGAGCAAAATGTATTAACAAAACTATTAACCTTTCAGTTGTTATAATTGTTTCTTAATTTATGGCTCTACTCGCTGTTCAGTAAATGTTCTGAAAATGGGAGTGGGTAGCTCATGGAAGAGGTTGGCAGTGAAGCTAAGGCCTTGTAAAACTCTGTGGACTCAGTTACCTGAGCAAGGGACATCTTTAGGTGAATGTCTAGCCCAGAATGTCCAGTCAAGGATGCCCAAAGCCCCATCCAATCTGGCCTTGAACCCTGCCAGGGATCCAGGGCAGCCACAGCTTCTCTGGGCAACCTGTGCCAGGGCCTCACCATCCTCTCAAGGAAGGAGTTCTTCTACATTGCTGGCTCATGTTGAGCTTTACGTGCCCAAGTCCTTCTCCTCAGAGCTGTTCTCAATCCATTCTCTGCTCATCCTGTAGTTGTTGCTTGGGATTTCCCCCATTCATGTGCATGACCTTGCACTTGGACTTGTTGAACTTTGTGCACTTCAATTGCACAAAGCCCACCTCTCAAGACTGTCAAGACCTCTCTGGATGGCATCCCTTCCTTCCAGCATCTGAATATCAATGCCACTCATCACTGGTCTCCAATATTTTTTTGATGGGATTACTGCTTTCATGTGCTGATGCTATGATTTCATCCATTAGCCACCAATTCCAAACTCTCCAACAGTTGCAAGTCCACCCACTATACCAGTTCTCTTTGGACAGTACCACAACTGCCCCAGAAGTGTCCTGTTTTCGGAGTTTTGTTAGAAGCTTTAGCAGCTTTTTGTCTCCACACGGTGGCTTCAGCTAGATATCTTTTTTCTTAACTGAATAAACACCTATTAAATGTCTACAAGGACAGTAGAATAAAATGTTCCTAATTTAGATTTGTTACCTTTGTGATAGGAACATTATCCATGCTCTGTCCCTGACAATTCCTTTGGCAATTATGTAATTTTCACTTCACTCTCTAAGATTTAATTTCATTTTCCTGTATAAATGCTAGTGTGAAACAGGTATTTTCTGATTAACTGAGACAGTGTAGACTTTTTTTTTTTTTCTGATTAGCCAGTAAGGAAGATATATTCAGTTACAATGACAAATTTGACTTCTCCAACCCTAAAAAAATCCAGAACTTTGTTTTTCATTAATAACAGGAGTGGAAGATTCCCTGGGGTTTTAAAACTGTACTTAAGATAAAAGTTTGCTTTGTATGTTCTCAATTAGTGTGAAAATGTGCAAATGTCACAGATTGTTAATTACTTTAAACTAGAAACATGGAAGAAGGAAAGGAGGCCCTGTAGTTTTTCTTTGATGTGGACGTGCTTCATAGGACAGCAGCTTCCCCATAACTCAGTGCTGAATGAAGGAGGGGGTGTCTCCCAGGTGATAAATTTGTGCTTTGCAGACTGAAATGTATTTTAAGCTGTGGAAGCTGAGATATTTGCTTTAGGGTCAGTTTAGGAAAATGCTGCCAGCAAAACAGTTATCTGGGGCTGGTACTACCAGCATGATATAATTAAATATGTTGTTTGGCCAGCAGATCAGAGTGGGAGCTGGAATTGGGGTTATGAGAGTGGAGCTGGCACAGACAAACAGTCAGGCTGTCATATCAACCCTTCTATTTGCATTCTTCCTTACTTTAAAAAGAAAGAAAAAAAAAAAAAGAAAAATCAAAAGAGTGAAAAAGATTTGTTCATGTTGTCATTACCTCTTGAAAGAAGGTCTTACAGAGTGTGACACTTAGAGGAGAAGGTAGGAGGGCAAGACAGGGTGGAATGGCAAGGAAGATTGATCCTTGAGAGGCTCGGGGAGTGGGGGAAACACGTTACAAATGGTAATAAGGCAAGTTAAGAAAAATGATACCAGATGTGGCCGTAATGCCAACAATCAGCAAAAAATGTAAACATACATAAAGCTGTAGTAATAAAGCTGTTACAGCTGTAATGTTCAGGATGGAAAGAAAAATGAGGTCTCTCGTTTTAACTTCAGCTCTATCAGGCTCTGGCCTCTACTTATATTTATTTTTCCCCTTGTCCGTTTCATCCTTTTAGAACAGCGATCCATCTTCACTGCAATTTGTGAGAGACCATTTTCAACATTTTGTATGAAAATAAAATACGATACTGCCAACATCTTTCACAATAAATGATTGCATTTATATCAAAGAACACTTTTAAACTCTTCAGCATATTTCACAACCAATTAGATATGTTAAGTGCATGGAAGCATTTAAACACTCATCCCAGTCAATTAAAGAAAATGTAAGGCTCAGGGTTAGACCTGTCTTTCTGCTCACCCCTGCAAACACGTGTGCTGCCTCTTTCTCTACCGTGGGGCAGCTCGTGGGGCAGCAGTGCCCACTGATGCTGGTAAAGGAGAGATGTGATAGATGTAGGCCACCCAGGAGGCTGCAAGTCAGCCAGTGAATCTTACATCGGGGGATTTGTGGCTCCCGTGGTTTACCTGGCCAAGACTTTAAAATCGCTTGTCTTCTCTTCCAGATATGCAGTACTCTGCCCTGACAGCACCGCTGACAGTAGGGAGATGGCTTTAAGCACAAGCTTTATTTTCTCATCAACTGTAGGAACGGGGAAGCCCTTATCCTTTTAACAATTGTATTTATTTTTCATTTGTATTTTTCATTTGCCTTACAAATGTAATTTTTTAGAAGGCTGTTGAATTTGTGTGTTCATACAGCATATAGAGTGTTCTGTGCCTGCAGAAAGATTTCATTTTCACTGGTCATGAGCTTAGTTTTCAATATTCAGTAATTAGGGGTTGTTTTCTATTGATCCCTTGAGTCTTCCTGGATTTAATAATGCAATAACATTTGGATCATTTATTATTAATGATTAAAATTTCCAACTTCCCATTGTTCCTGAACAGTCCTAATTATTATACAGTGTTGTTCAATCCTTTCCTTATGTAGTAAGGAAACTTGTAAGATTCTTATCCGACAGATGTTCCCCTTAGCCTCAACCATTCATTCATATGTATTCTTATCATGGCATACTTCCTATCTCTTGTTTGTATTTGTTGACTGTATCCTTTGTTTGCATCCAAGTACAAAATAGCCTAATATACAGGCAAAAATATTATGATTGTTTCCATCAGGATGGATTCAGCTTTGCATTTGGCTAGGTTAGCCTGACTGCGGTAGGATTTCATTCTTGCAATATGTGAGAAGTGTTGCTGTCAAGAAGAGATGTTGAGAGCAGCAAGATTACACATTTACTTCCCTGTGTGTGTATGTTAAGTCTTGCTTTTGGTGCTACAACCAACCACAGAGTCACCATTTCTGAGGTGTACCCTTCTCCTAAGATGAAATACCTGAATTTTGTGACATATGCAGCTATATCAGAACACTGTTCAAGTAGATTTCCTTATTCTATCTTCTCTGGTCGTATTACAGGAAGCACCCTCAGTAATTCAGACTTTTGAGTCATGCTTCAGAAACAGTCAGTTTCCCTAGTAGTCATTTAAGATTCTCTACTGTTACTGCTTCATGTCAAATAAGATCACCAATTTTGTCTGGGAAACTTTTCAAATACCTGTGTTGGTTTCTGCTTCCTAACCCTAAGTATATAAAAGATGCAGTCTTAAAACAGGAGAATGATCTTTAAGACTTACAAAAGCTTTTGCACATTGCTGCTACTGCAATAAGAAGCAGAACCTGTCAGATACTTCCTACTGTATGTAAGCATTGGTCTTTTGGTAGCTTCTTCCCTACACTTCTTTTGCTTGTATTCAATCATGACATCACCTTTCCCCAAGCTCCATGTGCCATATGCATCTGTGTTCAGGCTCACCTCTTCTCTGTGTCCAGCTGTGAAGGGGAGAGGATGCAGCACTGTTTGGTATCTGTTGTTGCTTTTGGAGGGGTGCTCTGCTCAAATCCTTCTGATATGTCATGCAACTCGAGCAGCACTGTAAACCTGCCCTGCAATGTAGATCTCACGAGTTTGTCTAGAAAGAGTCAGTGGTACTTGTGTTGCAGAACCGTGCATTTATGCAGAGAGGAAATAGCAGAACAGTTGTATAAAGGAGAGGAAATAGGTGTTGGAGGGGGGGAAAAGTAGGATTGTAATGAGCTACTTCTCTCAGGTGCTTGTACAAAAACATTCTTCAGAAGGGTTTGAACTGAAAAAAGTGGTGACTCCTGAGAGCCATTTGATATTCACTTGTAAATAGAAGAAAAGATTAAATGCTCTATGCAAAAGCCCTGAAAAAACATAGTTTTGAACTGTGGACAGCAAGTGAAGTCAGAAGGAAACTGCTGTTGACAAGTTAACTTTCCACTGAGCAATTCACTGTGAGTTTTGTTAATCAGAGTCATAATAACTCGGGATAAAATTTTGAGATGACAGTGTGTTATCAGAGATATCTCTGCAATTGATTGGAATGCTGAAATAGTTGTTCAAGAGCTACAGTTTATTTTTAGAGAATAAAACCTTATCGTTAGGGCCACCCACAGAGCGGTGCAACTCCAGTGACTAACTGGAAATGCTCATAATCTGTTTTATTTCTAAAGTGTATGTGGCCACAAAAGCGGCTGCTGTCCCACTGTTGTGCCCAGCCTGCACTGACCACGCCACCGCTGCTGGGATTCCACCTTCCAAGACTGCCGAAACTGCTTCACTTCCTGCATCACTGTGGAGGAAGTGGGGAGATAATTCAGTACTGGCAGGAACCCCCTCCAGCCCTTTGCCCTGAAGATAAGAATGAAAAATAAATACTGATGCCGTGGTCAGGGAGGCAGGTTGGTCAGAAGGGAGGCAAGAAGTCAGGTGTGGGAGTTGAGAGGCTGGTGCAGATTGGGAGGAGAGAAGAAGAAAAGGAAGGAGTGCACCATTAAGTTTGCGTTTTCACTCTGCGGTTAACAGAGTTTTTCATGGGGAGTTTTAAATCCCCAAAAGCCTTTAAAAATCTAATTCTTTCTGTGAAAATCATACTATTTTAGTCCAAAATGACACTATAATTTCATTTATGGCACTTTGTTTCCTTTTAAGGAAATGCAAATGTTTCCATGAAAACAATTCTACACCTTTTATAAGCAAAGTTTAAAATTTTCATTAGCAATCCTGTGAATACAAATATATGTGTGCTTCTTCTGTTTTAGTTGTGAAATGGTGCTGGGTGGCCTCACTGGCTCCTCACAAGCCAGTGCTCCTCAAATGAGCACAAGATGCTTATATTCTCTGCCAGCAAATTGATAGCCAGAGCCTAAAATTTGAGAAGTTACTTTTCAAAGCTGAGTTAGAACGCATCCAGGGGGAAAGGCCCGGTGTTGTAGGGTGGTTGCGATGATCGGCCTGGCTGATGAGGGGGTACCTGAGGGAAGGGAGTAAGCTCCGCTCATCCCGCCTCTGTCTCCCCCAGGTGTCACTGTTGGTCCACACGAATGAGCATCAGACACCATTCATCCGCCTTTATGGCCCTGGTGCACCTCTGCGTGTGGCCGAGAGGCAGGTGGTGGTAAGGGGTTGAGATCTGGCACTTTGCTTGGTCACGTTTTGGTTCGTGATAGCCATGGAAATATCGCAGGCTGCGATATTCTCCTCAATAAAAGTGTTGTTTTCTGTTCCTTAATACTCCCATTGCTCATGTGCTCCAGAACTGAACTGGTGGGAAGATCAAGGAGCCAGTGTGTGGTGGGAGCTTGCATGCCACCGTGCCCAGGCCGGTTTTGCTCCCCGGTACTGGCAGTACCAAGCAGGGCAGTGTGCTGCCCTCTCAGCAGACACCAGGCGGTTCAGAGCAGGGCCTAGGGCTTTGCAGCTGCTCTCTTGGCAGCCGTGTCCCCACAGGGTGGCTGGTCCCCGTGGCAGAGCTGCCTATCCCTGGGAGGCCCAGCTGCCATCCTGCTCCCAAAGATGCTACACCTGGCCAGGGTGCACCCACTCAACATAGCAGCCAGGGTGTTTGTGGGGAAACAGCTGAGAGGAGAGGCAAAAAGGAGGGAAGGTGAACTGTGCAGTCCCGGAGCTTCTGAGGAGGAACCAAAGCTGAAGAGATTGCTGGAAACGTGAGGGAAAGAGAAGTCTGTTTGGATATTGTGGAGTATCCAAGAGCTGGTAAGGTAAGCTAATTGGCTTACAGTTGACAAAAACGTGACACAAATTAAATTGGTCCTAAACATGATTTTAATTTCTGTGAGGCCACCGGTGTTGGTACGGTGGTCATCCTTAGGAGCATGGGCAGGGAGCGGCCAAGGGCTGCAACGGCCTGTCAGTGCTGGTGGGCGTCCCCCGCTTTAAACAGTGTCTGTTGCCATAATGAAATAATTACAGAATCTCGGGCTGTTATCCAATTACTCTGACATTCGCCATTCTTTGCCGTTAACTGGATTAAGTTCATTGTAAAAAGATTAGCCATGGAATAGAGCTGAGCGTAAGGGAGCAAGGCGCCTGCGCCACACGGGCACAGTGAGGGGGGGACGCGCAGCCCCCACGGGCCAGGGCAGAGGGGGCGGCTGCTTACGGCAGTAACTCCTTGCTTGGAATAACACAAAGTATTAACAACCTGCAACAGTATTGTGGAAATGTTGTGCATCCTTGAGAAAGGTTTTTCTAATAAATAATTCAGGGTAGCAGAGAAGTGTTTCTCTGACCGTTTTCTCTTCATGATTACTGTCTATTGCCATCTACGGTGCCACAGTAGTTAATGTCCATTTTCTCCAGTAGCAAAATGTCTTAAATCTTTCTGTGTTTGTAATGTTGGAATTCGTTTTGCATGTAGCATTTGTTGTGATGCTGTGCCTTCTCTCAGACAGATCTGTATTTTTAAATATTAGACTGATTTCAGTTATTTACATTTCAGTTACTTACATCATGGCATGCTTGATACTTCTGTAACACAGTTTTTTCACTCGCTACTTTTTTCCTTTGTTTCTCTCTTCTTGTTTTCCAATTTGAATCAGCATAAACATTATGAGTGATGTTTGTTATTAACCAGACTGTGCAGACTTCCATTTCCAGTTTTACACTTCACTCACATTAACCACGCTGTCACTAAATATGTTTTGCTTTGATTATTATGATCTTCCATGCGTGATGGGCCTTGGTGCATTTTCTTTGCAAAAAATTCCACATTTCAGAGGCTGCTGGAGAATCGCTTTCTCTATTGAAGTACAGGAGCCACAACAGCAACAATAAAAAAGGGAATAAGACAAAAAATTAAATGGGCTTGTCAGAGTTGAGAATGGAAAACAGTGCATTGAGACTGTTTTGAAACTATTTGATTCTGCTTGTCTCTCTCCTGCCAAATCGTACTCATTGAACTCAATGGGATCTTTGCTGCAGAATTAAATAAGGACATAATGGAACAGTGCTAACGTCACTGCCTTGGTGGCTTTTCCCCTCCCCTTCCTAAAATGGTTTTCTTCCCTTCTTTAATTTTTTTTTTTTCTTTCAATGAAAGTCGGCATAATAATCATCTGGAGCCATGTTTAGTGAGTGTAATTATAGTATCTTTTTTTCATATATATTTACTCTAAAATGTTAAATCTGATTTATTTTAGTTCTGGATAAGATCTACTATTCTGTAGGCAATAGAGGATGATTTTTTAATTACATTAATTGTTTCAGCATCTTATAAGGTAAGTATTATACTTTGTAAAAAGGTTAACAGCTGTGCACAAGATTTTTGTGCACATATCAGAGTCAGGGTTACCAGCCTGCACCCTTCCTTCCCAGACCAGTGCTGTAACTGTCTTTAGTTCAAAACAGTGTTACTTGAATGAGAAGTCTGGCTGGGGACAAAATATAATTGTCTTTGAGATTTCCTTGGTGGAGGTGCTTGGATTTGATTCACTAGCAAAAATTACTTGTAAGCTTTCTTCTCCAGGAAATGTAGACATTTCCAAACCTTTAACTCCATATAATCATTTGGGAAACCTCTGAAAAGGTTTTAAGCATGGTTCAGCACTTATTTTGTTGTTTAATTAAAAGGTTTGCAAAATTGAAGCCATTCCTGTTGTATCTGTTTGGGGATTTTACATGAGAAACTTATCCTATCAGGAAGATATATTACATTTCAGTTACCCATTTTCTGCTATGTAGACATGCTTCCATCTTAACTAAGCTTAACCTTTTAGTATTCCTAAATGGGACTATAGTTCAATAGTTCAAATTTTGGAATTTGTAAAATTTACTGTGAAAACTGCAGCTTTTGTTTATTCTTTTAGTGTTCGTTTCCTGATCAAAGCAAATCCGCACTGAATTTATTTGTATTTCATCTTTTTACTAGGTGCATTGCTAAAGGTCTGGAACTGTATTTCCTTTTAACTTCTGTAATAGAATAGGTGTAGGAAACAAGATGTGCATAAAGCTTTCTGTCAGAGTTTTCCCAGATTCAGCATCTCATTTTCCTTTAAAGTACACAACTTAAACTGCTGCATTTTTCCACTTCACACAAGATAAACCTAAAGTGTAGAGCAGATTTTGACAAAATCCTCCTCTCTGTGCCAACCAATGGCAAATAACCCCAGCCCTTGCAAGCAGGTTACACTTGGCCTTTCATAACTCTTTTCCTATCTTTCTTCCTACCTTTCCTCTACCATCATCCCATCATTTTACAGACCCTGTCTTTCCCATTTCCTAATTATGTCCGTAGAACTCGATCATTATATGAGTAATTGGAGTTCTGATACAGGCTTACAGCATGCATTACAATGTAATATGAAATGTAGACACTTCTGCTCTAAGTGGAAGTGACAGATCAGAGCTTACAAATTGCATTCATTCACTTAAGAACCGCCTGGGACCTCTAAATTGATCACATGTGTTGTGTGGATTATGTAATATTAATTAGGGTGGTATCCAATAGTGCAGCTGTGGTCCTTTTGATGGTTCTATTAAGTCTCTGCTTTCAGGGGGTTGTAATTCAGTCCTCAAGTCTTTTAGTTCAAGGAAAGAAAACTTCAAGTATCATTTTTCTTCACTGAAATTAAGAAGGGTTAGCATAGGTAGATGTAAATTTAGGAGTGAAACAAAGAAAAAGAGTATTCGGGAGGTCTCAGAATTCCAGGTACTTTTGCACCTATCCTCAACTTTTATATCTTAGCAATGAACTCCTTTTGTATTAGAATATGTTCTGTTTTAATTAAAAATAGTAATGTACTTTGCCCTGAAGCATTGATTCTTTAGATAAGCTGATAATACTTTTGTGTTTCTTGAACTATGCTGACAATTGTTGCTCTGTATTTATGGCATATGTGTATAACATACAGTATTTGTGATTGACATCTGTGATCATTATTAGAGAAGGATTAAGATAAGGCATATGTGGTAGATTGTCTGAGACACATAAAAGAACAGTTAAATCTTTAAGGTCACATCATCCTGATTCCTTTGCTCAGGCTCCTTAACTTCATCTTGTCAGCAATATTGACTTCGTGTTAAAATATTTTTATGTAGATATTAACGTGCTGCAATTATTTTATGCAATGGCTTTAGTTGCTTCTGGGTTGGATGCTTGTACTGAACTATATAGGATGTTAATGTTGTGAAATTAGTTAGAATTACTCCCAAACTTTGCTCTAAAAGTTAATTTCTACTGAAGCATCATCCTAGCTGATTTAATTTGCAGTACAAGTAGTATAACTTCTGATTTCACAGCTTTAAACTCCAATCTTTCCAACATAAACTAATATGGAATAGACATGAAATAAAGGATTATATTGGCTTCTTAAAAATTGTATTAAGAATTTTGTAAGTACATTAGAGCTCTGGAGGCTAATGAGCCTGTCTGGGTGTTGGTGATTTCATAGGCAGTGCGAATGATACTGGTGAATTCACACGTGACCTGTTTTCCTGCACATCTGACTTTCGGTTCAGAACACACTGAGTCAGGCAGGGTGCTCACAGCACTTCCCAGGCTGTTGCAGTCTTAAGACATAGGCAGTGTAGTCTTACAACATGATTTATTTGCACTGTTTTCCCCAGGAAATAGATGCAAACATTATTTCAGGCCCAGATAAATGGTTTTTACATATTAAGAAGTTTCCTACTTTAGTGTGTAGTGATAAAAATCTGTCATTATGGAGCTATTTGGGATTTCTTGCTTTTTATTTTTTTCCTTAAAAGATACATTCATGTTCATATTGAAATTACCTGCTACAAGTAGTATGCCTCCTTGTGTATCCTAGTGGCCCTCATTCTCTTTCTCGTCCTTTTGCATTTCTATTCAATGCTGGTTTTGCTCTGAAGTTTATTTTTATAAAGCAGTTCTTTTCCTTCTAGCTACTTTCGGTATCTTTCAGCCCTAAAAGCTGTGCTGCAGTCTAAGTCCACATGCACTTTGCATTTCCCCCATGCGCAGAACTAGTATTTCCTCAAAGCAATGATGCTTTTTATGTTTGCAGAAGCGTTGTAAACCTTACCCTGGTGGCATGAAAATAAGAAGCTCTGTGTCTTTTTTTCCCCATTTGTGTGCCACTTTAGTTTTTAGTATATACAATAACAGTTTCAGTATGTACAATATCATGACAACTTCTTCTTTTAAAAATACACAAGTAAAGATTGGACTGATCTACTGGAGTGGGAGAAAAGTAAAAGTTTTCCTCGGGGATGGCTTAATTTTCATCATGTTCAGAGGTATTTGACTGCAGAATATCAGAGATATTACATAATGTTATAGATGATTAACAGTCTGACTTGTTAGTGCAAAGTAAAAGTGCTCATGAATGCCTTCTTATAGGGGATTTTTGTTGTTGTGAAAATCGGATTTATCCATCAAGGCATGTATTTCTATTGTCAATCTTCGTAGTTGATACAGAAAACTAATTTTGTTTTAATCTTTTAGTGAATGCAAAAGATTATCCTTGTGCTAAAAGGAGCTCCTTGATTCTGAAGTGTGAATCGTGTCACCTGCTGAATTAAATTTTCGCTGATGTATCACAAAAGTACTTGCAAGTAGAATGAGCTCTTACCATGCTTTAGACTTCACGTTTTTCCTCATTTATTTTGGCTTAGATATATTTGAAATATGAACAGATAACACCTTTGCCTTATGTAAAATAACTTCTGAAAAAAACTCCCCCTTTGAAAATGCTTTAAAAACCCCACCTGAAATCCTACAGTAGTAATATTGCTGCCAGCAGTTAAATACCACTTCTGCATGCAAACATCAAGTATTGCCTTGTGCTTATTCAAGAGAGTAGTGTTTCTGGGGTGTTTTGTTTGAGGATGTACTCGATGGATTTTATTTAACAGAGTCACTCCACCTCACTGCTTACCCAGCCAGCTGAAAGTCTGAATTCTATTTGTTATAGCCTGAATATAATTTTTTTTGTGTAATCGTTTCTTTGGAAGAGCAGATAGTAGCTCTTATTATTCCTAAAATAAATTGTCAAATGCTCTCTTGGATAACAGTATTCTGATGTCTCAAGACGACGGATTACCAAGCATTCTGAGCAGGGTCTTTTGACCTCAGTACTAGCACATGGATTTGTGTTTAAAAACCCCAGGCTGTTGTCAGGAGGCTGTGTCAGGGTGATTGTCTCTCCTGGTCCTGGGCTGGGTGTTTGACCCCAAGAGACAGCGTTTTCTGGCTGGGTTGTGCCCTGTCGTCTCAGTGCTGTAGTCTTGAGGCCGTACTATGGGATAGCCGAGGGGAATGTAGCAGCCACTGCTGGTGAAAGGGACTTGGGCAAAGATTTAAGCCTGGAGGAAAACTTGCTCTGCTCCTCACTGGCTCTTCCCAGGTCAGCAGGACCCTGCAGGGATGAGGTGGTTACCCTTAGTAGATACTGGTGCAATATCTTAACTCCTATGTTCAGTTAAGATCCTGTCTACTGTTGGGTTGATTTCTCATCTTCCTGAGGAATTGTCATTTCTATGAGAAACTGTACTTTTAAATTTTTATTTATTTTTTTTAAGTAGTAGATGGACAAGGTGGATGACACTGTTTTGCAGTTCTTCTGTGCTGCATGATCTGTAAATGTGTGGAAAAGACTTTTCCACTAGCAAAGGAAGTCTTTAGTGAGCAGGCTCTCCCATCTAATGTGGTATTTGACCTCACTGGCTCCTTGCATAAATTACTGCAGTATTTTGTGTCACAATAGTATGTGCTATTTTCTGTAATCTTATCCT
The DNA here is from genome assembly GCA_013399135.1 of Heliornis fulica. NCBI lineage: Eukaryota > Metazoa > Chordata > Aves > Gruiformes > Heliornithidae > Heliornis > Heliornis fulica. The sequence continues at coordinate 314,336 of VXBZ01010664.1, forward strand.
CAATTTCTTTGTCTGAAACGGGAGTATAGTTGCGTGTATTTCCAATCTTTGTCTTTTGTTTTCCCCTCTTCTTTTCATTAGTAATGAAGTAATTTTTTATTCACCCTTGCTCTAAACTTCAGAGTAAGGGATGAGTAGGGAATATGCCTGTTTTCAGAGGAGGCATCCTGTCTTTTGTTTCGCTGCTGTGACACAAGGAGTGTCAAAGCCCTGCCGGCAGGTACCCTCTCAGGCAGCCCAGCCTCAGCCAGACCTATGGAGCTACTTTCTGGCAAGCCAGAAAAGCCTGCTCTGAAGCTGTTCAAAGTTTCACTCCCTTGCCAGTTTTGCTGCTTTTAAAGCAGATTTACCATAAAATCTAGTGGATACATACATGTTTTAATCATCTAGCTTAATAGGGTGGCTCTTGTATTAAATACACTGCCTGGCTGAATGTTTGAACTATATTGTATTGCTGGAAAATCCATCTCTAATGAGATTTCACTGGAAGTTAACAGAGTGTTGTAAAGAAATAAAGCTAAAGGGCAGTTTAACAATCTGCTATTTATATGAAATCAAAACTTTTTGGAAGAGAAAAAACTTTTAACTTGAAATGCTGTGAAATTAAAGAAATTAATCAAGTAATCTTTTATTACTGAGAATTTTTTTAATCCTTTTTGCTACCTCAGTAGTTTCATTTTCATAAAAATATTCCTTTCTTACTAAGCATGGAGGTAAGGTATTCCATGGTGGTTTTTATCTGAATGAGGAACTTCTAGGCTATTTTTGGAAGACAAAGCATGTTGATTGCGGGGCGTCAATGGGATTTGCAATCTAATTACCTGGTTTGTAGAGACTTTCCTTCAGAATCACATATTTTGAAAGATCCCAGAAGCATCTAATTACTTTAGGAGACAAATATTTATTTTACTTAAAACAACAAGGAAAACTTGATAGATTTGATCAAGATTAAGGCTTACATTAGATTATTTTGTATTTTTTGTGCCAGCAGCTTTCATTCCATAGAATTTTAAACTTTGCATATATAGAGAATAACGTTCCATCATCCAGCACAGATTTAATAGCATGATTCTAGTTCTTAAGCTGAAGACAAATTTTAGAGAATGCCATAAACTATTAAGTAATTTTTTCTGTCCCTTCCTAAAGGCAGTAAAGAGGAAATGAAGCAAAAGAAACGCTGTTATGCATGACAAATAGGTGAGGCAAGACTATTAAATAACTAGACTGCTAGTAGTTAATGAGCAGCAGTGTATTATAATATGGCAAAGCAAACCTATTAACATTTATTTGGTTTTCTCACTATAAAGTTTGAGTGTTTAATCCAGGAGTTCACAGGCTGCAGATCATGTTTTACTATGTGTAATACCATTTGTTTTGCTGTCTCTCGTTCAGGGTCGATTCAGATGTTTGAAGCTTACCATCCCATTGCTGCACCTCCAGCTAAAAGTCTGACAGTAGCGTTATTTATTTCTCTTTCCATGTAAAGCATGCTGGAAATGCTTATAGGTTATTCAGCACTGCAACCCCTTGTGAATATCAGGTTATATCCCTTATAGTAACAATACCCTTTTGGTGGGTTTGTAAGCCGATTGTGTTGATAGGGTGAAAGCCTCATATCTTTAGCCTTTTCCTGTGGCCAATCTCTTGATTTTCTGTTGCTCATATACCGTGTTTGTGTTAGCTAGAAGTCAGTGCTGTATCGACAGCTTTCATTTGATGCCATGTCTGAATTCCTTGCTCATACTGATCTTTTCAGGTCCATGGTACTCAGATGAATACTGAAAAAAAGAGACCGGTGGTGATGATTTCCAATATTGTCACTTAGTTACCAGAAAAACTTTATCATTTTCTTCACTGTGCTCCTCTTGGAATTTACTATAATGCTCTGTCATTTTTACTGGAATGAGAGTACTTACCTTGGAGCAACAGAGTGTTCAAGGTATTGAAAAATTCTGTCCCTTCCAAACAGTAATAAGTTCTGTTTGTTGGATGGATTCTTCATATTTACATGGCTTAAAAAGGGCCTGAGATATTGGACAGTCTAAACTTAATTTTTCTTCTGCTTCACAAGGGTCCTTGATTAGGTAGCATTGTGTATATTATGTATTCCGATATTATATATGAAGAATAAATAAATTACATAGATTGCATAGTTTGTTCTTGTAGCTGCTAAGTAATCCTGTTCTAATTTGATATGAAATTCAATTTTCTGTTAAATATTTCAGTCACATACAGTCCATAGCAAAACATCTTTGTAAGCTGAGTGTCACTCACCTTACAAAGCTGATCCCTGACTTATGATAACGACTTCTATAGATTGGCTTCAACTGTTTCTGGTGTACAGTTGTGTCAACAAATGTCAGTGTACCACCACTGTGCCTTTATTCACCGGCTTTATTCAGGCACACAAAACTACTTGAGAATTTGACTGTTTTAGCAGAATTTTTCAGACTAATTCTACATTTTAAGCAAAGGTCAAGTGGTCAGAGCACAAATGTAGAGCGTGGGACAGACACATCAGACCTGCTTGTGACTGAGGAGGTTCTAAAGTGCATCTGCTACCACTAAGGAAAGTGCCCCTCTACAAAATGACATGCAGTCAGTCATTCTGCTTGGAGGGACTGCTCCATCTGATGTGAAAATCCAAATATTGCTTCATGTTTCCTCACCAAGTAACACTTGCAAAGGATAGTTCCCAGTCAAACTCCTAGTTTTCTTTGTCCAAGGAGTAATAGTGAGAAAAAGACTTTAAATTCTTATGCATCAGTGTAAGTGGAAATAAATACCTTTTAAATAACTTTTTAACTTGTGTCACATAAAAGCACATAAAACTGTGGAGATGCTGAACCAGGCCTGCGATAATGGATGGTTTTGCTCTTTTCATCTTTAAGCAGAATCGAGTTGAGTGGGAGTGATAGTGCCGAAGAATTATGTGACAGTTGCAAAATTATATTTTGCGTCCTCTTCTACCCTTTGCAATATTGCTAAACATTAGATGTTGGCAAGACAGGCGGTTTATTGGAACTCTGTGGAAATATGCTTTCCACCAGACTTTAGCTAAGCTGCATTTTTAAATAATTCCACTAACAAACAGTACTCCTTATTTTGGCTGCTAATAATAGTATTTGTATTAAAAGATACATATAGTATATGTGTGTATATATATATATATACTACAGTAACGCATAAATGGAAGTCTTCGTCTTGAAAGGTGCTGCCTTTTGTAAGTAGGGCTCTCCCTGTTTATCTAAGTAAAATGGCTACTGCAGACTCGTGTGGTGGGATGAAACCCAGGCTTCTTGGGTATTTGAAAACTTGGGCTAGAAGTGAATTTCCCTAATCCTTCCTTCCTTTGTAAAACCTAAGGACACCATTTCAGTATAGGATCACTGCAACATCTGAGCTTAGCTTGAAACATCAATTAAAGTAATTAAGATTAGTAGAATTCAATTGCAAGTAAGACAAGGAGTGCAGAGTCTGAACTCTTTCTTGTATCTCCAGTTTTAGGAATATTGAAAGTTCTGCATGGATTTCCATGAAATAACTTTGTGTAATTGTACTAACTACTCTCTTGCTACATTTTTTCTTTTTCCTAAGCAGCACAGACTGTTAGAGATAACAGAAAATAACATGAAGGGTGGGATATTAGTGAGTGTAAAATAGAAAGATTTGCTTTTGCAAACTGATTGCTTTGCAGGGAAGTTTTTGTACCTTTTAAAATATATCTTTTTAGCAAACTAAGAAATGCCTCTTAAAATGAGGAGATCGTTAAGGAGAGTAGAAATTTGGGCAGGTGGAAGCTTTATTCCTTGTTTGTTAGTTAAATTGTATCCCTTGTCCTGCATGACAACTACAGCCTGTGCAAATTTCTAGAAAATGTCATGAGTGGAGAGAGGACAGGCATGTGTGGTGGCATTAAACAAAAGGTTTAGTTAATAAATTAGGAGTTATATATGAAACATTGTTATTTTTGAAATGTTTTCATGTGTAAACTCTCTGTGTACATTAGTACTGATGACAAAGCTTCTGTAGTGTGTGTTTTTATCTGATTGCTGGTGCACCTCCTGAGAGGTGACTTGTGTGCATGGCACATCACAGCATGTTATGTAGGTTGTGTTAGAGGGCCCAGGGCTCTCGTGAGTAAAAATAGTGGGTAGCACATCTTCTGACTCCTATAGGATCCAAAAATCCTTTAGACTTTTGAAAATATGGCTCATTTCAAGTGGGAAAAGCAGAAGGTAATAACAAAAGCAATCCTTTTTTTCCTATGGAGCACACAGAGCAGTTTCTGTGTTCCTAAGAGAGACAGATTACGATTGTCACTGAAGTTTGGGAGTGTTTTCCCAGATACATTATGGAGAGCATGCTTTGCCATGTAAGATTTATAATAATCGCCTAAGTGTTTTGTAGGATTTGGGCCTGTTGGATTTCAACAGCAAATCCCAGCTGCAGCAGTGACAGGCAGAGTGCTTCGCTGCTCCCAGGGTCATGTTATCGTACCCTGAAGGCAGTAGGTGACGCTTAGTGTGCAGAACTGGGCACAGAGCTCTCGGGATCAGAACGTCCACAAAATATATATATTCATCGTATTCATGGTGTCTCCCAGGCAACCCCCAGGCACGCGCCCCGTGAGGAGCCCTGCCTGCCATGTGTTCCAGAGAGCCCCGGGGAACAGCTTGTCATCTCTCAAAGCGAGCGTAGATATGGAACGCCTCCGATTTCACCCTCTTCACCCAGCTCAGAAAGCAGAGCCCCCCTTTTATTATAACTAAGCATTCATGCTCTTTTGACCTCTGAGGAAACAGCTTTTGTTCCAGAGCGGAGCTGTAGGTTTTTCACAATCTACTCCGTTATATGAGGTACTGAAGGAAAGAAATTAAGAGTAGTCAAGTGATGATGACTGCACAAATTGTTGGGCTCTGTACTTGCTTTGCTCTCATGTTGAGGCAATTACAAAGTCAATTTAAATGGAGAAGTAAGCACATAGCCAACTGTTATGTATGTTGAGAGAAAATTGTGTGCGTATAATACAGATTGCTACAACAGTGCTTTCCAATTTATGGTGCTTTTGGGAGTGGGATGAATCCATATTTTGCCTGTATTTCCAGCAAGTTCTGCAGAAATGCGTGTCCTTGGTCAAAGAACAACTGTGTAACTGTACTTCTGTGTGTTGGTGATGCCCACATGCTGTTTTTGTTCTCTTCTTTACCACGGTACAGTGGGATCGTGGGGAGGGAGAGAGGCTCTCTCAGGGCTGTGGTGGGTGTTTGAAATAAACTACTTTTCCAGGCTTCAGCTCACTCCTTAGTTTGCATCGGGACACAAGATTTTTCTATCCTGTTGTCATACTTTATTGTAAGACTCTACTGACTTGCAAGAAGAGCCTGCATTATACCACAAAGGGGTATTAAATGAATTCGCTACATGCTGCTCCTCTTTTTGACTGGTATTGCTCTTCAGTAGGACCAGGTCACAGCAACATCTGTTCTTGGCAGCTCAGAAGGTTGTGTTTGTAGCCTGTACACACTTATTTGGACTGAACTTAGATCTTTCAGTGTAGGTAATATTTCGTAATTAATGCAAGGAAGAGAAAAGACTTGAGAAAATCAGTGTTGATCTTTGGGAGCCAAGACTCCAATGTACTTTTAGTACCTCTGCCAGTATTTTCGTGTACTGTCAGTTATAATTCATCGTCTATTCATGATATGTGAAGAACAATTCCCACAAATGTCATAAAGTTTATATTCAATATTTGAACACCATAACTTAGTTGCCTAGGAAGGCAATGTGTTATAATGATGATATTTTGATTCAAGCCTGTCCATAAACTGGAGAAATCCCTGTTTGCAGGCACAGTCTTGTAGCAAATAGCACTGGAGATTTGCAGGGAAAGTAGATGTGCAATAGCAGGAGTGCCAATGTAATTATATTTTCTTCTTCTGTATGGCTACTCCTAGGGGAGAAGGAAATCAGTAATTGAAATGATTAGGTACCAATATTATTGTGGTATTAGCTGGCACCCAGGCAGTACTCCAAGCTTTGTTACTCTGTAGTGGAGCTTTCTATATGATTCACTCAAGGTAGATGTATTTAGAGTAATTAAGGGAAATAATAGTTTAGCTGTTTAGAGGCAGTAATGACTACAGAAGAAGTAGCAGTAGTAATGAGAATTTGAGATACCTGGTGACAATCTGGCCATGTTTTTATTTCTGCAAGATCTGCTTTGAGCCCTTGGTAGTTTTGAAAGCAATTGTATTATTTCTCTGACAGATTTTTTTGCGATCAAGTGCCTTACGCTTAACCTCTGCTTGTATTTGCCCTTATTTTTTCCTGACCTTGAGTAAATGATTGTCATTTTATGTTCTAGCCAAAGTCCTTGAAATGTTCCTCTCCAGAAAAGGACTCAATATCGCTGTTCTGTTCCCAGAAGATTGCTGGGTACTGTGAGGGTGGAAACCATTTGCTATTACTTAATGAAAAAATGTCCTCCATAAATCACCTCTTCAAGTGGAGCCCACAGTGAAACAGCATGAGTCTTTAGCACTGCCAGCACTCTAATAGACTTATATATCCTGGGTACTCATTATTTGCTGGTTGTTAATTATAGAGTGTGTTTAAGACAGGAAATCTGGTGTGCTTCTTAAGGAAAAAGCATCATGCCCTATCCTACTCTTTAAAAGGAGAGGGGACAGACAAAGGAGGGGAAGGAAATGTCTCTGGTTTAATTTAAAGGATTTAAAGGATTGGAAGGGGCAGTACACATACAAAGAAACACAACTGATGATTTAATACACGTAACTGGCTGGGGGTTTTTAATGTTTTAACCCTGAATATTGACACAAAAAGATTTTAAGACCTCTGGAGAGGTTATTGCTGAGGCAGTTTGGGTGCATCTTAGGGAGAATTTGTTGTTATGGTAAAAATTTCCTTTGGGTATGTGTATGAAGGCTGTCTCTGGGGAAGGAAAACTGGAGCTTTAAGATCTTCGTGCAGCCTCCTGCTTATTAGATCAGTTAATCTAATTAAGTGGTTTACTCTGACTTCACGCAGGCATGAATCAGAAGCAATTCATCTTGAAAGTCAGTTGCATGAAATCATTATAGTGGTGGTAGGGACATGAAGGCTAAATCCAGTGTGAAACCACCAGCTTCTACTCTCTGCTCCCAGAGATCACTTTCACATTTTATATTCGCACGTATGTCACTGGGTAAAGTATAAAAATGGCTTTACAGCAAGAATTGGCAACCCAGGTTTTCCTTCCTCTGGGCAGCCCTTTTAACTGCGGCTTCTTTCTGATTCTCTCTTTCTGGAAAGTGCATTTTTCTTTCTGTCAATGGCACAACTTCAAAAAGGAAGCTAGAATAGACTGTCCACCAGAGCAAAGCCTCTAGTTTGATGTTAATGACTCCTCTTCTGATAGGGAAAAGCAGGTTTGAACCCACTCAAACAGCAGATGTGTGATGCTAGTCACCTGCATTCCAAGCTGTCTCACAGAAGATTGGAAAGCTTCAACTTCCATCTCCTTTGGTTGAACGTGTGCTTGCTCCTGCTTGAAAGGGAGGACTTGGAGGGTGAATGTAAAAGGAAAAGACAGGAAAAGTGGCACACAACTGGAATTTCTAACCAGGCTTTGTAGTCACCTCTATATGCTCAAACGTTAACGGTAAAAGCCACGTTTATTCTAAATAAGCTCACAGGTGATAGCAGTGCATTTAGATGTCAGGGAATGGAAAACTGGCTGCTATTTGAGATGGTCTGTGTGAAGTTCTCATACCCATGGGAGCAAAGAAAGTAATTGTAACAACAGAGGTTTCTCTTGATTTCTTGCTGCCTAACGATGCTCATTTGTCAAAATGTGGGCAGACAGTATTCCTTTCCTCATGAAAAATCTTCTATCTTAATTTCTACTGTATATGCACATTGCTAAATGCACTTTAATGCTCAAAATTTTATTCTGTATGTTCTGGCTCCTCTCGGATATCATTGAGCATGGAAGGTGCTTAAAAACTTTTTTCTGCTGAAATAGTTTTTGCATCCCATCCATTAACTTAACAGCTAATGTAGCAACTTTCTTCATTTAACAGCTTTATTGTACTAGGTTTTAGTAGGGCTAATTACATGTAATTTATAGCAATATTCCATCAGGCTTTAAGAGCAACAGTATTAGAGAACTTATTAGATGCATCTATTTCCTTGGTGCCATTGAGGATATTTTGAGTTGATTGATGTAATCTAAAACCAGCAATGATATAAATTTTATTGATGTATAAATGTATGTTTATATTGATAGGATATAAACTTTATTAGTAATTTTGCAGCAGGTGAGTAATTTTCCAGTCTTTTGACTTCAGCACTATCATAGTTGGGGATTTAACTTGAGATTTGACTCCACCAGAAGCGGTGGCAGAAAAGCTTTTCAGTTGACTAAGTAAAAGTATAACTACAATGAAAAATCTTACCTAGAATTTTTCCTGGAAATAGGCAACACTATCTCTGACTCACAGCACATATCTAAGCAAGGTTACTAGCACCCAGTGCCATACACATACTGTGCTTGTGTAGTATGGTGCTTTTATGGAGATTTTATGACTGTGTTTCCTGAGGCCATACAAACTCAAAAAATATACCTGAAAATTTGTCTGGTTTTTGGAGAAGGGGATTCTTAAAGAGTAGCAGGGTCAATGACCAAATACATGTGATAAATATGTCAGCATCAGCTGTGTTGCTTTTTTGATCTGTAGAGTTGGACAGCTACATGAACATCCATACATGCAGGAAACGTGTATGATTACATGAAAGCAAAAATACCTTGGCCATTAGTTGCTGGGAGAAACTGGAATCTCTTGTTTCATTTAAAAACACATATCCATGTTTGACACTGGCTCAAAGAGTTGGCCCGTCCTCTTATCGTGGCTTCTGAAACTTTGGTTCAAAGATCCCAGCATGCCCTGAGATCAAGTTATGGCCTAAACCAGTAGTAACACTCTGCTAGTCAGATTTCATCCGTATCTCCTCCCCTGAAGGCCTTTCTTTCTAAGGTGTCTTCCTCTAAATAATTTTATTGCTTTGTGGCTGTGATGAAGAGTGGCTTGCCAGTTCATGAATGGTCCTTCTCTGCTCAGCCAGCCACCAGCTATATAACTAATGCTGATGGCCTAAGATTTAAAAGAAAAAAAAAATTCATATTTAGTGGCAATTCTATGACCCTTGCTTAGTCTTTACCTGAAAGTCTATTACCAGATGGCCATTAGGGTGTATTTGGGTCCACAAGTTAAGCTATTCATGGAATTTGTCTATTGCCAGGTTCAGCAGCATTAGCTTAACTTGTATGCATAATGGCAGTGTTAGCTCATTTCGATGGCCGTGGGTCTGGCAGAGCTTACCTAAAGCACCCTGGTGGCATTCCAGTAGGGGCAGTAATCTGGTGGGACAGCAAGAGTGAGCAGCATGGCTGCGGTTGAAAAACTGAACCTCACCCGGTGTCTGCCTTCACCCCAGAGTAGCCACTGGAGAAGAACATCTGCTTATCTGCTTACCTGTCTCATGCTAGGTGCAGTGCCTGTGGGAAATTGGGCAGGTCAGACTTGTCATAAAGCAACCTGGAAATTTTGACAAACCACAAGGGAAAGATTCTTAATTCTGAGGTCGGCAGTCGGCTGCGTTGTGTATGCTATTAATTAGTAGCTCTGTATTGGTTAAGTTTCAGTGGGACTTTCAGACCTATGCCTTTGCAGTGATCTCTCATAGTATTAAAGGCATTGCTCTAAACAATGGGTCACTGCAGCTGCTGTGGGACATGGTTATGTTGTGCAAAGGAGGCTGCTTAAACCTGTGAACTCCAGCTGTGACTTCAGCACATTCGTTACTGCCAGGAGGTGGTGACAGCCCTGCAAGGTTGTTGTGTGGCCAGGGCTGGGAGGGTCAGAGGCCACCCCTGTTTGGAAAGCTAGGTCTAATAGTTGGCAATCCATAATGGTCTCATAAAGCAATTCCTCCTTAGGGTGTTTGTGAAGGGACTGCTATTTGCAGTCTGATTTCTTGAATAGAGACTTGAATAATCAGATGGCATAGGGAGCAGCAAAGTATAAGCTCTCCACTGAATGCAAAATATGGTAAGGACAGACCAAGTTGGGACTTGAAAATATACTGTGAGGAGAGAGGACTGAGAGGAGCCCTGTGCCCTGCAAACCTTGCTGGAGGACAGTCTGCTGGTTTCCATTGACTGTGGCTCTGCTCGGTTTCCATCCTACCAACCAGAGAGGACCTTGCTGCCCATTCCAAACCAGTGTGTTGCTACACTGAAGGGTTTAGATGAAAAGTATTTGGTTCTCAAATTTCTGTCTACAAAAATTGCATTTATGTAAGGGTTTATGTTGCTAATATTAATCCATCTTCTTCCATTTTCCCCTAAATAAAAAAAAAAAAAATGATGAAAAGTGTTTAGGAAGCAGCCAGTGAAGTACTTTGCTGTCACCATAGGGAGGCTGAGGATCCTTCTGGTTTCCTATGTGCTGGTATTTGTCCAGCCTTTGGATAAGGAGCAGCTACTGGTATGCCTGATGTGGCGTATAATACCTCTTTGCAAACAGCTTCCAAAACCAAATAGTTTTTCATATCAAGCCTGCTCTGACAAACTTACCACAAGCAAATAAAAATGTGTGTTTTCTAACTAAATGGATATTGAACATCAGTTAAATTCCAGCAGGCTCAAGAACTGATTCTCCATTTAAAATATTCCTCAGAGCAAAAAGGTATCATGCATAATACCTTTTTCTGTCTCTTGGTGAAGAAAAGATAAGAAAAAAGCTCTGTTGTTCTTTTTCCATGAAAAACACTTTTTCCTGAAACACACTGAAAGCATTGGAAAAGTTAGAAGACATGATAAATTGGCCACAAGCTGCAGATGCAGTAATCTATGTGCCTTTCTAAAAATAACTCTCTAAGGGGAACTTTTATGTCGTTATTTCTTTGCCACTCTGGTTATCAGAATAGCTTTGCACAGTGGCATATATCATGCTTTTATTTTAATTAAACATATCTCCAAGAAGAGCTTGTAAAAACGTAGCTAGAGGTACTTTATAGGATTTGAACTTGAGGTCATTTTGTTCTAACCATCTCATTTGCATTCTGCATCTTCTTCACGTTCTCTGTGAGCAAAGGGTGCCAGGGCAAAGGATGTCTGCGTGGGTAAAGATCATGGGTTTTGCAAGGGAGCAGTTTCTGCTTGAGTAGCCTTCTTTTGCAGTGCCTCTTCTGTGTAGTACGTACACAGTCTATTACAGAGGAAGTGTGGCCATTTCCTTTAGAAATGTTACACCTTCGTTTTCCAAAGCAGGTTTGTGTATTGTCACACGTACCTTAAGGCTTCAAGGGGTGTCTCTATTCCTGCAGGCCATCCCCAGGTAGCACTCAGAAACACTGAAGTTTTGATTATGCTCCAACCTTAATATTTCTAGAATCACCTTTTAAAAATGTTTTCTGTTGTATTCTGTAGTAGCAAAGAGGCAGATGAGCAAAATACCTAGTTCCTAAGAATTATCTGGAAGGCAAAGCTGAGGGCAGTGTTTTCAGAACAATGTAATTTTAAAGTAGATGGGTGTAATGCAGTTTTAGTGGAAAGAGCATGAATAGATATGTGAGAGAGTATATTAAATGGACTTGTGTCAGAACTCATTTGTTATATTTACTAGGAATCTGCCTGCCTGCTATACAAGTACTCTTTATTACTGTATTGAATTTAAACATCATCTACTCCTTTGGAAGATATCTTTTTTCCTTTGTGTTCTGCAATTTACTTTTTATTATCTTCCATCTAATACCAAAACCACAAATGATATAATTCATTATCAGTGTTGCGGTACTGAAGATTAAGAAGGTATTGCAGTGCAGGGACTTCTCCATGGGGCATTGGTAATTTGTCTGCCTCCCTTGGAGTAAACCAGGTAACTCTTTGCAGTGGGGTTGATAACTACATGTGGTAGGATTTGATAGGACTGAAAAAAGGGAATCCGTTGGAATTTTCAAATTAATCTTCTGAACCATCGTATGTGCTGTTATGTTCGACAAAGCCATTACTAAGTTATGTAATCTTTAACAGAGAAACTTTATACAGAACTTGTGTTAGCTTTAAAAACAATTCTTACAGAAGGCACCAAGTAATTAAGGCTGAGGTTCAAGTGATATTTTTTCCATGAGACAGGATTTTTAAGTTCACTTAAATACAGAGATTTTTCGATAAGGCACCATGCTGCCTCTGCTTAACTCCTTAGGGCTTTTAAAGTAATGTCAAAGGCTGGGAGACCAGCCACATTGTGAAAAAGAAGCTTAATTCTGTATAATATATTTTGGTTGATTTCTAAGTTAGCAAGGTCCAAAATATATACACATTTTAAAACCTTTTGAGATTTTGCATGTAGCTGTACAACAGGAGCCAAACTGGTACACATTTTTGTCCCACTACAAGTGCAGATATTCTCAAGCCCATATTATTTTAGGTTTTTGGTATTATAAAATCCAAAAGAAATCTGAAAACAACCTGAATGATTCTTATGCATGAACCCTGATTACAAAGGAATGGTTCAGTATTCAAAGTTCTTAATAACTCAGTTGATCCAGTACAGCAGAGATAGATTTCTACAGACATAGTTCTATCTACTCTAAAATCTTACAATAATGTGGTATGATTATTCTTGTTTTAAAAAATTATTCTCTGGTGATAGTAATAATTTGAACTTTTAGAACATCTTTAGACTTAGGCCTGCAAAGTTAGTAATGGGCTGTTTTTCTAAGTAACTGCTGCTCTTCCATGAAATGCAGCTGTTCCGTGTTTATTTTGAACAAGTTATATGTGTATTTTAGAGCTTCTGCAGCTAATTAATCAAAAGCAGTCTGTGTTTTAGTGATAGCATTTGAAATATATGTTATATATATATAATCTCACAGTTAAGATGATGTTTATGTATGCTCACACATACATGTTACGAGAGGGAAGATATAGGAACAAGTGTTACTGAGCTGATCCAATCCTGACCTGAATTTTAATCATCTTGTCACCATCCAGCACTACTGTAATGTACAGGTCAGATTCCTGAGTTTTGGGCAGTTTGAATTCTGCTTGCATCTTGTAAACAGCAGGAGGTTATACGTTAATGGTATCATTTCTCCCTTTGCTGAGTGTTTCATTCTAAGCATCAGTTAGTGTGGTGGTAGCAACGGTCCCATTTAGTTTTCTACACTGGCTGAGGGGCTGTTGACTCAGGAAAGCCCATATTGATCAACCCAGGCTGGTAGGACACATCAGTGTAACATTCAGCAGAGCCACCTCCCTTCACAGAAAGAGAAGCATGTCTGCCCAGTTTGAGAAAATCTCTATTGCCTCTTGCAATATGTACAGTACATATTGTTTTACTGTCTGTGTACAGTATATATTGTTTCACTGGCTATCTTTCTTTTCAGGTACTTACCTACTTCCAACTAATCTATATGGAAAGGGATTGAGAATGCAAATAATTTCGAATAGTGGAAGCTGAAAGAGTAATGAGTTTTTCTGAACCATTAATACTTTTTGATAGATGTTTGTCTTGTACTGGCTTAATAATGCACACCACAACACTTCTGTTGACTTGTGCTCCATTTAGTTTCTGTTAGCAACACGCTTGGGCTCCTACATTGCTTTTACCTTGTTTAAAAAAAAAGAAACAAATTTGGTCATTAAACTGCATTGGCATCTATAATGAGCCCAGACATCGCTGTCCTGCTCTTTTCTTGCCTGTGTTCAAGAAGCTCCTGTAGGCTTGTTTGATGTGAGAAATGTTGTTAAATTCAAAATTTTGTTCTAAGAAGCAGTATGATAAAATTTTAATTAGGCTTTTCATTTATTCTGATCTCTCAGCAGAAAATGGACCCTTTGACTGGAATATTTACTGGTGTATGGATTTATTTAAAGACCCATTGCTTCCATGTTAAAATAAATGATTTTTTTGCTTACTAGACTAAAATGCATAGGTATACAAGAACAGTAATACATCGGTCCTTGAGTTTAGAATCTCTCTAAAACTTGATTGTTGGACTTTTAAAACTTATTTTAATATATCTTAATTTTTCTTTCCTGTCATTAGCTGATTTCATGTGAAAATTTCTTCATTGGTTCTCTTTTTCTTAATTCATTAGATTTGTCATGGCTGCTTATTGTATCAGCTTGGCATCTGGATAATGTAGCTCATTTGAAACAAACAATATGCTTGAACAAACCCCTATAAAATTAACCCTTATGGTCTAAAGAGACTGGTGCATATTCAGTATGACTGTAGTTCTTGCTCTGTAAAAATCACTTAGCCAGATGAAAACATTTCTGAGTTCTCTTGTTAACCTGTTCCCATCCAATGCATGAAATGCTTAACAACATTTTCAAACCGTTTTTGCCTGCAGTGTTTTTCTTCATCCAGTACATTCTGTTGTCAAATGAATTTTTTCTTTTACCCTGAAGAAAAAACCTCAAAGCAACAGACTAGAAAGACCTTTGCACATCTGCAATACAAATAAAGAGGTTTCGATCTAGTTTGGAAATGTTGTAAATCCCTGTGGTGTTACTTATGTTCTAGGGGAAGTTATAAATCCTTATGCTGTTGCTGATGTGTGTAGTGTCACCCAAACTGGTCAGGCTTCTGAATGGAATGCAGAGGAGTACAGTGTGTTCACGCAGAAGTGGCTGGTGCCCTGTGAAATTAACCATTTAGACCTATGATCACAGACTGATCAGCACAAATGTGTTTTTTGGTGGTTTGTTGTTTGGTGGAGTTGGGGTTTTTTTGGAGGTTGGGGTGGTCATGGTGACATTTAGTAAATGTCTTTTTTAGATATTTTAATGTACTTAGTCTTTTTTTTCCTAAGCTTACGTATTCTGCCATTGTTAAGATATTCCTTAATTTGTTCTTGAACTGGCTGTCAGCTGTAATGGCTTTGTGCTCCATTACAGCATTGTTGCCTGGTGCTTTCCTTCTCTGCTTCTCTTCGGAGTTTAAAGACAACTTTTTATTAAATAGCCCTTCCTTTTGAAGAAAAGATCTGATAGCTGCTCAGTATCACTTTCTACTTGGTGTAAAAATTTATTAATTTTCATCTTATTTTCAGTGCACAAAAAACAACATATAGTTCTGTCCTGGCAACCTGTAGCTTTGTTCAATTCTTACTTCCTCTCCCTCTTCTAGAAAATCCTCTCTGTGATAACAACAGCAGTTCATTTTGAATGTGATCAAAATCAGTGCTTGCTAGGAGCTTGGGATGAGTTTTCATGTTATTAGCACAGAGGACACATTGCTCTGCCAGTGCTGAAGCCATGCTCTGAATCTGTCAGCACAGCAGCGTTCTGAGCAGAGAATGTTGGGGGAGGATGGACGGGACTTTCTGTTTGTGTTTTTTTTTTGTTGGTTTATATTTTGCTTTTCTATCAGTTCATTTTCTTTTTTTTTTCCTTCTTTATCTATGAATCCAAACATGTTATTCTGCTAATGAGGACTTGGGAAGGGGGGAAAGGGGGACTGGTGAGGAAGGGTGAGTGTGGGGGGGTGTATTCTTAATGACTTACAGCTGCTCTGTGCCAGAAGGGACGGATATGCAAGTTAAAGATACCAAAGATACGGGTTTTTTATAACAAAATGCCAAAGAGTGTTACAGTGCTGTAATAATACCAGTACTCCCACTAGAGGCCTCATACATATGTATGATAGGAGACCACCACGTGGGAGAAATACTATGAGCATGGGGGAGAGAAAATGAATATTGATAAAACATGTCACAAACTGTGAATAGCCCACAGGAAATATATAATCTCAGTGAGTACACTTAATTGAAACAGATTAAAATCTAAATCCATGCAGCTGATAATGTTTTTATCTTGAAAGGTCAACTGGGTTTTTGACACTTCTAGTCTCACCAGAAACCTGTGTAAAGACATTGGGCACGGTGTCTTCAATACATTTTATTTAGAATGGACATTTATGACTGGTCGTTGACCTTGAGATTCCATTAGCAGTAATGAAGGGCAGTCAGTGATGCTTTGTGGAGAGTACAGTAAATGATGCATATACACAGATGAGAGCACATCCCCTGCTCCACGCTGTGTTGGGATATACCATGCTACTGTCACTGCATTCGTCGATTCAGTAAGATAAAAGGAAGCAGTGATACAAAAGTGAGGCTACTTTGGAAATTCTATTAGTATACAGTGTTTCCATTTCTCATTTATACACATTTTCTATTGCCCCTCTTCCCTCCCTCTCTCTCCTCTCCCTTTTCTCATTGGTAAAACATAAAACAAAATTTCTAATTCTCTACAGAAAAAGAGGACAAACGTGCTTTTTCTAATCACCTTAGGTGTTTAGTTCACTGCTGTCATAAGGAGGTATTAATCAAGAAATAAAATACAATAAAATGTTTCTGGAGAACGTTAACATGTTTTAAAACAACTCCAGCTAATCAAAAGGTTTCAGACTGGCTTGGAGGTGACATTTAGTTGAACCAGCAGTGCAATGTGTTGATTCAAGGATTGTCTTCTCCAAGCTCAACTGCTCATCCCAATGAGCAGGAATTCAAAGAAGGATGGCAAGGGGGAACAAGGAGTCCCTGACAAAACTCAAATATAAAAAGAAGCATGCAAGAGGTGGAAGCAAGGAAGGGTGGCCAGAGATGAATACATAAATAGTGCCCAAGCATGTGAGGTGAGACTGAGAGTGATGTTCCTGTGGTAGGGTGCAAGGTTGGTTTGAGAAGTTTGGAAGCAAATGAAATCAACTTCTTCGTTCTATGATTTCTTCAGCCCCATTAGACTGTTTAGTTACTTATAGTGAGAAGTCACAGTGTATTAAGTTAAAAATGATAGTAGCAATGTTCAGACTGGGTCATACATGATGAAAGAGCAGGAGGGGCAAAAAAGCATGTGCTAGGTTGCAGGCATTCAATCTGTGATAGGTGTCATTGAGTGAAAATATTCCTTACTAAATACTGCATTCCTATTGGTCATTCTCACTGAGAGAATTTTTAATTTTCTTGATTTTCTTCCCTACTCTCATTAATTAATAATTAACACAGCAGTGAGTTTTTGTAAGGCA
Source organism: Heliornis fulica (assembly GCA_013399135.1). Classification (NCBI taxonomy): domain Eukaryota; kingdom Metazoa; phylum Chordata; class Aves; order Gruiformes; family Heliornithidae; genus Heliornis; species Heliornis fulica. The sequence continues at coordinate 331,441 of VXBZ01010664.1, forward strand.
TGTAGGGCATGTGGGTTTTTTTGTTCTTGTTGGTTCCTTGTACACTGATATATTTCTAATTAACACATCTCAAAATATAAAATATATGTTATTTAATTTCAGTTTATTAAGAATGCATTTATGTATAGCTGTATGTGCTCCAAAGAATACTAGCTGCATAATGCTTCAGTATAACCTTCCCTGAAAGGACATAAGGACCTAACTTAAGAATGAGAATGTAAGCCACTCTTCCATGAGGAAGAACAAAAGAAGTTAGTAGTTTCATATCTATGTGACTTTTAATTGTTTCTCTCTCCTGTCTCCACTTGGATAATATTTGCTTAGAGATAAAACCTTCAGCAGTATTTTTTTTTTATTTTTTTGTGCTGAAATATTAGGTATATGCATAGTCTAAACAAATTCACCCAATGGACATTGTAAGCTAATTGAAACCATAAAGATGGGTGTTCAGACTTTAGAAAGTACACTTTCTAAATAAAACAGGTTTTAAATAAAGAACAATAAAAGTTGACCACTGAGATTTCATTGAGCCCTGGCAATCTTGGGAGAGGATAGAGGTTTTAAAGGTTATCTTGCATAAATCTTATTTTTAAATGTAAAGTCACTTGAAAAATCATCCATTTCCTTGAGAAAAGCAAGTTTGCTTTTGGAAATGAGGCTTGCCAACCTTTGTCAGTATGACAAGCTGAAAAAGCAATTGGGAATCCCCTGCAGACTCGTATTTTTCTCTTTCAAAACAAAAGGGAGAGAGGAAAGAAAAGCTGCCACCACTCAATCAGCAATCTTTACCTGTCCCATGTTTTTCAGTAGGTACCACCAAAAAGATCTTTTCCCGAGACAGAAAGATCATCATTTTCTCTTTCCTTTAGAGGCTTTGTANTGGAGGTTTCTGATGTTATGACCAGTGTCGGAGACAGCCTTGCCCTTAGAAAATACTCTGCCTGCTTTGCAGTGGCTGGTGATTTATAAGCACTGTGAAAGAAAGGGTGAGGAGACAGAGTGCAAATACTGACTTTTCCCACCAAATTGGAATGTGGCAGGTCAACTTACTAGGAAGGCTTTTTTTTTAAATTAGATGTACTTTTTAAGGCCTTCTTGTGGAAAGAGCTGGATAGTTTTTAATTTTACCCTGCTAAAGGTATGTAAGGGGGATCTTTTCTGCTCATAACCAGGAGCTCATGAAGGAGGGACTCTGGGAACCACTAGCTATATGTGTCTGGGATTTATTAATGCCTTTTTTTTGCATGTTGAAAAACTAGCATGTTGGATTTTAAGGTGCCCTGATAGATACTGCTCTCTCTTTGGCACAGATAGGTGAGAGTTATACCTGTGCCATACGTGGAGAAACTCTTTGACATAGTAACTGTGACCAGACCCACCAGAAAGGTGGAGTATATTGGGTAACCTTCTTCCTTTTTACATTAGTAAGCATTAAGTCAATCCCTTATCCAATAGGCATTGACTGTATGCATCCTTGGCTCATTTAATCTTAGCTGATTTGATTAAAAATAAAGTATTTAGTATTACTGTTGCACATTAAAAATATTTTCTTATTTTTAGACAATATTTGTAGTATGTTTTCTAGTTCAGCCTACAGAACAATGGTTAAATGGAAGAATAATAGAGCATTATATGCTAAAAAACTGTATATTGCAGCAACTTTCTCTTCTGTATAATAGCACACAGATTTGAAGAAACATTATTATGATTTTAAATACAAGTATATTCCAAAGATACATATAATTATTCTCACTTGGAAAGTATGTTTTTAATAATAATTTAGCATTACATAAAATATTCTGATTCATCTCATAAAGCTTAAAGTAACAACTAATTAAAGCAGTAGTTCTGTTTGATTTGAGCAACAATTATTTCTTTTGGAACATGGAGTAAGCCCAGTTTTAAAGTAAATTAACCTTGTTTTCTGTTTATAAAATGGAAGTGTACCTTTCAGAGGTGTCAATTCTAGTTACTGCAGCGGAGTTGTTGAGGGGCATGGGCGGTGGTGCACTGGGAAGGCCCGGGAGATCTTGGGAGGCAGCTTGCAGAGTATCATTTTCTTTTGCAGATATGTTTTAATAGAAATGAATTAGTATTTTAAAAATATATTTCTCATGCTTACAATTGCAAATTAGAGTACTGTGAAGCATCAAAGGATTGGAGACCTTATGCAGAAAATATTTCCTGACATTTCTGTACCAAGGACAGTGTATTTTGGTGTTGCCTGCAATTTGTCATTTGCAGGGAATTCTACCTTTGCGGTAGCGGCCTAAAATGCTGTTACATCAAAGTTGCTGAGTTTCATGTCTGCCTTTTGAATTGTGCAAAAACCCCCATAGCTTCTTTTTTCATTAAAAAAAATAAAATAAAATATTCCTGAGCAACTTCTTTAATAATGAGCAAATCTGCTCGTTAGGCCGCTTCAGCTTTGATTCTATAGTTTCTGTGATTTGGAGTCAGCTACTAAATCTTAATCTCACTAACACTGAGGTAAAAACAATCTTCCTCTCAAATGTTTAGGCATTATCAGTCAAATATTTAAATAGTCTGATATAACTCCTATTAAGGATTACTGATTGTCTGGTTCTGCATAAGGTCTTATGATGAAATATTTTTCTTAAATACACATCCCTCTCTGGGCATCTTTTTTCAACACAACATATTCTGTAAGAATCTTCTATGGTTGGTTTAGAGTAAATACCTTGAAGAAAAATTAAATTGACTCTCTCATAACCAATCAAAGCTCCCATACCCCCATTCTGTAAATGTAGAACACTTCAGTAATTATCAGGGATTTTCAGCTTTGCTTCATATTATTGCCTAACCTGAAACTGGTGCTGTTTCTCATTTTTAGGGGATGAGAAACTTGGGAGATAAATGCCTGTTTGAAAGTTACATATAACCTCTCAATTTGTTATATTCTGTTTCTTTGTTTCTTGTGTTCATTCCCTAGGAAAGCTAAAAATTACAGTAAGCTCTAATAATCATGTAGGTACTGCAATCTTCTAAAAGCAATATATTGAGATCTCACATCTGTTAGCCATTTTTACATAAAATAAAGGTTAGTCTTAAATGAAATCAAAAGTAAAACTCACAAAGTTTTTATTTAAATTAAAAATATTACCTGTAGTTTCATGAATACCCATGAAGATTAAATTTAGACCTAAGTGAAAGAGGAGATATTTTGAGAATGTACCATGGGATAACAAAGAAAAAAAACCCCAACAATTGTGAATATTGAGGAAAGCTCACATCCATCATGGTCTGAGTTTTGGAAGCAGTATTTACAATAGTGTTACGGGCTTTAAAGTCAACTTATAAAGAATGAACATAAATTGCATATAAAAATAAATTCACATATGCAAATAGTATGTGAGAGTCTTGTTATTTTTTTATTCCCTAGCCCAAAGCCTTCAGCAACAGCAGAGCATGTGGACTGTTGCTGCTATTGACAGATCTACTGATGCTTTACTTATCTGTCACTAGGCAAGTGGAATATCACAAAGCTGCTCTTCATTTGCAGAGAAAGCAGACTCACCTTGAAAGTAAGCGGCAGAGCGAGGCACCGTTTCTGATAGCCTGGTCCTGGATTCTTCATTCGGTGTAAAACAGTTGCTGATACACATTCACACACATATCATAGTGAAGAGTCTGCTAATGAGAGGTCACGGCAGATAAATCAAGTGGAAAAGCTTTGGTTTTTTTTATTATAACACCTTATTTAGGCCATCAGCTGGCAAATGAGGTATTTTTGTCTTGAAATGTGTTTTATTAGATATAAGTTTAGAAATGTATGATGAATTTGTGTTTGGTATTTCTTTATCCTTACCTGGTGACTACCACGGTAAATGGAAGGAAAGCTATGCTGAAATGATTAGCTGTGATGTTCAGAATGTAATTGAACAGTCTAAGTGGAATAATGCAATTTCAACAGAAAACATTTGGTTGTAGTTCAACCACATGAAGTAAACAGTAGGTACCCTAATCAAATAAGAAATTATTTCCCATTTTATTTACATAATTGTTCTTCATTATATGAGAAACATTGCTATAAAGTCAGTAAATTATGCTTGTGATAACCAACTGAAAATCAGTTTAAATCTTTAATAGTTGTAAGAGTAGTGGAGAGAGGTAGGATGCGGCTTATATAAATTATTCCTGCTCTTGTTCCCTGACATTTCAGCCATCATTCTTAGGATTTTTTTAACCTAACAAACTGATATATATCGAGGAGTTTATCCTTCACTGTCACAGAAGACGCTGCCATAGAATTCATCTAAAGAAATCAATTTAATGGTTTGACAAAGGAGAAAAATTAGATTGGCATTACAGGAAAACATTTAATAAGGAAAAGAAATAAAGTCAGAATTCAAGTCAGGAGTTGTTGATTGACATGAAAAACCATATAGCTGAAACATTTTGTTAGTTCGGAATGACCACTGTCAATTCATACTTGACTTTAATTGCAGTTTAGTAAGGTGTTTTGCAGCACCCAGCACAGATCACAGGATGACTTAAATAATTCCTTGAAATATATTCAAGCAAAACCTCCAACCAGGCTGGAGGGAAATATGTAGAAACCTGAAATTTAAATTACATGAAGGTTTGAGCTGGACATGATTTTTCAAATAAAATTCGGTAAATCATTCAGCCAAAAGAAAAGATAAAGGAATAATAAGTACTCTTACTTAGTGGTTTTGTATGTGAAGCTCCCCTGGGATGACTTTTGTTATCTTCAGGTTTTCTGTATTTGTAACTAGGCAATGATAGAGAGAATTGCACATGAACAGAGCTTTTTCCTTAGTCTGTTTTTGGCACAGGAAAAGGTGCTTTCTGTTGCCTGGTCATCTGCAGCCCTGCTGAGGGGGTCTGCTTTCAACTACACGGAAGGCACTTTGTAGTACGTCTCACTTGAGGATGCACACACATTTTTACATGAGTTAGGTCCTTCTCATCTGTGAAGTCACAGGTTATATAAAACACAAAAGTGTATTCAGTGCCGGGAGTTATACCAGGACAGGTAGCACCCAACCCTTTAATTTAACCCCCAGACAAGAATTGTCCAGACCTTTGACTGCAAGAGGCCTTTCTTTCAATTCTGTATTTTCTGAGGCCTCTGCTCTTTATTTTCATACTTTTTGAGCTGGGAACCTGCAACATTGACATTCATTAGTCTAGAGTTTCCAATACAGCAGATGTTTCTGATCAATGTTACTTAGGTTTGCCTCTCACTGGGAAGCTACTGAGGCCAGGGAGACCTGGGGTAGCAGCTTTTTTTAAAAAAAAAAATATTTTTTGTCTTTTTTTTTTAGATATGTTTTAATAGTAGTGGGCTTGTATTTATTTATTTTGAAAATGCTTGCAGTAGCAGGTTAGAGGAGTGTGAAGCATCAAAGGACTAAAAGAGCTTCTTGTCCAAAATGTATTTTCCGACACTTCTGCACAACTTTTTCAGGTGTGGTCTAGATTTTGACCAGACATAGTGGATACAAACTTTGAAGCAAATCCAGGAGGGGAGTAATCTCCCCAGTTTCTGTTGGGTAAGATCCATGCATGTCAAGATATTATGCTAATGTGGTCAAATACAAAAATCTTTAAGTAACTGTGTGTCTGGATAGAAAAGTTTTGCTTCCTTTTTACTTAGGGAAAGGGCTTAATAGTGATCCTCAAAGGGGAAAGAAGCCTATAATCATTTAGGTTGAAGTGCTTCTTAATTCAAACGGCATGCTACTTAGAGAATTTGATAAGAAGGATTAGAACTGGAAAAGAAAGACATTTTTAAAAGCAAAGCTATTACAGGGTTCATTACTTTATTTATATGTTCTCCAAAATCACATGAATGAAGGAAAAATAGGAGAGAAAAAAATACTGGCTTCAGTTCAGAATGTCAATTACTACTTTTTTAATCCTCTTTTCACAATTTATTTGACATCTTGAACAGTGGCCAAAAAAGCTATTATACCTATAAAACATATTCATTGGTATAAATCTCATTAAGTTGAGCAATTTAATTAAGGTATTGACATGCTTAATTGATACGTGCAAGGAGAGACCATTCTTATATCTAATTTCCATATGCTTTCTGCTTTTAAAAAAACTAGCTCCGTAAAAATGTTATAGATTCAGCTAAGCCCTGTCATCCCAAAGGAGCACTTGCTACCATTTACCTTGATTTAGAGCCAACTACTCTTCTAAGTGGAGCTCCATTAAATGGATCTGATGTATGCCTGACTCAAACATGCGTCAGCTTCTCTTATGATCAATAGTAGAATATTTATATTAATAAAGCACCAAGTTAATTAAATAAAATAGTCTTCTGGGTAAACTTAAGATACTAGGGGATGGGCAGAGAATCAATATATTCTGCCATTTGAACATTAACTATGTGCTCTGAAATTTTATGTTATCTTAGCAAAGATGCTTGTAACATGGAAGTCTCAGGTGCACAGAAACTCCCAGTGCAGAAAGCTCCTACATGTCTTGTGCAGGATTTGCTTATTGGGTTAGACAAAATCAAACAAACAAACAAAAACTTTGGATCTTCTTGGCTTCTTTGACTACACTCTTAATTCCTACAAACACATTGAAAATTCCTGGTTTTGGGTTGGGGCTGGACAGAGGCAGGAGCATGCTTGAGTGTTGATTTGCCAAGTAGGGGTTTATCAGTGATGGCGAAGGGAGTTTAAAAATTGCCTTTAAAATCACTTGGGCACTCATGAGCGTGTCTGGTTCTGATGTACTGAACATTTCAGCCAGAAGAACTGTTCTTCAGCCTGTTCCAGCAGCATGGGCTGCAGCTGCCTCTGTGAGCACAGGGACGAGTGGTCGTGCTGCTGAGCCTTTGCTGAAACCTGCCCTGAGCTGGGAGAGAGGTTTCTATATGCATGGGTCACTTCTGAACTCGATGAAAACCTGCCCCTGTTAGAAATGTAGTTGTAACTCCTAGTCACAAATTCACATCATTATTTTGCTCTGAAAAGACAAACTCCACTGGCCTTGGGGCATTTATGTTATTTCTGTGACGTTCAGATGGCCTTTGAAGGAAGCATGCTCCTTCAGGTACCATTGCAATGCACAGATGCCACATTATTCTACAGTTTATGTACATTTTAAGGCTCCAGTTCAAGACAGTAAAGTTAAAAATGTTTCTGTAAATAAAAACACCGCTTTAAAAGACTGCCTGATTTTGATAACCAAAGAGGATCCATGCAAGGAAAAGTTAATCTGAAGTCAATATTAAGAGGTTATTCTGCCAGCTTAGAACTTGTTCTGTGCACACACGTTCCCATCTGTTTAGCCAAGGGCAGCACGGCATTGCTAGAAACACTGTCACCGCTGCTCCAGAGGGCTGCAGTCGTGTGCCAAAGCCCTCAGCGAAGGTGGAGAGCAGAGTGTTCCTGCCTGAAAGCTTTGCTGGCTGGCACTAGGCTCCTTCATGCTCCCCCATCACACTTCTCCCCATTGGTGTGAGGGTGATGAGCCAAAACTATGGGGATCAGTGCGTGCTCGCTTGGGTCTCCTCATCTGGAAGAACTCAGATGTGCTGGGCTGCACAGCATAGTATTATTATTGAGTGTCTTACGACCATAAACCAGGATCCTTATTGGAATGGAAGATTTCAGTGAGCCTGTTCTTTGCTAACTTCTGCTTCTGCTGATGCTGCTGACCAAAAAAGCATCATGTAAACCCACAGGGAGGATTCACGGATAGAAGTTATTACAATATTCTGTAGGAGTAGTTCTGAGCAGTTGCAGGAAAATGGTGCTGATATGTTCCTATGATGTAAGATTTTGGATTAGTGAAAATGTTTCTAATTACAGGCACAGTGGAAAAGCTGAAGAAAGTCTTCTCTGTCTTACACTGAATTTTTGTCTTCCAGTAGTAAATAATAAGCATTTTCTGAAATGCTTCGGTTTGTTTCTATTTTGCACTAATATGGAACCTCTAAAGAAAGGCATTTGTGTTTGGTGTGTTTAGTATTTCTAAACAAAATACTTCTTATATGGAGAAATATACATTTTCTCTAATATTTCTATTCAAAGCATGTATGTTGCATGTGAAAACTCAAAATATTTCCCTGCTGTAAAGCTATACTTATATGCTTTACTGTCTTTGGTAAAGTGTTGGTAATGCATCCCAACCGTACCACTGAGTATTTGTTTTGCTTTTCTTCCTTTATATCATTCTTATGTTCTGTGATTTAGAAAGACTGAACAAAGAGCGCTAGCTAGAGACAACATTGGAACCATATGTGTTATAGTTGTATATAATCTATAGCATAATCATATAAATTGAACGGGGTGGGATAGGTTTAGTTAGAAAACCACTTTCTGGGTTAGACAGTTGCCCAGTATTTAGAGTTGTCTTTCCAGAAATTAGCTGTTCAAAGAAAGGGCAAGTGATTGCATCTGAGCTGGGATAAAACCAGATTCCACCATGAATTACTCTCTGGAACCAAACAAAACCCTTTGTGTATGGAACGGCGAAGCAGAAATTGTTGTATTTTTCTGACTGACTTTTAGGTTCTGCTTCGTGGTTGTTGGTTTTCTATATGTACATCTGGAAGTAATGATGTGAATAAATAATATCAGAATGTAAACTTTCCAGGTTCTATAATGAAGTTAAATTTGGTTTTTTGATAAGGTAAAACTGTGTCATATGAAAAGGTTTTAAATTTTGTAGCATCAAATACAAGGTTTAAGGGAAATCATAGTCTTCAAATTGGGTGTGACTGTAATGTTGAACAGCCTGTGAGATAACGTGCCTCCCTGTTCAGTGCTGGAAATGGCTGTGCTTAGTTTCCGTGTTCTTGGGCAATCAGCTTTGGAGCTGTTACATCTTATTTTTCTTTTTCTCATTTTGATAGTCTTCATTGATTCTATTTTTAAAAGAATAATAATTCTAGATGCCAAATTCCGGGTTAGAAGCTTAGTCAGATCAGTGATGGGTGGGGGGCATCTCATCATCTAACACTACAAATACAGAGGCTTCCACTGTCTGACAGACACGAGTTCTCTTTACCTCTGGATCTGAACATATTTTTTCCCAGTGCCAGGCTGTACTTTGAAAGGAAAGCAAAACATCTTTCCATCAAAAGCTTTCTGGTGAAGCGTTTTGTACTCGGTGCTACATATATGCATGACACCCCTTCAGCTATCATTTTTTTCCAAAACTCCTTAATGTAGTTGAGCAGAGGTATCATAAATTGTAGAAACTTCAAATTTGGGATAATTGAAAGCCAAGCTTTGCTGTCATGCTCAGTTTCTTCTCGCATAGCTGTAGTGGACAGTCATCATAGTTCCCAGCAGTGATGAAATCAGATCTCTCTGAAATTTGATATTCTTTGATTTGAGAGTGCTTCAATGATGAAACAGCAATGCGTGGACTTCTTGCTGCTTCCCTTTGGAGTCTGTCATGCAGGAGGCCCTCCTTCCTCTACCCTGTCAGCTATCAGCATTTTTGCCTTTAATTTAATTTTCTGAGCTGACATTGTCAATCTGAAATTCAGCAACATTCTTGACAGTGAGTCAGAGGAAAGCCGAGTTCATTTTTGGAAGTGGCTTTATGCAAATAAATCCTTGTGCAGATCGCTGAAGCAAGGCATTTGCTGATGAATCAGAGCAGTGCCCTTGTTTCCTTGTCTTCTTCAGGATAAAGCTCTAAATGTGCCACAAGAATCTTTGTGAGTTACTATAAACAAGTCACACATGCCCACATCTCACTATGAATGTGAGGGTGTTCCTCCTCTAGGGAACCTGCTTTGGCAGGGGAGTTGGACTCAGTGATCTCTTGAGGTCCCTTCCAACCCCTACAGTTCTGTGATTCTGTGTTTGGAGGTAAAAACTGAATTTGATTTCAAAGTTGAATCTGGAGTTTTTCATATTGCAGAGTTTGGTTGGCTTCAAGGAACTTTACTCAGTGTGTAACTTACTTTGCCAGGCTTGTTTGTAAGTGGTAATGAAGTCCTAGGGAAAGTGTTCATTGTTGTGAAATATCTTGATCTTAGCTTGGTCTTCACTGAATTTTTAGGTCCATAGTAGGAGATCTACCAAACTATTAAAATAAAACACTCAGTATGCCGAGTGACACGATTACAACTTGAACTTTTTTTTTATGAGAAATTTATCATTTTGTGAACACATTAGCTAAAAGGTGATTTGTGTTTAGGTCTGTGTTAGGTTAGTTAGTATGTTTGTTCTGGTATATTTATTTTCTGTATATAAAGCACCTATCTGCTGTTTAGATGCCTTTTTCTGAAGCGTAGTGCTATTGAATAATAAGCTTTTTGTGCATGGAGTGGGATGTTTGAAGGTGCTTTGCTTACCTGGATAGTCATTGAAAATAAATAAATCTGGTGATGCTTCAGTGAATCTTCCCTTGGCTGTTTGGGTAAGGTGGAGGAATGGGGTTTGTAGGTATCATTCAGTGATAATGGTCAGGACAGACTTGCCATCTTTTTCATTCATAGCTCGTAGGTTTGTGGAGCCGCCATCAAAAGAAGGAACTACTATTAAAAAGTTGCATCGCTCATGAATATCCCAAATAGAATTAACCACTTTGTGGTATTACTTCGTGGTCTAATAAATCTAGATGCCATATGCCCATAGAAAAATGAGTTAAGGCTGCAAACTCATTGTACAGCCTGCACTGTGTCGTCTTACATCTGCAGCATTTCACAGAGGCTTTCAGGGACTAAACGATTCCTATCAAGGAAGATAAATAAAGGTGAAGTTGGGGGAGAAAAATAGCAGCCAAAATGATGTGAAAGAAAGGGACAAGATGCACGAGACACTTTTGTCCTTTGCCTAGGGCTTCAGAACCTGTTAATGGAGTACAGACTGCTGAGTATCACTGCAACGGATATTACTGCTTCAGTTTCATAATTGATTTGTTAAACTTTAATGGTAGCTAAAGCAATAGTGTACCCTCTTACACTGGTACACTTTTACCACAGAGTAATAGCCTCAGGATAAGCAGGGCTTAGCTATAACCAAAATGTTATTTTTCTCACTGCAGCGCGTTCAAATAATTTGCAGTTCATTTCTGCCTCACTAGAATAAACAGAATATCACTATTGTTGTTTTTGCTATCCATGGATTCTGAATAATTTTTATCACTTTCATATAGCCACAGGAATGCCTACAGTGATCATGCAAACAAATAAAAAATAGAGCCTCAATCTTTACACATACAATTGGTACTTAAGTCTATAAAAATAGTCTATTTTCATGCCTAAAGTATAGTATCACAGCCTGAAGTAAATAAATGCTATTATGACCATCTTTTTCATTCTACTACGTGATGGTTCTGTGCACCAGAATATAACTGGCCAAGTCAGTATTTTTCTGAATGTATCAGTGAAGTGCAAAAAATGCTTCAGTGTTACAGTACTGATGATTAACAAAGCAGAATTAGGTAAAGGAAGATGATTAAAGAGTGAGTCTTCCTCCAGATGTTGATCAGATATCATGTTGCTAACTTTATGATTTCACATATTTATCTCAAAAAATACCATATTAAAAAATTAAAATCTATAAGCTGTAAATATATTTTCGCTAAGTGATCAGGCAGGGCTTAAACAGGAGGTCGGAGAAGGTTAATACTGCCTAATGATTTTTAGAATTTGCAAGTGCATAGAACTTCTCTCCAATACAGTTTAACAGGCAAAAGTATAAACCAGAAAAAAAGTATAAAATTTGTTGTGATTTCGTTTGGGTTTGGATTTGTTTCTTTGGGTTGTTTTTTTTTTTGAGGGGGTGTTAACTTGAAATAAAGGAGCCTCCATATATCCAAATCTCCACATTAAAAAGTATTAACATTAATAAGCAGCAAGAGAACCTCTTTCAGGTGTATGTTGTTCGTTTTAAATCATTTTAGTGCTGTGTTGCAATCTCACCTGTTTGGAGAACAGTGTGACAGAAATGCCTTGGTGGAATTTGGTATCGCGTAGGAACAGCATCGGTTGGGATCGCTTTGTTTTGTCAGGGATTCGCTTGCAAATGCATACTAGTGATGGATAATTCCATGGTTAAAAGATTTTTCTGTCTTTTTTTGTCTTTTCCCACACCCTGTTAGAGTACCCTGCTCTAGTGTTTGGGGCTCATTATCCCCTCTATAAGAAGAAGGATTAATTATGGTGTTTCCATTTTGTAAAGCATTGAAAAAAATACGTTGAATGCTGCCAGTAAAGAAGCCTTATTGCATGAACAAGTCAGAAGCTTTATCATATTTCAGGAGGGATCCTTCTTTTCAAGTGTTTTCCCTAAGTCCCCTGTCACTTCCCAGTTCCCGCTCCTGGACATAACCAAACTTGAGTATAAAGACATTGCGATAAAATATAATTTTGTGTGTATGTTCCAAGAGACAAAACAGATGCTGCTTTCCAAGAGGAAAGCTCTGATCTGTCTCAAGATGGGTGGTTTTAAAATGAGAGTCTCCTAAATGCTGTCTGATCAGTATTCCTCGGCATTTTGCAAATGGCAGGAGGGAGGAAGGATTGTAAAAGTCATAAAGACAAATGTTATATTTAATTGGGCATTGACACAGATTATTTTTACAGTTCATTTAAAGTAATATAAGAATGTTTACTAATCTTGTAAGAGAGATTCTGGTAGATGAAATTTTTTTCTGGTTTTGTTGGGTGTGTTGACAGCCAAATGTATTAGCACTGTGTCTCATTTACTGAAACAGAGTGGGATTTGTTTTGTTGTTTGAAGTGATTAAAATTTAAAAAAACCCACAACCTTTTATGAAGCATGCATAAATGTATATCCTCTGTTCTTTTAAACATTTAGAAAGATCTCACCATATACTGAGTGATCCTTGTGCTTTTATTAGGACAGGAGTTAGAAGTTTCTCAAAGTCCATGCAGGCTGGATCTCTTAAAGGCTCTTTATTAACAAACAGTTTTAATTTGGCCTCGGAAGAAGCAAAAGATGATGATAAAATAATCACCAACTGCTGAGAACTTTGTCCTTCGTGGTTGCTTAGTGAACACCCTTCCCCAGTCTTTAAGGCCAACCTCTGCACCCCTCATCTAAAGAATGGGATGGGCATGTGACTTTGATTAATTATTGGCCTATGTGAAGCTTTGAGTGAATGTTGAAGTACAGACGTATAGAGTCAGTGTCTCATCATCTCACAGTAGAACCAGATCAACAAAGAAATCATGGTGTGCGTCTTCTGGAAGCTTGTGCAGTAGTGCATGACTGTGTGAAAGCAGAGAGGACTAGTCTAATTGGAATCTTTGAGCTTACTAAATAATTTATTAATGGCTAGAATTGATTGTGGTATATAATCATTTAATAATAAAAAATTACTTCCCTTCAAACAGACCAAGAGACTAGAAAGAGTTTCTCAGTGACTTTCCAGAGTATGAATTGAGAGCCAGCTGTATTATTTTTAGCAAAACACAATCACCTTGCATTGTTCAGGGTACAAAACATCTGTAGGACCTGCTCTTGTTTTGCAGAACTTGGATGCTATCAACATTTATTGATTTATTGTAGTAGTAGCAGGAATATTATTGTTTTTTTCCATTTAGAAAACCAGCAGTGATGCCAAGTTTCCACAGAGTTAATGCCAATGCTCTTGTTCTTAAGCTCTTGCCTTGTAGCCCACTGGCAACCAGACTTATCAATTTGTTTCTTTTAGATAGAGAGCTGTAAGTGCTGCTTTATGCTCAATGTTGTCTTCTACACAGAACACACAGGATGGGAGAAGCTGTTGCTTCTCCAAGTGTGTCAGGCCCCTCCTGGGTATTGAGGTGCTGATGGGACTGTCAGACTTTCCACAGCTTGTACTTAGTGCTGTTGTATTGAGATGATTTGGTCAGAGTTTTTCCCACATGGAAGTTTTATCTTGCATATCTACAAGACTCAAAATTACCAAATTTTCCTCAGCAGCTAACTCAGTTGTTTCTTAATCCATCTATAGAACAGGGATTGATATGATATGGATATTGAACAGTTTGGAATTTACTAGGAGAATAGCTCCTAGATAAGAATAGTATTTAACTGTTAAAAATGTTTAATTTTAACCATTAAAAAACAACCACACAGTTTTGGCAAAAGGGGAAGTATAATCATCCATACCTTCCTATAAATGAAAGGCCAGATAATTTAGATACACTGACCTTTTAAAAAAAAATGTGATTGATTATGTTTACAGGATCTATTTTGATCTGATTTCCATGTCTGCATCCTTGAGCTTGTGTGTACTGGCACTTATACCTCCAGATACATTTACCTCCCAAGTAATTTAGAACTGTTGCTTGTATACCTCAAACATGGGGGTGGTCACTCTTGGCTCAGTCTTCTTAACAGGCTTTTAAGGCACAGCAGCCTTGGCAAGTGTCTCCTTACTGCAGAGGAGACAGGTCTGCATCCGTGTGCGCTGCTTCCTGGGAGGAAGTGGCTGGAGCTGCAGAAGAGGATGCAGCCAGATAGACCGTGATATTGCTCACTTCTTTGAAGGGCTGTGGTACTGGTGGGCCAGAAGAGATTGTCACAATTAGATGGGAATGTGTTCTGCTGGTGATTTATGAGCCTGGCTGTGCCATGCTTGAGGTCAGGCAGGGTTTGAGGTATTGCAAAGTGTTGTGGATTCCAGTACAAACTCTGGGAGACAACAAAGCTGCCTTGGAATGTCTAGCTTTTACTGAAAATAAAAAGATACTGTGAATAATAATATTCTGTGATTGTTACAGTTGTAACTGAGTATTCCCTTTGTCTTTCTATCTCTTTGCACATTAGCCCCTTTTGCAGACCCTTCCCTTACTAAGCATTGCTCCCTTTGCCCTCTCACTTCACTGTCTGTAGCTTCTCTCCAGGTCTTGCTCGGTGACATGTATCATTCCCTACATCACTGACTTGCTTATCTGTTACTACATGTAGAGATACCAAGAGATAACTGTTCTCTTTGGATTATACTCTTTTTCACCCATCTGTTACTCTTTAACTCCTTAATTGTGTTATTTAACTTGGTAAAACATCATAGGAATAGTTTATGTGTAACGTACCGTGCAAATTAAAACTAATTCTAATGAGACAAATTGTAGTGACCAGGTTGTGTTAAGTATGTGACCTGTAGAAGAGAAGGTCAGCCTGGTTTTAGTCCAGTTGTAGAGAAAGGTTGGGCTGAAGAACAATCACTGGACTTTAGTAGGGCACAAAACCTCAAGAACTTTTATTTTATTTTGATAAATGCATAATACACTGAAATGTTTATAACGCAGAAATCCTGTTTGGTGAAAAATGATCCTGCTTTGGCAGGGGGGGTTGGACTTAGTGATCTTTTGAGGTCTCTTCCAGCTCCTAATATTCTGTGGTTCTGTGAATGTAAACATGCTACCATGCTAGATTAACTAACTCTCATGTATCTCAGGTGCACATTCTATATCTGGAGTGAAGCTGGCGTTGAAAGTACTTATTTCTTAGCATTGGTGGCAGTTGTAACTCTTTCTTAAAACCAGCATTCATACCTTTCCATTGTTTGCTTTGCCAAATAAAACTAAAGAGCATCAACTTTCCACTATTACTGTGTCAGGAAGAGATGATGGAAGACAGTTAGTTATTTGGCACTCAAGCCACAGACATTGAATCAGAGAGCAAGGTTTGTTATGGTTTGCTGTCAGCTGGCACAGGACTTGTGTGTAAGCTCTTCTCTTACTGCAAGAAGCAGTTGAGTTGTAGACAAGCTAGAAGGTACTTGAAGGAGTTGGGTTAGTTACTCTGGATTTTTCCTTCAGTTTAGCTGAACATTGGTTTTGTGTGTTGGTGGTTAACTGAGTTTTATAATGGGATCATTAACATACTGGGAAAGATATATGCTCAACTGTGAAGCATGTGCTGTTAATGACTAGTTCTTTAAGTCTTCACATTAAACTTTTTAAACATCAAAGCAAAGTCTAGTTCTTCATGGGATGACACCGAAAGGTGGTCTTTAGCCCATTTTTGTAGGAGAAATTGTGAAAGAGCTGTGTTCAATACTCCTTAATGAAGCTGCTTTTCTGGCAGTTCTTCAATTAGAAATAGTCTTTTTAATTTTTAGAATCCATATGCCAAAAAAGAGATCTTGAAAATAACTGTAAATGCACAGAGGGTTTTTTTTTTGGGGGGGTGTTGTTGTTGTTGATTTGTTTAGAATCGGAAGACAAGCTAAGAATAATTGTATTTGTTTCAGGTTTTTGATTTTCACATAAAATATGTGATTTTCAGTACCGCTGTAGTTTTCAAGTTGTGTAAAGTAGCTATTTTAATGATTTAGCACTGAAGTTCATAAGGTGTGTGTTCTAGTTAACTATGTTATCTCACTGACAAATTTTAAAAGAAGAGTCTTGATGTATTTTATTGCTATGTTAGTTGAAATGTCACTGAGGAGATATATATATACTTGGAAACATGAGTAGTTCAGGGTGGTATTTTGTTTCTCTTTTATCAGTGAGGCTCTTGCAATTCACATTGGAAGATCAGGAAAACAACATTATACTTGCAGGAGTTAATCTGTGTCCAAAGCATTTCAGTTAAAATAAAAACTAAAAATTCTATTGACTGGTGCCAACTCTTGTTGGAGTCCAGGTTAGACTATTGTGTGGTCTGCTCTGCTGCCAGGGCATGTGACCACAGCTGCTGGGGTTTGTTAGCTCCCCCATCTCTGATGTATGCAAACCTGAAGTCAGAGAGGGGTCTGTAACACCCCCGTGGGTTTCGCCCACCTCTGAAACGAGAGTGCTGTTTCCTTAGGGGCGTTCACCATACACTGCTGGCTGTGGAAGCTGTTGGTTGAACGTATCCAATGTCATCTCCTGCTGTGATCTTCACCTAGTTGGTTGTTCTGTGATCTTCTGCCAAGGCCTTTTCAAGTGTGTTTCCATCAGACATCAGATCAGACCCCCGGATGAAGGCAGGGGGACACTTCCAAAGATAGCCTACACTTGGTCTAGGCAGTGCCTGGTGGCAGCATCCCCGAGCCATTCACACTGCTTGAAGGCTGTGTGGCAGACAAACTGGGTGAAACTTGCTTGTATTTGTTTAACAAAGTAGCAGCAAAAATACTCGAATGCAAAAGCATTCATTTAGCTCAATGTGCCTATTTTATCAGGATGCAAATGAACATGTTTCTGTTGGTGTTGGGCTTGCTGCTTTCTGTGCAGAGGAAGATGAAGGAGGGTGCTGCAGACATCCCAGCACATTTGTTTGTCCTTAAGTCATGAGCTCTCTAACATTCTCTGTTAGGGTGAGGATTTTTGTAAATCTATGTTTCTCTAAAGCTGGAATTTTCAGATTTCCTCCTAAAGGTCCATCACGTATGCAGGCATTGGACTTGGTTCCACTGCAGAAATAGCTCAAAACATCTACCTCAGAAATAGGAAATCTATCAATAATCCTAAAGTATTTTGCTTCAGCTTTGTTGTTTATTTTTTTCTTGAATACAACAATTCTCTTTTTTTTCTGTCTGGTTGTTTTTAGGGTTTTGTTTTGATTTGGCCTAAGATTAGTTTATCTGGATCTATGCAGTTACTCTTAATGACTAATAGTTATTTTGCATAGTGCCAGTGAGAGCCTCCCATTATATCTGTTACGAGAAGCAGGGCATGAAAAGCCAAAACTTTAAGATAAACAGTGTAGACAAGTTGCTTGTTCCAGCCTTCTGCTCCTTCAGAGCAAATTTTGTCAAGTGTGCGGCTGAGTCTGGCTGGTGTTTGCTTCCTTATGAAAGATGCCTAGCAAAAGTTTGGCTCCCTGTTAGGAAGAAGATATGAACACTGTTCCTAACCATCTCAAAAGGGAGGATTGTAACTGGGAGAGGATTGTAACTGGGAGAGGGTTGTAACTGGGAGAAGGCCGTTTTGGAGAGCGAAGCACGCACTTGTGACTTTTCTTCCGTGCTGTGTCACAAATGCCATGCAGGCTGTCACTTCTTCAGCCCGCTAGAGATATTTATGAAATCAGTCCACGATCCTGGAGGTTTTGAGAGGTGATATTGTTAGCTAGAGGAGAGCACCTAAATGGAAAATAAAATTAATACAATTTATAAGATTGTCATAGAAAATGGATGAATTTCACACAGTCCCCGGTTTTGTCTGACTGCAACTGACAGCTGAGCATAAAGACAAAGCAGAAAGCAAAATAAATAAATTAGTTCTTTTAGACCACAGTAGTATTAGAAAAAATACTTGAAAGATTAATTTTAAACCTGAATTGAAATAACGTGCAATAAAACATTTTAATTAATTAATAAAATTTTATTAATGTTTTTAATGCAACTTGAGGTGTCATTAAAGCTTTGTTTGATCACACAATTCTACTTTGGCAAACCCTTTTTGTTCTACTTTGTGTGTCTCTTGCTTTGAGACCAATTTTTGGTTTCCTAAGCCATTTTGTCACACTTTTGCCACTGCTGTAGCTCTGCTGTGCCTCACTGCCACACCAGAGCAACTCCCTGCCATGAACTCGGTCTTTAACATAAGACTTCCTTCTGATAGGTCTGAAATACACTTTACTTTTGACTCCACTCTGTTCAGGTTGCCTGATCATTTGTCTGGGTTGAAGGTCTGTCTTTAAAGAACTAATATTTTGTTGCTGGCAAAAAAAAAAAGGGGGAGGTGAAAAAAGGGTCAGAGTGTGGATCAGTGTTAAACAAATTGTGAAGGTCACAAAGAATTTTAATCTGCCTTGAAAAAGAGACTTGTATCCAGCAGCACATTTTTGTTTGTGATAGTCTGAATGGACAATTGTGGCTACTTTGAGAATTTGATGTAGACTGCATGACTGGTATAAATTGAATTAGTCTCATGGCAAGGACATAGTCCCCTTTTTTTTCTATCTGCCTGATGGAAAGCAGAAGAAAGCCCTGCGTGACACGTCTTGACCCGCAGTGTCACTGTGGGCTTTTGTGACAGGCTCTGATTTCTGGCCTCTCATTTGATAAAGCCAATTTGGTGGAGACTAGAAAGGAGGCTTGCTGCAACACAAAATGTACTTACAGAAAAGAGTATCTGGTGGTGAGTACAGATGTCTGCAATCCCATCTTAATCATCATTAGAAAGCCGGAGTTTCTTTCTGCAAATGGGACAGACTTGGGTTTCCACAGCATGGGGACACAGTCACACCAAGCAGTGCACTGTGCAGTATCTCGTGCCTCGGTCTCACCTTTCTTTGTCCTTTTCTCCAGCTATTCCCTGTGCCTTCCATTTCCTCTGTTTGCTTATTTCTTCCAGTTTTCTCCTCCCACTCTTCTGTCTTCGTTACATCTTCCTACACTTCTCCCTTCCCCCAACTTTACATCCTGGAGTGAAATCATTTGCTTTTCCATGTTGACAGGGCACCAGCAAGGAAACTGTTGTGTTGCATTTCCTTATCCTGAAACTTCCCTTCTTTCTGATTTTGGCTCCATTTCCCTCCCATTCCTGATGTCCTCCTTCCTGCCTCCATTGGAGCTGGTAGGGGGTTGTAAACTTGGAAGATTCCAGTGGAAATATCTATAGTGCATCAAAGGAGAAAGCAACCAAATGGGGGTTGTGTTACAGAAAACCTGCAGAGCTCGTTCCTCTACCTGCACTCACAGTGCAGAAGAAATGATTTAAATGGAAATGTTTTGTAATGTTTTAAGTACTAGAAAGACATTTTGAATTGCTGTTATGTTTATGTTTTCTTCAACAAGGTTAAAAATTCTGCTGTTCCCATTGATACACAGTGTGGTGGGAGGTTTATGCAGTGATCGAGATCTTTCGCTATAAATTTACAAAACTGACAGAAGAGTGATTGTCATGTTTTTCCTAATATTGATTTCAGATAAGAGGCTGTCATCTGAGTAGGGGTAGCCATGTACATTTGTAGTTGGTAAACAGGAGCATGGTGAGAAAATTACAATTACACTACAGGGTTGCCATTTCAAGGTGTAAGGTTCGACTACAGATATTCCGACAGCAAATCATGGTATTGGGCAGCGCCACGACTGTATTTGAGTGATGTTTCCTGGAAGTTCTGTCATTTGCATGACAAATATGGGGATTTTCAATGGAGAGTCCTTTCAGCTCGTGCCACAGGCCGCTAAAGGAGATAATTGAAATTGAAAACATTGCGTGGTGTAACAAATCCAGAAACATCTACCTTTCCAAGCATGGCTTTGTTCCGTTATCTCTTGTACATTTGAGAAATGTACTGTCTTTGCTAATACAATTTTTTTTTTCTCTTGCCTTATTCAGAGACCTGAGTGAAAACCAGATAAAAGGAATCCCTAGAAAAGCCTTTCGAGGAATCATTGATGTGAAGAACTTGTAAGTGACAACTTCATTAATATTTGTGGTGAAAGACATTCTGCCTAGGTTACATCTGGCTGGCACTCACTGCTCTGTGCAATAGAAAAGGGAGCTGTGGCCCCTGCTGTGTGCAGCATGTTATTGTCAAGAGCCTCGGTGCTCCTTTGATCGTGAGGTACACTGTGAGACACACCTGGGGAAGTTTTGAGCAAAGAAAAAAGTATACCTAAAGGCTTTACCCCTCCCTGCAGCATTGTCCTGAAGAATCCAGTGAAATATGTTCCAAGCAAGATATTCCTAAGAATATCTTAAGCAAGGTATTCCCAAGAAAAGAGCTGGTAGAGTTGGGAATTGACACTTAAATATTTCATATAGATGAAATTTTCTGTCCTACCACTTGGGTGGGAGATAAATACAGCAAAATATGGCACCCAGGCACAGTTGTTCAGCACAAATACCACAAAATGAAAAGACAGTGTGGGAAATGAACTGTTCATGATTTGACAGCCTGTATTGAAATTTAAACCAATTTTTTTAAGTTGGTAAAGAGAGGAAAGCAGGTTCTGCTGTTTGTGCTAATGAAGGCAGTCTGTCCTAGCTATTTTATATAACACCCTGACTGACATATGTGTAAAAAAAGACTTATAGCTCCGTATTTCCAGACCTGCTTGAGACCGCTTGTATGTTACGCACCAGAAACCCAGTTTTGTGCACACCCACACACTAACACACCATTGGCATTATTGGAGTCAGCACAAGGTGAATTGAGAAAGGAACTAACAGCCAGCAAGTTGGCAGTCAGGTTTTCCTTGGAGCACTCTCAGAACCATCTCAGAGCCATTAGTATTAACACTGTGTTACCACACCGGGAGCTGCAATCTGATACTGTGTTAAGTGTTGTGAGCATGGCCTATATAGTGTGGATTTTTTTGTTTTGTTTTGTTTTAGAATAATCATCTGAAGATCTAAAAAGCAGCACTTTTCTGTGAACATTTTTACAATGCACTGGTCCTCTGTTTTCATTTCTTGCCCCAGTGAAGCAGCTATTTAGCATCCAGACTTTTTTTTCCTCTAGGCAGCATGGAAGCTGTTAAGGGCAGTCAGCACGACTCGGACCATGGCCACGTCTGCATCCAAGGGCAAAGCATGGTTCTGGTGACACTATGGTGCAGGGAATATCACATCACTGGGTTCATGCAAGGGAGACAATGCTGCAAAAGGCCAAACTGGAAAAGATGGGCACAGGAGCAATGCTGAGAGATGCCCCTGCTCTCTCTGAGCACTGTGCAGGTTTCCTTTGGAGACTCTGGGTCAGACAGAACTCCTGTCTGACTTCTACACATAACATAACGTTTAGAGCTGTTTCTGCAGGCACTCAGCAGACTGTAGTTCTCCAGTGGTTTGTTTCTTTGTGAATATTCAACAGTATTTAGCTTTTCAGGTAGGAAGGTTTTTTTTACCTGAATGTCAACCTGAGAAAACACAACTTGAGGGGCCAGTCAAACTCATCTAAGCCTTTACTTTACTGTTCCGCTTCAGAGGGTGAGCAGGTCTGGTTTTTAAAAGACTTGGGAAAATACTGGAGGATACAGTTTATAGTTCGACAGAAGTATGGCTTTTTAGTCATGTTAATTTGAACTTCACTCACTTTGATTAATCTAGATGAATGGTGTTTTGTTTCAAAAAACTCTGACTTTCCCAGCTATAATTCACTGCTAGTTGTCTAACTTCATTTAAAATGGTGATCTTTGCATCCAGAGTCCATTTCACCGCTGGCAAGCTGTGGGAAAAATCATATGTATTCTTTGATTTATGGACCTGGTCTTGGTGCAGAAGGAACCAACACCTCACCTTTACATGACATGATATCAAGGGATGGCTGGCTGGATTTGAGATCTCAATGTTGAAATCTAAAGCTGTAACAAAAACTGGTGACTTTCAAAGTTAGGCAGTCTGTATTAAAAGATGTAGTATCAGAAGAGCTTCCCTGCAGCCATCATTTCTGCCTTTTAGGAATACTGGCTATCACAGAATCATGAAATAAATGTGGTTGGAGGTGGCCTCTGGAGGTCATCTGCTCCAACCTCTGGCTCAGCAGGAATGCAAAGTCTAATTACTGGATCTGCTGACATGAGCCACAAGTACTGAATGTTTAGATAGATAGCAGGAGAAGGAGACTTTTGGCTCACATCTGCAGCCACTTTTCTGGATAAGGGATGGATGAACTGCGTATCCAGGGTGGTTCGTTCAATCAGGTGAGTGTTGCTTCCAGATGCAGACTAGTGGCCTATAAGTGGCTGAGAAAAATGTGACAAAATGTTGAGCCAACTTGCAGCTGGAAGCGTATTAAAATTTCTGCAGCAATAACTGTAAGGGTGTGATACAAGTCGAACCAAGTTAATATTTAAAGCTCTTAAAGCTTTAAGGAGTAAGCTAAAACATGCCAACTCCCATTCTCAGTCTAGATTTGGCAGCCAGATTGTTCCCTTCTGAGTCACAGAAATGACCATGCCAATGAGCACGAGTGTTGGAGCACCTAAAGGAAGGGATGAGGCTTTGCCTTTCAGCGCCATTCATCTGTTGTAGCACCTGCCCTGCGAATCGCCTGGTGACTCTGACACATATGTGCTAACGTGATAGCAGCAGGGTTGGCCGTTTCTATGGTTATCACTTTGCAGATTTATTGTACTCAGAGCTCTTCCACCTTATAAAGTGTGTTTTGGAGGGATCTTGGAGACTTTTAGACATAAGAAATACAGCCACATATTCTCCCACATTCCCTAAGCCTTTCCAATATATCTTTTAAAATTCATGGCATTTAACATGGTCTCAGATTCTTCTGGTTTCTACGTAAAGTGTCTAAATGTCACGACAAAACTAATAGCTGTGTAGACATTATAATAAGGACACAACCGGTGCTAGACTGTGTGAAAGTCTCCAGATGAATGCTGTCTTTAACGGCAGCTTGGAAAGCTTCCCTCAGGAAAAAAGTGCAGGGAAGTTGGTGCAATGCATGAAGCCAGGACATGAATTCCTTTAGATACAAGCTCTGAAATACATGGCCAAAGCCATGTATGAGTGACAGTGGGTGCCATGTGGAAACCCTGTGAGAATCACTCCTGTCTCAGCATGGCCATAGCTGTAAGTGGCACAAAGTGCCAGGCTGTGTCCAGCTGGAGCACACTGGTGGGGGAAAAAACAGTTCCTAAATTTAAGAGATGCTGCTGCACCTGCTAAGTGATGGGAGTCTTTGGTGAGGTCCACCTAGCACCAGGACTGCAGACCTGGCTTGGTACCACTATGATTTGGGACCTTAAGAAAAATAAATGTTAGGAAAGGGTAGGGAAGGAGAAAAAGGGTCGCAGAAAGCAATGTTCAGAGTATTTTTCACCATGCCTTTCTTTTTAAATGGTGAAAGCTTTCTATCTTTTGTCATTCACTGAGCAGAGCAGTGAGCCCAGGAAAATGGGTTTGCATAAGGGCTGTGCTTTGAAATGTCAGGTGGGCCAATGTTTTTCAAGAGGACAAAGCCAAAGCAGAGGCTGCGAGGTGAGGCTTCAAAACTCCCAAGTGGGGGAAATTTTGGTTTATGACTTATTTTCATATGAAGCAATTCCTGATTTTTAACTGTAAAATCAAAGGAAGAATTGGCACACAAATAATGTTACTAAATCTATTTCTAATTAAAATACAGAAGTAATTGTACAGCTTTTACAAAGTTTAATGTGCACATAATGTCCACTACTGTAGTGAACTTACATGGGAATTTGATGTCAACTGACACTTTGAACGTACTGTAGAATGGCTGCATCAGGGATACTCAGTGGTTCTAAAAAGACTCGAGCAAGCAAGGGCAAAAGAGGGCCAGCTTGCAGCCTGCACCTGCATCCAATTTCTGTTACTTATTACTTGGAGAACAGGAAATGTCTCTTGCAGGAATCTAGCCCCAAGTAAGCACGTTTATTTCAAGCATTAAAGTATATGGATTTGGGTCTTGTTGAGCTTTGGGCTAACTCAGCACTGTCAGCCGTGACCTTCCATCATAAAATATATAGAGGCACTTCTTGGATTTCTGCACACTCACCCAGCTTGTATCACATCTTGGCACTCAGAGGACTGTTTCTCTGGTGAGGCATTCCTCGAGTTTCTTTTGAATGAACCTGCCCACCTTACTGGGGGCAGCCAGATTCCCAGAATAGGAATACACCGAGGTTGACTCTAATCAGGATCCCATACCAGCAGCAACTGCTCTTAGAAGGTGTTGTTTGTGGTGGTTGGCACTATGCTCCCAGCTCTTCTTTCTCGCTGTGCTCTCTTCAGGTCTGTGAAGCTCAACACTGGGTGAGGATCACAAAGCTTTGTAGGAATGTGATCCTTGGAAGCCTGGTGATATCAGAGCTTGTTGTATTGCAGGGAAATAAGAAATGCACAGGGCAGTCTGAAATATTGCTCTTCCTGGCACGTTGGCGCCCTGTTCTGTTGCCATCTCTTCACCGTAGTTTAGTGCTTTGTTTTGCGGCATTGCAGTAAGGAAGATCAATAGCCCAAGACCCCCAGCAAGCAGAGATCTGTCTGGGACTGAAATGGCAGGGCTTTGGTTGTGAGTTTTCCTAAGCCTTTGCTCCTTTGTCACCCATTCCTATCTTGCACCTTTCAGACAGAGTGAAAGCTACTTCTGTAAGCAGTGAGAGTGCAGACGTACAACTCGCGTGTTCACAGAGTGCACGGATGCGGTGGCAGAGTCTGCCAATGCAGCCTCCATGACTCAAACTGAGGAGCACATGCTGATGGCAGGGCTGGGTGGTAGGAATGGCCCAGGTCCATACTATCTGTAGGGTTCAAGCATTGCTGTGACCGGTCCTCTCTTTCACATCAGCATCTCACAGCCAAGGAAACTAACCGGTTCACTGGAAGGCAAACATGAATACATATGCAGTGTGGATCCATGGGCAGTGACAAAGCAGTAGAGCAGAGATGGGGCCAACATGACAGTGTAGATACCTTGTTTGGGCACTACACAGCTAGAGCCACGTGAAGTGATGCAGTTACTGCTTCTTCTGGGAGGAGTTGCTGCCATTTCACGTTCCTGATTCACTGGAACTCAGTTCTGTGTATATTCAGCTTCTGCTTTGCCTGTCGTAGGTTTTGACTATAAGATAGAATTCTCTAGATTTGAGATTCAGAAAAACACTAACAGCTTCATCTGTCATCGTAATACAGGCTCATTGGATTTCTATCTAAATATTTTTCAGCCACACATAAGATAATAGCTCATATTACTAGACCTGCAAGCTGCTTTCCTGGCATCCTGGGGCCACTTAGGATATTGTGGGTAATATCCTTCTTTAGAGCCCTAAATGTTCCTTTGGAGGAAGAAATGAAGTACATTTAAAAAATAAATAAAGTTTTAAAAAATCAGAAATACGTCAGCACGTATGTAGCATCTAACACCCCTGTAAGTCAGTACACGTTCATTTTTCTAGGGGCTACATTAGCCATGCAATGTAAAAATTCAAAGCTGTGCAAGTACTGTGAAATATTTTTGGACCTATTAGTTTCAGTTTCTTATTTGCTAAATGGCTTTTCCTGGAAGATACTTGTACTTTTTCTGCATGCATCTACTATTAGTATTGATCCATGTGACTTTTACAAAAATTAAACATCTAGATTGCACATTCAGGTTTTGGAAAAAGCTGAACTTGCTCTTTACGTTGAGAAGTAGTTTGCATTCACCTACACAAAATATCAAAATGTTCTGTGCCATTTTTTTTTATCCATCAAAACCAGCACTGCGAAGCATGTTTGTAATTTTTGTCATTCAGCCAAAGAATAGAAATAATTAAGCATACCTGTCAAGTTAAAATAATGGATAAACCTACAGAAGTAATGATTGATTTGTGTGTAGCCATTTCACTAGCAGCAAGCAAGGGATTGTGAATTATTTTCTGTACATAAATATGCAGTACATCTTAATGAAATGTTACACGAGAAAACTTAACTCCTTTAGTCTGGGTTCTCAAGGGAAGCTATTACCAGAGTGCTCTGAAATTCCTGGCCTTGGTTTCTTGACATTTGTGTACGCTGTTCGGTGTTACTGTTGCAGTTTGCAGTAAAATAAAAGGAGGAAGATAAACAGTTGACCAGATTTCAAGTTGTTTGGTGTACTGAAGGCAGTGGTTGGTCTCAAATGAAAGCAATGAAATGGCTAGGGGATAATATACTGTCACATGTTGTCTTGTGTGTTTGCTTATGTATCTTTCAATAGACTGATCAATACTTGTCTGTATTTAGTGATGTGCATGAAAGGCACAGTATATTTTAATATGAGCAAATGAAAATTTAAAGAAAGGATACATTTCTCTTAGAGGACAGATTTCAAGTTGCTTTGATCTCAGCTGGTGTTCTTGAGTGTTTTCAGAGCTGGTCAGAGGTATTGAAACAGTCAGCTATTTGAAAATACTCGTTAGAGCCAAGCCTTTTGCACTCTTTAGGGAGTGAAAAGATCATCTTACTTCAAACTTAAAAATTTGCAAATAGTTCTTCTCCTCCTTATCCATAAATTCACACTGCACTCAATGTATTCCAGCAGTGTTTTCCTTTCTACCTCCTGTAATTGGTATTCATTGTGATAGTGACCATAATGAATTCAAGAGAGATCACTGTGGCCATCACATTTGCTTTCCTAGAAATTCCCTTGTAATGCAGCATTATTATAACATTAAAATAACACATTACCAACTTACCACCTTCGATGCAGAAACATCACCTGCAGCGTAAGTTAATTTTATGAATATATTAGTTTGATATTTTGCCATCTGTTCTACCCTTTATAATAAATGCAACAAGCATATATTTCACAATTAACTCATTAAAAAGATGATTGATTGAAATGCACATGCATGTTCCCTACACAATGCAGAATGCATTTAAGGTGAGATATGTAAAACCAGGCAAGCAGAGTCTGAATCTTCGCAGTGGGTGTTTTGTGATGCAGTAATGTTTATTTCTGGACATATTCTGCTGGCTTTGTGCAAGGGGCCAGCACACCAAGTGACACAGGAGTTGGTTGCTTTCTTTGCCCCTTGAGAGTGTTGACCCACCTTTGCACCAGCTGATGGGCTGGGAATCGTGGCTTTGCTTGGGGAACTGCTGCTGGCTATACTGAGGGCAGTTTGGCATGTATCATCCCTCTGCTTTTCCCTCTTCTAGTGTATCCAGTTCTGAGTCACTTACTTTAAAATCTACCTACCCTGATCTTACAAAAATATTTTATCTTTTGTAGTAAAAATAAAGCACAAAAGCACAAAACCTTAAATGTTGTATTGTGTGACTTAAGGCAGGCAGGAAGGCAAAGGGAGGAACAGTAATTTCATTAACTCCCAGCTGAAGATGCTGTTCTCTCTTCATTTCCATCAGCAGCATCATAACTGCTGCACCCATAGCCAAGAGTAAACCTGTTAGGAATCTAGAGATTAAAACTTGGATTTAAAATCAGAAACCACATCCTTTTAATCACAGTTTTTTCTCTGCCTACCGTGAACAGGCATAGCCTTTTTTCTTGTTGGTGTGCTGCAGTGAGAAGGGTAGGCACACACACACACCATCCATATGTCCTGATGGCAGGTAGGAGCTCAAGATGGCTCAGGGTGCACAGAGTGTCTTGAATAAGGCATTAATTCATCATTTTTGTGGAGAATGGTACACATTGGCAGTGCCTTCTGGATAGATGTGCTTTCTGACAATTTATTGTGATTGTCAAGAAACACTACGTTTTTCAAGTCGCATTGCAATCCTGAAACTGTGCATATATCTCTTTTAACGTCATAAGGAGTAGTCATTATTAAAAATCACCTTCTTGGCAGGAAAGTTTTGGGGGATTTTGCATTGTCCACTGATGCTGGTTCAGCAGTAATCTTGCTGACTACTGAGCTAATACCAGTTTTGATAGGGCATTTCTGCAAATGCTCTGCAGTAATCTGTCAGCTCCTCACATGCTGAACCACAGGGTTTGGTCACAACTTGCAGGATTTTCCTGTATTTTGTGAGAAGAGCGGCTAAAAGGAATGCTGCTTCCCTGCTTTATTACTGAAGGACTTGGGATGGTCCCTGATGGGGCAAGGAGCAATGGCAGAAACGTGCAAACTAGTAACCTGCAAATTCTGCAACACACATGATAAATACTGGAAAACTCCAGAGCCGTTTCATAGAGTATTTAAATGGATGTCATATTTGGTAGTGTGATTAGACCACACTTGCCTTTTTTAAACTCATTTTAATTTATGTAATCCCCTTCCCATGTCACTCACTAATAAATAAAACAGCAGGTGGACTCACTGGATCTTAAATCTGTTGAATGTGCTAAACTACCACTTGTACTTCACTTGAGATTGATTTCACAGATTGAAAATGCACTGCTGATTTTCTTTTTGAAAATGAAAACATCTGCATTAAGTAGAGTGGATGTCTGCCCTGCTCTCCTGTCCAGTTGCATTTCAGGAAGGATTTGTTTCATGGATGCCCATAGATGTGGGCTCAACTAGCCACAAGGGATCTGTCACCAACAACTCATTAAAAGCCAGACCATCACTCCTGAAAAATAGATTTCCTCACTCTAAAGGTTGCTTTCCCCTGAGTAAAATGTCAGATAAATAAAAGCTGAAATATCTCTTAAGTGTGCTCTACCTATAAAATAGAAGTACATAAGCCAGCAGTATTTAGTCGTGGAAGGATGGATGGCTGGTGGCATACAATATTTTCTTAATTTTCATTTTTTTCTCATGCAAATCAGAGCTCCATAATAATGATATACATAATTTTGATTCACCTAATTTTTATATCCAGTGTATCCATTGCAATATATTGTTTTTAATATAAATCTTTGGGCAAAATATAGATTTGGAAATATTTCTTGTAGGCGTAAGAAAATCTTAAATCCCAGTTGCTTTTTCCTGTTTGGGAAGTGTGTTTCAAGCACCATTTAAAGGCTGCATTACCCTTATACTTCAGCATATACTGAAATGCTGATGACAAGAAAGACCAAGGGTACTACATAGGTCTAAGTCATCCTTTCCATCTACTTCAAATTCTGCTCTGATCTTCCCCATGCTTTCTGTTTTACATGATTTATTGGCTTCTCCTGCCTGAGAGGGCTGCTTCTATAGCCATTAGCAATGCAGCTCTGTAACTTTGTCATCAGTGGGGGTTTTGCAGAGTGACATGGATGTGTCATTCCCATCAGGAAGACAGCACGCCTGACACCGTGATGTGAACAGTAAGCACAGAGACTGAAAAGGTTCTGTATTTAGGTATGAGAGCCCCAGGCTTGATGGTCACTTTTCAGATTTTTAGTGAATTTTCTGCTTGATTAGGTGGAAAATAGTTGTTAAAACGGCTTCAGAAATCTAGAGCTCTAAGTTGTATATAATTCACCTGCCTAAATATGGCATTGGTGTAAATTTTTAAATGGAGCCCCAAGCTCCATGTCCACAGCCTAACAAAGGAAAACCTCACCCCTAAGTTTGGGTAGGATCCATTATCTGAGTTTGAAATCTGCTACGAAGAGTCAGGGTGGCTATTGATATTACCTGCTTGCTTATTTCACTGAGCTCCACTCCGTGCTTTCTGGGCTCAGTACTGTTTAATCATAATAATGCACAGATAAATTTTGATGCCGAACCCGTGCTGCAGCACTGCTTTTGTATGGAGTGTAATAAATAGCAGATTTGGCCCTTTTCTGATTTACTACTCTTAGAGAAGTCTCTTCGACAGAAACAAAGTGCAGAAATCGCATGATTTAAAAACAGGCTATGTGGTATTCTTACTGTTCTTTTGATATGGAACTTGATTAAAATGGGATGTGACATCAGCTGAAAAAGTATGAAAAACAAATTTTCTTTATTTTGTACTTTTTTAGGCTAACCAATGCCTACAATTTATCTTTGGAGAATTTATGCTCTCTTGGTGCCATACCTTAATTCTGAATGCATTTGTTGAAAATTTCCTGTAGCATTCATCTCTGATTGTCAAATGGAGCTTTTATTCTGAAAAAAAAAAATATACTACTGGTTTTAATTATAATTCTAAATAGCTTCATAACCACTGTGAACTCTGAATTTACATCATTTTTATGATAGCCACACCATTGCAGGTTTATTGATTTTGTCATTTGCTTCATTACATTTAATGCAAACCTTTTGTATGGAATTATTCCGGTGCTGTGCTGGGCATGCAGGGGTCAGCGCGTGCAGTCTCTAGCCAAAACAGCATAGTAATATCCTTTCAGTGCAGACTCCGTGAATACACGGGGGCTGCAAATACTGTCCACCAGCAGAACAAAGTTTGCCTTCTCCTCTTGACCTTTCCAGCTGGACAAAGTTAAAACCACAGCTTGGGGTTTTTTTCCGTGTCTCCTTCCCCGTGTTTCAGCTCAGCTCTTCAATCCGTGCACCACACGGCTTTTAGCTAGAGAGAAAGAGCCTTTTGGCATCGGGCAGTGCCTGCTCCTTCCCTGGCAGTGCCAGGCTCTGCTGAGGGACCTGACTGGCAGGACCAGCTCTGTGCAAAATGGAAATCCTGCCATTAGCATGAGGACCTGCAGGGAGAGCTGACCTGCTCGTGGAGTCAGCTTGTAAGAGCCAAATTTTGGCTTTCAAGGTGGAGATGCCATGGGTCTCTGGAGTCTCATGGTGTTCTACCATTACACTGGGTTTATGTTTCGATATTTCAGTTTGTAAATAGACAACACTGTTCCTGGATTTATTGTAGCTTTTAAAGTGAAAAAAACTTCCTCAGTTCTTAATTACTACTGCATCACTTTCTCTGGGTAGCACAAATGTTGTTACTAATCTAACTTCATTGAAAAAAAAATGAAAACACTGGTGTAAAACAGGTAAGTGGATTCTTGTTTTCTCCAGAAGGCAATGACTTCAGCTCAAAAATTAATTTACATAATTTATTGGGGGACCAGATTTCCTACACCACTCTTCCTTGACCACAAAATAAGACAGATGTCCCCCCCTTCCTAACCCCACTTCAGCAAGGCTGCTGCTTGGCTATTGTCAGTCCCCAACGCAGCCGCAGCTTTCTGTGAGAGAGCAGAACTGGGTATTTAAAGCAAGAGCCACAACAATGAAAGAGCCTGTTTAGTTTCTTGCCACATTTAGAGCCCAGAAGGAAATGATTACGTTTCTCATTCAGTGATTCAGTCTGTTTTAAGGCTTCACTATCTTGCAGTTGGGTGGCTGCATGAGATAAAGTGGCTGCAGCAAAGTGAAGCCACCTGTAATTCAGTTCAATCCAAAACTGTTATGCCGTGGAAGGAAAACATTTTTGGAGGAACAAAAACCCCAAACTGTAATGGTTTAATTTTATTTTCCATTTTTTTCATCATAAATTGGTTTTATATGATGATGTGGTCACTGTTTATACAAAAAGAGATGTTGCAGAGTCCTTTGATACAGCTACAATGCTGCATCTTTGCAAAATTGTGTCAAAAGAAGCTCAGTCCATGTAAATCCTATAAGGATATTAAGAAGATCCTGTGGAGGATCGTCATTTTATTTTCTTTTAAAAAATCGCGTTTGTTCTTGGATCTGCAAAGTTTTCCTCCAATGTGAAATAAGGATCTAGTGCTAAGTGAAGCATAGAGACAGTCCTCAGGCACTCAAATATGTATTATGGGATTAATAGAAACAGCATAAAGTTGATTATCTAGGTGTAAATCTGAGACTGGCTTGAGCAAGGTTGGCAAGAGCAAAACCCCTTTTGTTGAAGATCAGATGACATAGGGTGATGCGGGATGGCAGCACTGGAAAGGGCCGTTAGATGATGGTCTCATTTGTACAACTGATTTTTCCTACTGAATATCATTTTCCTCCACTTTTTTCCCTACCAAAAGCCTGTGGGATCTCATTTTGCTTTTGTTTACCCTTTGGTAGTCCCATAAATGTCAAAGAAACAAATGAGAGAATTCTATCTTCACGTGGAAGTAACCTCTGATCCGGTCTTTTGTGGGTTTTTTAAAGCTCTTTTTGGAGTTATTTTTCCAAATCATTAAACAGTTGTTCAGTAATGCTCTGATAACATACAGAAATAGCTTGTTCAAGGTGCTATTTTCACACTTAGCATTCTCCTGCCTTTCTTTTTTTTTGACTAGGGAAAGTGGCGATTTCTTAATTGTTCTTTGGAAGGAACGTGAGGCTTTCAGTGATCAAAATTATTTCCCTATATAATTCTACCTCAAAATCCTGTCAATCAGAAGTTGCTTTAACTCATTTACACAGAGTTAATGTGTTAAAACTGTTACATAGTGTACAAGATTTCTTAAGGCAAGTGGTTCACAACAAGATCCCTGTAAGCAGTTCTTGCTGCGTTTCCAGGCAAATGATATCACACGGTCACCACGTCCGGGCAGCTTCTCAGGGCAGCAAAACATTGTTCTTTTCCATATATGTTAAATATTGCTTGTTATAATGTGTGGTGGGAAACCTTTTGGTGTGAAAATCAGCTTTAGAATTGAGGTTTTGAGTGGGATTTTCTTAATTTTCCTTCTTTTTTTCTTTTTTTTTTTGTGACCCCTCAGTACCCCTGAACATGAGTTTCACCCTTGAACCTGCTTTACTTTGTATTTAATTTATATGCTTAAGCAGAATCAGCTATTGATTAGGTCTTGCTTTTAAACCCAGTCTGGTAAGGAAGATGACTTCTCCAAGGAGGTCAAGTGGTTTCCCTGAGGTGCTTCAGTGGAAAAGGGTGCTCACAGTTATCCGAGCCATTCTGTTGGGGGTTTGGGTGGCAGTGGTGGGGTTTTGTTCGCCTTTTAGCTCTCTGCCTTGAGCTCAGGTTGCCTTGCAAAGACACGGTGCTCTCACTTCTTGTGGAGCAGCTGGAAAGCGTAATTAAGGGTTAATGGCCAGGCGGGGGGGCAAGCAGCAAGCTCTTGGCAATAACTTAGGGAAACAGCACTCAGGAGAATGACTGAGAAGGATGGGAGAAAGGGACTGTGAAGCCAGTTGTGCAGGTATCCTCTTTACCTACTTACAAAAGATTTGTTGCTTTGATTGCAAGAAAGAAAACTCTGGGGCAGGGCTTTTTTCTGGCCGTTTTATTTAAATGCTGTCACATTGCAGTATGAAATAGATGCTTAAGATTTTGTGAAAGGGTCAGGGAAGGTAACTGATGTCTCTTCAGAGCCAAATGCGCTGCCTAATCCTGCTGGGGAGTAAAGTTTTCTTGCCTCTGACTGCATTTTTGTTACAACAGTCCTGGCAGAGGAAACAGCTGTCTCTGCTACAAATGTATGTGTGATCTAACCTCACAAAAATAATTAAAAATATCACCTAACAAGAAAGTTTCAAACTTGTAGGGTTAAGTTAACTTTAAGAGTCTTTGTTAAGGACTTCAACTTTTTAAGACTTGTTAAGAGTCATTTTCCAGTACGTAGTAAGTAAATGTGAACAAACAGTTTAGATGTGTAACCATTTAAGAAATCACAATGTCTAAGACCTGAAGGTCTTCTTAAAATAAAAATTAGCAATTTGTGAAAAAACTATTTAAGCTTATAACTTCTGGGAAATTTTGTATATAAATCTGCATTATTTTCTATTGATGTTAGATGTAAGGTGTAAAAATTAGTTAATAATACTAACAATTTCACTAACCATAAACCATCTTTCATCTATCTATATATTGTTTTTAATTAAGGATGCAGTTATTTCATGATTGTTTTTATCAGTTTTAAATTATCTAATTATTTACATTTTTGTTCATTAAAACTCCTGCATTTGTAGATAAATGCAGACTTCTAAATTATCGTACTCAAGTTTCCTGCAAGACAGAACAAAACACTTTGGAGGTGACCTATCATCCTGTTTTTGCAGTGCATGTGGGCTTAGAGATTATGTTGTCTCTTGGTAATGGGAGACAAAACTGTGAAGTCAAGTTATTCCTTGTCCAGTAGTTAATCTGAAAAGATTAAATGAAAGAAAGAATTCAGCACCTGTTTCGGCTACCTTTAAATGCTACCCAAGAACTAGGCTTATGTGACGGTATCAGGTACCGGTTTTGATGATATTTTTTCTTCCAAGTACAGTAAAACATTACTGCTGTGATCTAAGTTTTACCTGTGTCTTTGTAAAAGTACTTTGTGGCAATAGTAACATTATCATTACCCATTGCAGTGAGTGGTGTTCAGCACTTCTGATACAGACTCTCCCTGTTCAGTGCTTTAGGTCGGTACTTTGCATGTCCTGAGGCCAGGGAAGCACTTTTTAATTTAGAAATGATGTGGGTTAGTGGGACTGGAAGTGCTGAAATTTTGCAAAACCTCCGTATGCTGCTGACAGCTGTGCATCTGCGGGGCGAATGAATAAATATATTGGAAGGACTCAAATACTACAGCAATCACATAAATGCCAAAAATAGATGGATGCCATTTGCTTTTATGAATTAAAAGAAATAGACCCATGATTTAATGTAGGTGGAAAGAAATACTCTCTGGTGAGTACGCAGAAGAGTTGTCACATATGCTTAGCGCCCTGTTCCTGCAGGATCTATAGTAGTGCCACGTTGATTTGATAAAACATTGTTCAGAAAGTTAAAAATCTGCTACCAAAACTGAATGTAGTAATCCAAACATATTGGATGCTTATGTTTTATATGGGTGTTCGAATAGGAACATTTGTTCCAGAATGCTTGTAAACATAAATCTGCAGGATGGATTGCTGTCCTTACCCTGGGTGATAAACATTTCACAGATGACACGAATTTGGCTGCCTTGAAAACAATAAAACAAAATGGCTTTTTTTGTCAACTGTGATTTGGTTTGCTGTGTATTTCCATAGCACTTTTTAAGGCATTTCAAAATTGAAGTAATTACTAGGTCCCAAGATTATAAAGAGCAACATTATTTTTTGGATCCCATTTAATATGTCAGGTCTTTTATTTGCTTTCTTCTCCTAACAACTTTTCTGGGGTTTCTTTTGATAGAATTTTCTTTAAAGTTGGTGGGGTTTTTTGTTGTGTGCAGGTGTTTCATTGATGGCATAGGTGAGTTCTGCAAGTGTTCCAGAAACAGTTTAGACTAGGGCAAAGGAGTGGACAGCAGAGGAGGACACAAGTCACAGAGGCACAGTTTATGTGACATTTTCTTTTTTAACTGTGTTCATGAGGTGATTAATTTGAATCTGGGTAACTACTGGAGGAGAATTAATGTGTCTTCAAATTCATATATAGCTGCCCAACAAACATTTCATATCTGTGAGTGGACCTTGGCAACGCTCGTGGTGAAAACTCAGCTGTAGGCTGACCTGCACAGGACTCTTGCATCAGGCTCTGGAGTTTCCTCCCCAGGGAACCTCACCATGTAGCAGACAAGGTGTGACACTGCTGGCATCTGTGAAACAAAAGGCTGTGACTTTGGAGGAGGCTATTTGGTGGAAGTTGAGCAGTCAGAGTTCAATATGTGTGTGGCCCAGAGCAGGTTCCAGTGGAGTGTTTTCTATCCTGTGATTGCTCACAGGTTTCCCCCCTTCCCTACAGATATCATCTCCTAATGTTTCGGGGTCTCGGTGACAAGGGTGCTTCCACATCACTAGTCTTCTAGCTCCTGGGTAAGGCAGTGACCCAGCATCCTCCAGTCCCAGAGCCACTCTCAGACAGTCAGTGCTTTTGCACTGGAGGATCTGCACTGCAGAGTACTATGTATGTAAAACCAACAGCAATAGATATATAAAAGCACACATCAAGAACTCACCCTTTCAACCGTTTTTGTTGCATAAGCAGGTAGTGCAGAAATCCAAAGCACATGCTATGTTAACTTATTCCTTTGAAATCACATAAGAGAACAAGAAAACTTGGGACACTGAAGTACAGACTCAGAGCTATAAACATAAGAGGTAATTCCTGTGGGAATTTAAATGTGGAACTTGAATTCATTGCCCTGAGTAGTGAGAATGAAGTTTGATGTAAATGCCTTAAAAGCTGAAAAACCACACCCCACCACCCCCAGCTTTCATCATCTAGAGCGAGACTTATCCTAAAATCAGAGCCCACAGCTGCACTGCTTCTGGACAGCCCTGAGAGAAGGCTGTGAGCCTGTGCTGGGGAGCATCGGACTGGGGACCTGTATCAGAGCGATCTAGAACTGATGCAGCATCTCGTGGCTGGGTTTCACTTACTAATTTAGCTCTTCTCTGATGTTGAGGAACTGAATACAACCATGTCCAAAGACAAAACAAAAAAATCATTCCCCCAAACCAGAACAGGGCACCGAGACAGTCAAAACTGTTCTTCCCACTCTAGCATTACCTGGGCGTCTTTTTTCTTAAAAAAACAGTGTGAAAAACTGAGGTCTGAGTGAAAAATTTGTTGGTGTCTTGTGCTGAGATACTACTGTCTGTAAGTGTAAGGTGTTGGTTGATTGGGCATTCATCTACTAGGTATTGGTATTAATATTAATCTTGTAATTTAAAAGAAAAAGTCACAAAACCTCGAGAATCTCTACTGGCTTGCCCAGATTTACCAGTGTTGTAACAAGTGCTGTGACTTTACTCACAACATTTACTGTTCTGGTATTTTCTCTTAATTTTTGTCTTAAGAGCTAGAAAACATGTATCGAGTCACTGTATGACTGCGGGTGCTAGAATTAGTTTAATGTAATATGTGATTTCAAAGGGGACACACGTCTGGAGATCCCATGGTGAGATTCCTTTTTGCTCTGTCACCTCCCTGACTGTAACAGAGGTGCTGCTGCTGTCTGGCCCCAGGCGCATTTACCTTCGATTAATTGTCAGGGTCTAGCACGTTTGCTCTCTGCCACAGCTCTACCTTGTCATGTAATTTTCATGTTGGCTGAAAAAGGTCTAAGCCTCTTAAAGAAAACCTAAGTTTTCCTCTCAAAGCTGAATTTAGTAAATGTTTAATTTAAAAAGTGTAAACAATGAAATACCAAAATTAATAGGATTTTTGCTAAGCACCCCTGCTAAATAACCTCCTCTCTTTGCTACGGCCCACCTTCATCCTGGCAGCAGACGTGAGCATCTGTAACCTCATGTCTCCACAATCTCTGGGGAAGCCCTTGGGTGGTATCCCCAGGCAGCACCAGTGTCTTCAGTGTCCAGAACACCTCCTGCACTGTGTTGTGCATGAGAACCAGCAGAGCAACACTCCTGCCCTGTGTCATTCTCTAGAGTTTCTAGCAGTCCTCTGGCCTACTGAAGTCCCGTTTTAGAAATAGCTGTAGCTCCAAATAAATTTCTTCTGTCTTTGATAACTGACAACTGAGAGAAATTTTAATATTGAGGGATGACACATTTTGTGTCTGTCTTTTTTAAGTCTTGGGTCTGCAACAAATGTGTGTCCACATAGAACATATGCCCAGAAAAACCCGGTCGCGTGCTGCTGTATTGATCTGCCCTAACAGCTAGTCTGTGGAGGGTGTTTGTTTTTCCTTCAGAACGAGCCTGACTTGTGTGCTATTAGCTCCATGTAAATAATTCCAGGACGGTACATGAGCCTATGTAAACACTGCCCGTGCTTATGGTGTGCATCTTGCCATGTGCCTCAGGCAGCAGGGCCATCGGGGCTGGCCGTGGTGCGAGTCCTGCAGCGTGGCTGCCCTCAGGGAGGAGAGCAGGCAGGGGAGATGGTCCCTCTGCCTCCCCAACACGCCATGCAGGCATGCTGAAGGGGAGAAGAGGATGGAAGTGATATCCTCAAACGTGTAAACAGAGGTACCTTCCAGCCCTTATTGCAGGTTGGGAGGGAAGCAGTGGTTCTTAGTGAGTCTATTCCACCTGCAGCAGTTAGGCAGCATAACCTGCTGCACATCTACCCCATGCTTTTGGTACATTACACGTATCTACTAATTGTTTAGATGAAACATCTGCAGGTTTTTTCTATGTGAGTGCCTTGGTTTCAGATTTTCCAGTTTGATAGTACCATCCCTACTGATAAGATTTACTATTAATATTCCTAATTTGATTACCTCATATGA
Organism: Heliornis fulica; assembly: GCA_013399135.1. Lineage (NCBI taxonomy): Eukaryota > Metazoa > Chordata > Aves > Gruiformes > Heliornithidae > Heliornis > Heliornis fulica. Next base: position 369,693 of record VXBZ01010664.1, read on the forward strand.
TCTCCTATTAATAAGGTGAATGATTAGTAACATTGTGGAATTGGAACTTTTCCTTACATGTGGTATTTGATACTTCTCAACAATACCAATAGATAAAACAAAGATTTAAGTAAGGGCAAACCTCCTGAAAATGTAAAAAACACCATAGTAAAGAACTTTCGTATTCTTGAACACCCATTTTATCTTCCTCATTGCTTCCCCTTTTCCCCTTTGGGGCTATGGCAGAGAACAACAGATGGTTATCAGTCAAGAGTAACTAGGGAAACCGCAAAACCTGCCCAATTGCTATGGAGACAGCCATTTCTGTGCTTGGTATGCACTATTTGTTACATCAGCAACCAGAGAGAGTTAAAAAAAGAAAAAAAAATGTTCTAAGCCCCGATACTAAGGGAAATCTTGGGTTTGTGTAGATGTATACTTGTGGGAAGAGGCAGCAGTAGCCTTACTTGTTCTTTTGCCACAAGTTTTGCAGTGAGCTAATAAGATGTCTATTTTTTGACAGCATTTTGAATTGTGAGTTAATGTAATAAAAACCCCATATAGAGTAAATACTTCATACTTTTGAATAGTCTGCAGAATAATTCTTCCTAAGCAACTCTTCTCCTCCGAATCAGAAATCCCTCCCTCCTTATTTAACAGCCTGACAACAGAGGTCAGGTGCGAAACTGTGGACAGAGAGAATATGACGGTGCCCAATTATTTCATGCAGATGCTTCTTTCTGCACAATGCTTCAGCCGTAGCGTTTGGCAAAACACCACCTTTAGGGAATAAACAAATAAAAGAAATTTTGGAATCTTGTTAAAATCCCAGTGGGCAATTTCAGCCATTTCTGATTTGTACCACTGATTTACTCCACTTGAGAATTATTTTACTGTTGAATTTAATGTATCAATTCTTTAAATTTTCTAATACAAATGAGATCTTACAGAATGATCTTAATAAAGTGTCGATAAAGAGAAAACATTAAACATGAAAAATGCATTAAAAGCTAGTTTGAAATAACTTTATTTTGATTTAATTGAATTTATTATTAGTCCAAAGGACTGTCTATTACTGTTTACAGTGCTTCCTTATCAACTGAATATAAGGATAAGGACTTCAGTTTGGTATACGAGAAGTTTCACATAGATGTATTGGGCCACTGTCTTTTGAAATATTAACATTCTCAGAGGTGCATAAGGACTGGTGCTGAGGCTGGACAAGAAATGTTACAGAGTGTCTCTAATTCTCACCAGTTATTTGAGAACTTTGGGACAAGGCTGTAAACTTACCGGAAGGTGATGGCTTAGACCCAGAAGTTTGTATTAGGAAAAAAATGGAAAAGATTGGGGGAAAATATTGTCCAACCTGACATTCTTTTGGAGATGTAATTAACAATTTTTTTTTCCTCTATGCAATAACTTTCTAGTAGATTACAGTGAATTTGCCGTGCTGTGAAAGGTTATTGAAAATTCCTTTAACTACTCAAGTAATATAGTGCCTGTCATATGGGTGCTTCTGGTTTAACACACAAGTCTCTTACTGATGGGGAAAGGGTTCTTGCTTACTCAGGGATCTATAGCAGTAGGGATTTATGAGAGTAGTAATTTCCTATTTGTAACAGAAGAAATTTCTTAAATATGCAACTACTCCAGCACTACTTTTTATGTTAAACATGTAAATTAAGAAAAACACATCTGCAAAGTATTTATTAGAGTACTTGTTAATACAGGCTTTTATTTAAATTTTTAACTAGATTCTGGACAAAATCTATAAAGAAACAGGTTATAGTAATTAAATTAGTGTCACAGTGTAATTAAAAACCAGATTAACACTTGAGCGCTGCAGTGGCCTGGGTAATGTTTGTAAATGGAAGTAAAATCCCTCCATGAAAAAAAATAAAAGCAATGTACAAAACACTGGCTGTATCATACATGATTGAGAAATGTTGGTGCTTGAAGGACCTCTTCTTCATGAATGTGAGTGGGGTTAATTGCAGAAAAAAACATTGAAAGCTCTTATATATGCTATCAGTTTAGTTGTTACAATATGAAGAATCATGCCAGAAGTATAAATGGAGGATTTTAAACATGAACTAATTTTTAATGTTAGTAAACGCTTAGATTGTTTCGGTCTTGGGAAGTTTCATCCTGGATGAATTAATTTCTTTATAATTTTAGAACAGTTTTGTGGTTTTGTTCCTTAAAATCTCAAATCCAATAGCATGATAAAAATTACATCAGTTCTGTTGCTGGGGATTCTTATCTCTTCAAATGCATTTGAAAATTTAAATATTCTTTATTGTTGTGAGCAAAAGCTCCAAGCCTTGGCATTTCAAGGATTATTTCAAATGGCAAAAGAAAATCAACATTATAAAATCCTATTCCTTCCAATTGCTATTTGAAATTTGGATGTCGTGTATGATAGATAAAGCACAAATCTAAGTGGATAAGCCGGAGTTACACACTGTCAGGGGAATTGTGTTTTAAACAGTTAAAGCAGGGGCTTTGCCAAACCACAGACTATCCAGTGATGTAAATCTATGAGGATGCAGCATTATTTCTCATTTCATAGAAATGTGTCTCCTTTATTTCTTTAAAACATCAATTTTAAAGTAGAAAACGATCAGTCAGTTGTGTATAATTTATTCACACAATTGTCCTGCTTTTTAATAAAATGTAAGACTGGTTCTTGAGCCACAGTTAGAGTCACACTATAACAATACCTATGGCATTATGCACTCCATATGCACTACCATAGGACAGGGGCCTTTTTCTCCAAGGAGTTTTGTACACTCTCGTGGGGTTTATAAACATTTCTCTGTCAGATTTCACCTTCCTCCCATACACCTCTTCAGTACTTCCCTTGCTCATGTGGTTTTCTCCAAGATCTTCTGGTATTGCTCTTTGTATCTGTTAGTATTGTCTGGTTGCTAATTGCCTGTCATGGAGATCTGGGATCCCTGGAGCCTCCTTGGTGAGATCAGAGTAGGTAATTCAATCACAGCCAAGCTGCTGGGTTTCCCAAGCTGGAATCTCAGCTCACTGACGTTGGAGCAAGAACCCTTCTGACAACGTCACCGAGCCCGCTGCGCATTGTGTCTAAGAGAGGTTGGGCATTTAACCCAAGTAAAAGTTAGGTGTCTGCTTAACTTAGCAGGAACTTGGAAGTTCAAAATGTGGTGGTGTTTGTGTGTTCCTGCCTCGGCTTGTAGCTCTTGCAGTGTGCCCTAAGTATTGCACGGCACTTTCTCACAGCTCGGTTAGCGTGGTTTCATCCGTCCTTTTGCCTCTAAATACAGAGGGTCACTTTTTCTGCACGAGACACCTTATTTTCTTCAGACAGTTGAATCACTTCATAGCTTTAGGTGAAGCCTGAGCTTCATTCTGTATCCCTTCAAAAGGAATGGAGGTATAAAAAGTGACTTTGCCTGTTTAAAATTGTGTCTTAAATCTGAGTTTGTGTAGTTTGACCTTTTTCTCACCATTAGATTACACCATTATATGCATAACATCCTGCTTGTAATCTTTAGGAGAAAAAGATCTAGAAAGGTTGTCAACACTGACAAATACGAGATGGTGTTCACATCTGAACAAATGCTACTGCTGGCTCTGACCATTTTTCTAATTATACCTGTAAGCCTGGCGCAGCTTATCTGTGCCTTTTTATTTTTTAAAGTTAAATTTTTACTTTCTCTGCATATGAGGTAAAGATGGTCTTCTCAACAACTTGTAGGGTGCACGCACAGCTTACCCACCTCGAGTATGTGGTCTGGCTCCTAGCCCACATCACAGGATTTTTATTCTTTATTCACAGGTATAAAGCTGTGTGGAACACCTGCCTTTGCCTTTCTGTCAGGCTTGACCTGAAGTTTTCTCAAAACTTTAAACTAACACGTTGTCTTAGAAGGAAGACATGTAGACTTTTAAACTCACAAATCTCTACTTAACCACTCACTTGGGTGCTGTACAGATGCATAAAAATAGAATTTCCATCTTTGCACAGAGAGAAATAAATGGGGAGGTGAAGGGTCTTAAAAACAGTCATGCCTAATTTTAAGACAACTAATAGTTCTATTCCCTTTGAGAAAGAAGCTGCAGTACAGATGTGAGTGCTTTGGTGTGATAGATAGCAGGAGACATGAGCTCTGTTGGAAAGAAGCATTAAAGGTGTGGATGTCTCCCAGAGACTGTGCAGGTTTGGTTTATGGGGCACACTGACTCAGGGTGTATCTTTAGCGGATATTTCCCCCATGTACTGTGTATCCTCCTAAGAGGGTGTCATCTGGGCATCTGGAGGTTTCCCTAGCCCTGGTCCTGTGGACTAGTCACACGGACTAAACTTGGATGTTAGTGCTAGCATGGCTGGGCCTATAGAAATATGATTAAGATTGCTTTTTCAACAAAAATCAATCTATAAGAGCAGCATTAAAAAAAAAGTAAAACACAGCATATGAAGCCCTTTAATCATAAGACTTTGGGACTAGTACACTGGGTTTATTTGCTTATTTTAGTGTATTTGGCAGAAAAATCAATATTACACTGTAACTCAAATAAAAATAGGCAATATATAGTACTTCCCTTAGAAAAAGAGAGAGGTGATGCTGAAGTTGCGCCTGTTCTCTCTTCATCATGCCAACTTTATGCTTAATAAAGCCAACTGAAGCATAAAGTACTTAGTCATGGAACCAGCATTATATTTAACTCATTTTAAGTTTATCCATCCTGCCAGGCACCAGCCTTTCTGTTTGAGCAACAAATTTTAACAACCCACGCAATGAAACAGGGATCTCAGAAAAAGCCGCTCGGCAGCCACTGGTCCTCCCAGCAGTCAAAAATACATAGTTTTTAGCATCTTTGCTAAGTGGTGGGAGAAACTGAGAGAACATAAATATGTTTGTATATACATAAGTATCTATACTATGCATGGACTCATTTGCTGCAGAAAAATCCATTTTGAATGATTGGGCATCCCGGTATCTGTCGGCATAGGAGACATCGCTGAAGTTTTATTCATCATGTTCTCCAAAGTTAGCAAGAGCTATAGGAAACTTTAGCTGGGATTGGCTCTTGCTAAGGATTTTAGTAGACCTCCCAGTGTGTATGCTTTTTCAGGCACTTTAAATCTTAAAAAGCGTGATGTTCATTGAGACCAGACTATGTTATAAGAGGTAAATTTCCCATAGTATTCAATTACATACATATTCAAGATGCTCAGTGTTAGCAGATCAAGGTCAACTTTGAAGGGTTGTATAATGATTATATTTGCTCTGTCTGTGCTTTATTGCTGTACAATAAGAAAGTTGGGACAAATGTCTACTTAGACCAAAAATTAGGTACAGAAAATAGTTGGAAAGAAGTTGCTGAAAGTATGCAAATATATTATACACGGGTGAAATATATTTGCTTTCTCTGTGTGTATATTTATTATTTTTTAACAGCAACCAGAAACTACAATGCAATCTTGGTGTCTTTGTTCATGATACTTTACACACACAGGACCAATGGTCCCTGCCTTGCCAAATGTAAAGTTCATGCTGTGTAAAGAGCAGTATATAATACAGTCAGGAGCCTGCATCTATTTTATTTTTTTTAATGAAATGCAGATATTGTACTTAGACACGGGTAGGTACATAATTTTATTTCTCTAAGTGTAAAATTTAAGGGATCAGATGTCAGAAAGTATAATCACTGAATTATAAACTACTTTAATTTTGTAAGCAAGAGAGACAGATGTAGCTGTACTGTTGTATCCACGTATATTGTAAAATATATTTAAATCATGTGTATGCAGGGAGACAAATGAGAGAACTCCACCATCCAAATATTAAATTACACATTTTGAAGCAAAATAGTGTTTTAAGTGTACGTGTGCATAATGCTTTCTGTCACTGGATTGCTCTCCCTGATGCAGTTAGACAGAATCTGTATTTAGTCAGAAATCTTTCAATAGAACGGGCTACCAGATGGGACCAGTAACAATGCAGAGAGGCATCGAACCACCACAGACATTTGGTGCTTAGAATAATAAAAAGACTATAAAATTAGATTAGTTGAGTCTAATTTGGAATTGGTATATTCCCTATGCACTCTCACAGCTCTTGGGCAGATAAAGGCTGGAGATTTAGTACTGTCAGGACAGAGGACTCCAACTTCCAGTAAAAGAAAAAACGGCATTCTGGGAGGTCACGGAGGGCAGCACAGTGACCTCCAATGATTTACAGGCCTTTAGCTTAATGAAATTGTTTCAGTGACATGACGGTAAAAGCTCATAATGGATTGGATGCCCTAATGTAATGAAATTACTCCCTTCTGCCTTTAAAAANCAATTAATATTTACTGAGACCTGACAGGCTTCAGTGTGCGGTAGCGTGCAGCGCTGTCAGACAGCAGCGAGCAGAGCCGGAGCAGCGTGGCAGCTGAGCAGCCCTGCGCCGGGGTGCGAGCAGGCGCTGCGAGGGGGTGGAGGGACACCTCGGTGACGGGGGAGCCCCCAACCTGGCGCTCCGAGGCAGCTCTGCCCGTACCGGCCAGCCTTCATCCTCTCCCTTCCTTTCTGCAGGCAACTGGACAACAACCAGATCAGCTGCATCGAAGATGGAGCCTTCCGAGCCCTGCGCGACCTGGAGATCCTGTGAGTTGACTTGGTGCTGTGCTGGGGTGGCGGGGGGAGGGTGGCTCTCCCCATGCTGCAGTGCTGGGCGAAGCTGGGGGCTCGATAGATATCCTTCCTTCCCACCTCAGACCGGTGGTGTAGGTAGCAAAGTGAAATCTTGCACTTCCCCCAGGCTGGGGGCTACTGCTAATTAAACCACAATAGACGACTTCTCTGTCTGCTCCCGCTCCTGAGGAGCAGGGATATTGCCGTGCTGGCTGCTGCGTGGAACAGATGGGCTTCAGCGGTATTCCAAGTGCGTCCGATGCATGCTCCGCAGCCCCAAACCTGGCCAGGGCTGCCTAATGTCGAGTAGCGGATGGGTAACAGGTTCGTGGGGAACCATATTATGAGATATCTGACAATTGCCCTAGACAAAAAGCTGATTAAAAGGTGTTTGGTATGTAAGAGGGAGGAGAGACGGGCGTTTGGCAGGCTTGTTCACTGCATTCATTGGCTTTTGGGGAGGATCCTTCTCTGAGGGCTGAAATAACACCACGTTGTGCTCTTCATGTGCCACAAACTTTACACATCGGCTGTTAAAGCTGCAGCACAGACCAAAAGAAAAAAAAAGACAGTGAAAGTTGGTAGAGAAAAAAGACATTAGATTTACAGAATTGTCATTGTCATGTAAAATCTGATATTACCCAGGAATCAGTGTCTGAGCAGATAATTTGCGTATCGCTAACAGGTATTTGTTCACTTGGAGACCTTTCCCGGAGTAGGTTTTGTCTATATGAACTGATATAAAGCTTTCCCCATCACCTGAAAGTTAATGCTGCAAAGCTGAAGGAGTTAATACTTGGGAAGGCACATGGTCCTAAGCTGAAATGGAGAGGGACCTGGGGGGACACCCTTTCAAAATTCAAACCTCAGCCTCTGAACTGGAATTAATACGGGTCCAGACCTGAGCAGTTACACTGCAACACAGCAGGCTGCTCAGGCTGCTGAAATCCTTCCCTTACATTACCTGGTCTGCACCAGCAAATGGTCACTGGTTTAAGGAAGCACCTGCCTTATGCAGCCCTGGCACCCAGAGCTTCAGCAGAGTCAAGACACTGCCTTTGGCTTCTGGAACAGGCAAGCCACCCGGCTTTATAGGCAGCGCTGTGCCACGCACCACCGTGGTTTTCATAGTACACATGTGATGATATAGGGAAACCTTCCCCAGGGACTCTGTCGGCTTGTACTGCTGCTCAAAGGAGTTTTGCCGTCAGTTTCAGCAGGAGCAAGTTGGGCTGAGGGACCTGGGAGTGGTGGCTGCGCGTGTGGGCTGTCAAAGTCCTGTGAGATCCCTTTGGCCCCCCTCTCTCTCAGGCTGGGATGCTGATTCTGATCAGATAGTGTGTCACTCGGATTGAGCTAAAAGTAGGTATCTGCAGAGCTCCTTATCTGGGAACTTATGTTATCAAGAGTATTGTTTGAATTCTATATTAGTAACGCTTTTCAGGAAAAGTAATGTGTTACCACTATAAAGTTTTACTTGTCACTCAGATTGAAGAGTCTGATGTGTGGTGAAAGAAAGGAAGGAAAGGAAAAAAAATCTTGAGCTCCTATACAATTGACTTTTCTCTTTTGTTTTTTTTTTGGTGGGTTTTTTTGTTGTTGTTGATGGACTGATTTCCCAGATCTGCAGAGAGTGAATCAGCCCTCCACTCAGTCTCTGCTCACTAAGACAGGCTGGTCAATAAATGGAGCCTTTTTTGCAGTATACGGAGTTCTGCAGGCTCTGACAGAGTTGCTGGGAATTTGTTCTTTCTCCCTGGGTTGTTGTAGATGATGGAGTTTATTTACTTCTCTGCTTTGAATTGGTTAAATCTGTGCCAATTATTTGTGGTGGGAGAAGAGGAGGATATGTAACATACATCATAATCAGTTCTTTAATACATTTTTAATTTTCAGCACATACTGCTATGCCAAAAATCGTTCTTAATTCTAAAAGATGAAAAAATAGATTGGTAGTATCTATTTCTAAAGGTACTTTTTGCAATCACAAAATACATGTTTTACACTTCCAACCTAATCTGATCTTTTTCCCAAGTTTTTCTTCAAAGAAAGTTTGCACATGTAAATCTATCAAAATAAATTTGCATAATGCCCCAGGGAATATCATTATCTTCAGTTGTAAAACAGCCATAAATGTTAAAAAATTAAAGCAGTTTGAACCATCAAAGAATATTAACAAATGAAACCGAATTTCATCATTTCAGACCTATTATGCATTTTATGCAAATATATTTTAACCTGTAATGCAAACATAGAAAATATTTAACTATTCTGGCAGAAATTAATAATCTAATTGAAGGGTTTGGAAGGGAACTAAATAATGTATTTCTTCTTTATCTTACTGAAATCTCCTGATATCAAACATTTACATTTCTGCACACCCACCTGTCAACAGAATTTTAAATTCTGTAGACAGCTCAGGGCAGAGACAAAATGCTTGGAATTACCAAAACAAACCCCCTAATTAAGAACACTATTTGAAAGTACTTTGGTTTCTGGATTGCACTTTTCATTCACCTTAAATTCCTCGAATAACATGGGCGAGAGGAGCCTGGTGATTTGGTGCATGTAGGAGCAGAAGAAAGTTGTGCAGTTACCCTTCCAGTGACGATCGCTCCTTCATTGCAGGCTACTTATTTCTGCTGCTTTCACTTACTACTTTAATTTTCTTCTTCTGTGTTACAAATGTGCTCCTATTCCAACAAACAGCAGAGATGCAGAGATGAAAGTGAGGAAAATTTGGGGCCAATTTCAGTACTTGACAGGGTGAAGTGAATTGCTAACTTCAGCTGAAGCCTGGGCAAGACCAGAGCTCCAGTACAAACACTCTCTTTCAATCACTTCTTTAAGAGCCCCTTTGTTTTGAATGTCCCAAAAGGTGTCCCTGATCCTATAGCTGAACTATGCAGACAGTAATGCAGGTTCCAAGTGTAGCTGGTGGCTTTGAATTTTGGGTTAAAAAGCTGCAGAAATGTTGGGTGTAAAGTGCTTTTGCGCCTTCTGTTGATGCACCTGCAGCAAGGTGAAGATAACATCTGACATACTTCGTGTGGAACTGAGATGCTTTACTTAAACGTCCTTTTGTGGTAGCTTTGCATTGGGGCTGGGTTCTGGTCATTTTTACATCACATTTCCTGTATGGCTTCCATAAAGGTTTCTGGCTTAATCTGTTGAGAAAATAGGGATTTTTCTTGTTGACATACGTCCTTTTCCCCTTTTGGTCAAATGCTAAAGCATATTTCAGTGGGTTCACTCTTGCATTTACACTTAAAGGTGTGTGCAACCATCGAAACAGAATAACATGTAAAAGGGGTATGTACTGGTAAAGGTAGGGCAAAAGTCATTAACTAACTGAAGACCTGTTGGAACACAAATGTACCGAAAAGTTAAGGAAAATCAGTGTGAAATTTTGACTGACTAAAGCACCATTTTTAGTAGGAGAAGCTTTTCTGCTCTCCCCATTTTTTCGTTATATCCTGTGGCAATACCTGGCAATAACAGTATTATTGAGAAATATGTATTAGTGTGGTTGTAAGCATGTTTAAAGATTATTAAAAAAAAACCCCAAAGAATTCTTAAAAATAATTGTCCAGTATTCCTTATGGTGTGTGGCAACACGATGTGCATATCCTTTTGAGATTAGAAACTAGCCCATAGCTTTACTTCCAAATGTCCAGATTATGAAGTGCAGGAGATCAAACGCTTTCAGGGCTTAGATTTTCACTTCCAGTCTCTTAGGATACATGAACAAAAGGTATTAATTCCAAGGTGGTTCAACAAGCCCAGTCAAACTGGACAAATTGGTAATAGAGTGAATGATCATGCTATTATCCTTGGACAGGAACTGCAGACAAAACCTATGGGTTTAGGCTCTATTTCTCCTTAAGACATAGAAGTCAATTTAGAAAAAAACCCCATAAATTTATTTATTTATTGTTGTTTTGCCTCACTGGGGTAGCTGGAGAACTGTGTGATGACTTGGCAGTTTGTGCCATGTGGACAGCACGGAAAAAATTATGGGTCACTGTTGGCAGCTTAGGTGTGCAGTGGTTTTTTCCCCTGTTTTATATTGTAAAAGCTGTTTTTCTTCCTACTTTATAATGATAGCCAGAGGGACTGGTGCTTGAACATATTTTGTTCATTTCAGATTTTCTGTAGAAAAATAAAATTCCCAAGCCCAAAATCAAGAGCTAATCCTGGGAGGTCTGGGGATAGTATTCTATTAAAGAAGGTAAATGAGTTCTTGCTGTACAGAGCTAGTATGGAGTGATTTGGGGGTTGGTTTGCTGTTAGCCATGTTAATATTTGTAGGTCTCTCCTATAATATCTCTGAGCCTGAAAATCCTCTGTCTTGAGTTTCAGCTGCTTATTGAAATGAATGAGCACTGACTCTGTCATCGAGTCTGTAACAGCAAACTACGCGCGCCACAATCGCCGGTCATCTCTGGGGGCTTTAGTATGAAAAATCGTGGTATTTACTCACAGGTATTACTGAAGAAAGGCAAGTGCCATCATACAAATATTCACAGCAATTTGAAGTTGTTTCTCCAAGTCTAAATGAGCCCTAAATACTTGATCTTAACAATAAAAAATTAGTTTTTCAGAGTGTAAAACCCACCACCCTTCTACCCCCAAAAGCTTAGAAATTAAAATTATTCTATCAGTGTGTGTATATAGAACCTTTTTTCTCCAAACATTTGTGCCTCTCTCTCCATGCTCCACAGCAAATGGCCACAAGTGCCACATGCTGCCTTCTTTTGAACTCGGGTCAGCACCGAGTCGTGTTCTGTCAGACCAGTTACGGTGATCTGCATCCCCAGTTCTGGCCACTGGCACATCCAGTCATTGCAAGCATTTTATAAGGGCAATAGCAGTATTCACACTTGCCCTTTTTCAGTCCAGTATGTTTCTGTTCATATCTCAGGGTTCTGTTTCATTAAAAACATCGGTAATCTGCAATTTCTGATGCAGATGTCATGGACGAGTGTGCCCATAACACACACTACCTTTTGTTCTAGCAAACTTTAATGAACTTTGCTGAACATAAATCATTATTTAGTGCTACAGCCAGGATTTAATTGTTCCTAGGGTTGTCTTCTGTATGCCGAACACTCAGTTATACACTCAGTTTTACTTCTTTGCAAAATGCTATTCTAGGCATGTCTTAACTAGACAGAAGATTTTATTTGCTTTCCCAACCTGGAGAGGCAGGGAGCGAAAGTCATGACATAATTCTGAATATATGAGATGTCATTGCTTAATGAAAGCCTGAAAATGCCACGCAAATGTGATTTCCTCCTCTATTTTGCTGGAAATTATGGCTGGGTGAGGCAATCAGGATCAAATTTGAACTCTGTAAATTGGGTTCCTATAACTGATATCAAAATATCTAAATGGGGTAATGAAAATGAGATTTCTATTTAAAATGTTGTGCATAGCTTCTTTAGTTACTCCTACACAAGTACAGTAACATTAAAATGACTGGATTTTGTTTGTTTGTTTGTTTTACCCAAGGCTATATGTTAGCCCAAATGCATGCAAATTAATAAAATTAATTTAGTTATTTCATCAGTCAGCATGTACATAATTGTCATAAAAAGAGCTGAAGGGAGTAACCATTGGCAGCCTAAGTGTAATTGAAGTATCTGCCAGCTAGGTGAAATTAGGTGAAAAAAAAGGAGTTTGGCTTTTCAATGAGTACTCTCATTGAACCCACGCGGAGGTTGTGTCACAGGGAATGAAATTATGCCAGAAGAAGAGCAGAAATCAGTTTGACAATTGAGAAATGTGTGCCCAGCCTACAGAACTGTCAATGGATGAATGATTATTTCTGGTTTTCCTCCATTACTTATCAGACTGGGCTGTAGTTTATACCCTTCCCATTCTTCCTGCCTCCTGTATCGCTGCAGGCCTTCAAGGGAAGAAGAAGAGCTCTTGAGGAGCCTGGCTGCTGTTATTACATAAAGTGTAACACATAAAATGTTTCTGTTCCATACATCATTTGGAGATAAGATAAGTACAGAAATGCCTTTTTCTGGACAACTTTTAGGAAGGTGCTGCACCCTCAATGGACCCTAGTGAAATGAGATGTGTGGTTAGCATAAAGAATCTATGGAGGAAATATGGGGTGCTCTCATGGTTGCTTGATAAGGACTGTTTTTATTAGCTGATACATGTCGGTGGGAGACCTGGTGTCATTGCTCAAGATATGGAAATGAAATCCGAGATAAACTTGGTTATAACGTGGTTATAACGTATTGTAGAATGTGAGGTTGGAAGTACAGCATAGTGGAAAGAACACTATCCAGATGGCACCCTGGTGACAGGCTTTATATCAAAGAGCAGCTGAGGTAAAATAAGAGTGGGCAAGAGAGGGGCTCTGAAATCACTGATGCTGCAATGTAACTCTCTCTTTATGGGGAGAATATATTTGCATAAATTCATTGATCAATGATTTTGCTAATCTTGCAGTATTCCAAGCATGGCCCAGCAAATTGATGAGCATTTCTATCAATCCTCGGTGCGGGTGCCTAATTATATTACATGTTTAGAAAAGATGGATTTTTCCCCTCCTGGAGCATATGTAGTAGTCGAACGCCATGCTCATTCTCCTTTCCTGCTCCCATTACATTGGAGATATTTTTTTTTCCCTTTAAGAATAGCCTGGAGCCGTGCAGGCTGCAGAATTTACCAAGATAAGAGCAGTGCCAGGTTAGAATTATTAGTTTCATGAATCACTGATGAATATGTTTTTGAGGAAGCCCAGTTTTATGGCTTGTGTAGTATAAGCCCGTTATTGGTGCTGCAGTCACTGCTCCGAGAGACTCCAAAGTCTGAACTCCAGCGGAGACACTGATTTCTGGCAAACCTGCTCTCCCATGATATTGTTTCATTTGCATGCTTGGCTCATCTTGTGACCTGCCCTCCCTCCCCTTTGACTAATATAGTTTCTTCATCAGTAATATAAAAGATGTAGAACAAGCATTTTGACTGTTGAAAGTCAAATGAATGTGAACGACTTAATCCAGGGGACACTCCACTGTCTATTTAATGCAGACGTGCTGCTCACCACCTTAACCAAGAGCTGAGCTGAAGACTACAATGGGAATAAAAGTCCTCACAGATAAAGTTGAAGTGATGACAGAGTTCTGAGGGAAAGGAATGAGTTTGAGGTGAATGAATAGTCATTTTATGCCATAACTCTCAATTCATTGTTTATATGACTCCCCAAAGTAGCTGGTGTAATCCCATCAGCATTAGTAAGGCCTTTTCGGTTGGCGAGGAGGGAGCATGCCTCAGGTTTCTGTGATATCACTAACAAATATATCATGACATCCTCTGCCTTTCTGTGACACCGTCTGTGGGCTGAAAGTGGAGGTGGATGCGGGAACTCCTGCTCACTTTGGGGTCACTCACCACAAGAGCAAAAAATCTGTGATTTCAAAACACATAATGGTTATCTTCCTTTGTTCCAGGTGAGATTAAAGGTCTTGTCTATGACTGTAGGGGTGGAAGCGCTTTTTCAGAGGCTGCATTTGTCTTTCTGTTGTGCTGGTAGAACAACACAAAGGCTCAGCCTGTAGCTAGCCTCTATGCAAGAGATGTCTCAAAAGCCTCATTTCTCTGGAAAGAGAGCAAATTATGATAGGAGCTCTTTACACCAAATTCTTTGGTCTACCACTTCAGGCATCAAATTGGATATTTAACCTTAAACCATCACTGTTGGGAATGCATTAAGATCATATTAGCAGCTGGGAAAATAATGTTGTATCTCTAGTAAATTAGAAATCAAAACAGTAATATGGCAATAGTTAGCTTGCAAATGAAGTAAGTAATTACATCTGCACCTGAGACAAAATGCACAGGTAAAAGCTTCTTTTGATCTAAAAATCAAGCAGTGTTGTGTTTCCTGCTCTTCACAAGTTATGCCTATAATGTAAATATCTATTTGTAAGTATATGTGATGGAAAAAGCATGTATGTTATGTTCAAATCAGGAAAAATAATCTCTATATCCTTAAAAAGAAAATCATGATTAGTGTAAAATAGGCTTTAAGCGGTGTATCCAGTTTTGTGCTTAAGAAAAACAAAAGAGCTGCTTTAAGGGTGGAAGTATAAAACAATTTTAAAATGATTTGAGGCCAAATAATCACAATTTCTATGTTAATTTAGTTACCACAAACCCAGCAATTTCATGTTAACTGGTTCAATACTTTGGAAACAGAATTGCCTTTCTTAAGTTTCTGGTTTGGGGTGAAAATCCAAATGCATTGTTTTAGTTTGAACAAGTATTGATGCCCACGCTTAGGACTTCTGCAGATCCCTAGAAACAAATTTCAAAACACTGTCAGGTCATCCAGAAACTGTGGCTGTGATCTACCACACTGCTCTTGAGTATTTTCAGAGGTACCTCAGGAAATGGCTTGGTCAGTTGAAAGAATGTCAAGTGAGGTGGCTACATAAAGTCATCAAAGGTAACAATGAACAGTAGTGCCATTAATTTTTAAAATTGCTGGCATCCCTTTTGTCTTCGCGGTGCTTGACGGTGTGAGCTGTCTGTGGCTTGGAAGTGCCAGACTGTGTCTGAGATTGGGATTTGTTTGAGGGTGAAATAGAAAAGACCATTATGGAAGACAGGTTGATGGCAGTCACAAAGGGATGTAGGAGCTTATACTGAACGATGTCTTTGCTCACCAGGTTGGTAATTTAGATTTGCTTTTGCATCTTTTGCCATTAGACTCTTAGATTGTGTCTGTCACCAAAAATGGGGGTTTTGGGGAAGGGAGGGTGGAAAGCAGCTCTTCTTCATGGCTTTCAGCTTTGGACATGGCTACCGTGATCGATAAATTGCCGCAATGCAGCATCTCTGCGACGACACTTGAAGGCCGCTGCGAAGCCCTCGTTGGTGCAAGAGGCGGTTGCAGGCTGGGCGGGCTCTGGGGAGGGGGTAGTCCACCCCGTGAGCACCCGAGCTTCTTACTGGCTCCTTGGGCAATTTCAGTGATGTCTTAAAAGGGTTGGATCCATTTAATCTGCGAGACACCCCGTCTTCCCATCCACAGCCAGGGTGTTAGAAATCAGGTGAGGCGCTACAGCTAATACTTAGGGCGAAACAGTTAGAGCAGACCTCCACAATGGCAGTTCTGTTTCATTTTGTACCTATGCAGATGTTGCAGACTAACAGCTGTGTATGGAGAACCGTTGACTCCTTTTATTTAGCTACTTCTTGCACTGTAGAATATTCCTGACCAGATCATGAGTGCTTCGAATTTTTTTCTGTGTATGTTTTATTTTGCTTTTTTTCACTCTGTGGACTGAACTCAGATGAAACACTGTGAGTATTTGCTATTCAAATTGTTATGGGTTCTTAACTGTGTTGCATATGCATGCATGGATATAAGCAGGTATTGCTGCTTCTCATGGGTAGGTGGTGTTTGGGAGAAATGTAAAAATTGGAAAAATAGGTGGTTTTAAGCATATTGACCTTTTTATTGTGTGATGAACACAAGCACCGTCTAATGTATTATTAAAAGAAAAACTCTATGTTTAATTCCTGATGGAAAGCAGATCCCTTTCCAGCTTCACCAAGAAACACGTAATTGCCCTTGTCTAGGAACTACGTGTTGTCTTTGTTCTTTCAAAAACGTTTCTTTCCTCTATAAATGTAACTTTTCCTTTAAAGTGTTCATACATGCAAGTTTAAATTCACAGAATGTGTGTATCTCTCATTCCCTGTTTCATTTTTGTGGATGTATATTAGCCTTTTAGCCTTAATTTCCAGCAGGTGTGAATTGCAGGTAGGGGCATCACATACTATTTGAATATGGAATTGCTCGACGAATACGGTCTGTGTCTCTTGTGTTTTGGGGAGGCACTTTTGTCAGTAAAGGTGAAGTTCCTTCTTCAAGAGATTAGCTTATTTTCCTTCCTCTGCTGTCAAATTTTGAGAATTAACTTTGCATTCCATGCTGTACTATGCCCATTGTCATGTTGCCAGAACTAGGAAAGATCTTTTCCCACTGCTCTCTCCCAGTGGAAATAATGGCCTTGGGAGCTAAGACAATGCACTCCTGCAGTCAGGAGTGAGGAGCACTGTTTTGCCTGCAGGACTTGGTAGGTCTGCCCTTGGAGGGAAACGGGAACCAGGGGTGGCAGCCCGCTCTCCATGGGTGCCCATCACCTCCCTCCTGAAAGGATTTCATAAAACCTTTTCCACTGACACTCAGACACTCCAGCTGATGCCAGTGCCATGTCCTTTCAGTGTTGTATTTGCGCTGCCTGAGAGCTGCCTGCTGCAAACATGGGGCTTGGAGCTGGTCCCTCCCGTGGTCCTAGCGGTCAGCATGGGAGGAGCAGGACCCGCAGTCCCGCAGACAGTGTCGCATTGCGGCAGATGATGAGGTGGTGGCAACAGGCTGACACAATGGCTGTCCCAAAGAGGTGGAATATGGTCACATCGCCCCTTACAATGGATGCGTGAGTCTAATTTTGGTCACTTTCTCTAGCTCTGTAAAGACACCTATTTCTTATCTGAAGGAAGAAAGGACTCAGAAGGACATTTCCATTCCTGGGTGTGTGATACGTACAGATGTTAAAGGATACGTTCCTTAGGGTAGGGAAGTTATCAAAATAGAGGCTTTGACCATAAGGCGGTAAGGTTGCAGTGTGTTCAGGATGGGACAAATTAAAACACGGTTTTGAAGAATGTTACTGTTCCTTCTGACCCAAATTTAATCAGCTGCTTTAGAATTTCTTTTGGTCAAGTGCTGTAAGGAAAGTGCAAGGCTCAGCTGACTGAATGCTGAAACCTTTTGCCTTGAAAATTAAATGTCTTCAGCCTGAACTAAGGGCAAAAGTTGTTTTCTCCTTTCAAATCAGAGGTTGGACTAATTAGTTGGAATTGTATTGTGTTCATAAGACTGCTTTAGCTTCAGAAAGAACTATACAGAAAAAGCTGTTCAGGCAGGAAGCTCGGAAACCATTTTATTTTGCTGAAGTCTTGATGCATCAAACCTAAGGTTTGTATGATCTGACTCTGTATTGTTGATTCTTTTTCATCCTTTCCATAAATACACACTAGTAGGCTTTCAGACCTCTGCACACATTGAGAACCCAATCCACTTGCCATTGATTTTGGCAGGTGTAGCTCAGAATCCATAAACTACAGTACCTGACATGCATGCAGGTGGGTAATGCCAGGAGCCATATTTAGTAGGAGAGATCGCTGTATAACGTAACAAAAAGTATCTAAGCACTGCTTTATATGAAAGTAATAATTATATTATTAATTTAATCATATCAATTCGTTGAACAAGATTTTTTTAATGAATCTATAAAACAAAATTTAAGTGAGTTGAAATTGGATAGAGTTATATTTTTGATTGCTGCAGTTCCTCTGAAAATCTGCACCTAAATAAATAGATTGCAGAGATCAGGTTCACTCCCTGCTGAAACTTTTAACAGGATTAGCGCTGACTTCAGTGGCCGTTGGTCTGTTGGTCATGTTATGATAATTGGCTTTGTTCCTGGTGGTTCTAGGCAATAATTTCAGCCCTGGAAACTGGATACCATAGAGAAACATCAAAATCACCCTGACAATGTAAAACATTTATTCACTGTTTGCAGAAATACTTTTTTTTTTTTTTCTCTGAGTCCAAATACTTAGAGAAAATTATGGATTTGATTGGGGCTTAGAGCGACAGCAGTCATTCCCAGTGTAGTTTGCTGAAATTTGTGTAGCCTTCGGGCAAAGACTAGAGAAAACTTCTTGATTCAGGCACCAAGTAAAGGCAGTGTTCTTAGAAAAAGAACTCATTGGAGAATAATCCTTAATTTAAAAATAAAACAGTGGCAGAATAATTTCAGCCTGCATTCTTTTGTCTGCACCAATGCTTTTATAACTAAAATTTCTACTCAGACTGAATTGAATTTGTATTTTCTGCCTAGAATTCAAATGCCAGGTAAAAGATTGAAAAGCTGATTGAAATTTCTCTAAAATAAAGCTTTGTCAACAATCACTGGGCATAGGCATTAGAAAGAATTGGGGGATGCAACTGGTGCCTGTATTTTGTATAGCTAATAGAGGTGATTTGATTGTCTGTGAAAATAGATATGTCTTTCTACTTACAGAAAGAGCAGGATTCCTTAAGGGGAAGTGGTAAAACGTTTCATGTGAGACCATGAGAAGAGCATTCTTGATTTAACATCTAACAAAGTCCACATCCTGAATGAACTGTGTTCTCTGTATAACCTTTTCTATGTTTTATTTTATCATATCTTGCCTTAACACTTTTAATTCTATTTTATTCTCTTTTATGCTTTATCTTGTTTTAACTTATTTACTTATTTGTGCATTAGTGTAAATAAGAAAATCCGTGTATAATATCCCCTCGCACATGCGACATAAATGCAGGCCTGTCACCAGAATCCTTTGTTTTTCTCACACTTGCATACAAATGACAATACCATCTTTGAATACAGACCCAAGCAATTGTTTTCTGGCCTCTTTTACCCATTTGCATGAATTCCTAGACCAAATCTCCTTACCCAGGTAGCTTGCCCAAGCATTTTCATTGTGGTATATCCTGTCTTTCCCTCTCCTCTGCCCTTAGCCTCGGCTCCCGCCTGCACCAGGCCCAGAGACTCTAGTAAGGCACAGCCAGGCCCTAGGGATGGTTAATGCAGCAGTTACAGGACTGCCCTAAAGTTACCACTATAGGCAAATATGATCACCCTACTTCTTGCTGGGTGACAAAACTGACATTTTAAACAAAGAATTTGTTGTTATAATACTTCAGTTTTCCCAAAGCCTGATGTTTTTGAAAGCAATCTTATTCCTTCAAGGGAAAAAAAAAAGAATCTGCCATAAACATCTGGCCTTTGTAATAAGCTTAAATAGTTAAAATCTGACAGTTCTATGCAAATTAAAATCAGCCACAGAATGGGAAGAATCAGGCAATTGTAGCAGTAAACACTGCTTTCAATTTTGTGCATAATTCTGTACTAGGCTTATTTATTTTATTTTTCATAAATTTCTAAAAAGAATGTTTTCTTTCTTCTGAATCCTTGAGACGAGTGGTTTTTCTGATGTGAGCTTCCTAAGGTAACAATGCCAGAGCCTCTCGCGTTGCTGAGGTGAGAACATTTGTGAACACACCAGCAAAGCACTAAACACTAGAACAAAACCCTCAGATTTGAAGCTAGTTATTTTTATTTATTTCACTGGATTTTACATGTCACCTGGAGACTATTTAGAAGGTTATTTGCCTGGGCTAACATTGGGTTTAAAAACAGCACTTACATAGTCCCAACTAATTTTAGAGTTGGGTCCAAATATTGAGACAAAACCCCAGCTGTTAGTGCTTTTGCTTGTGATTTGAGGTGTCAGATCAGAGCTGTACTGCTCTATGTCAGTGAATAAGGCGCCTTGTGAGATCATTATGTTTTCTAACAGTTCAGAGTAATGGATTAATCAGTGCAGCATCACTTGCTTTCATTATATGCCCACATGGTAGTTACGGGCTTTAACCTAAACAGTCTGTAGGGAGATCAAAGGATTGAGTACAAGAAGCACTTAGGACTCACTAAACCTCCAAAAAGATCCATTTGAGTTTTGGACCTTGCCTAATGAGCAGATCTTACATCCCTTGAAAGATGAGGATGAGGATCGTGCTCAGAGCTGAGCAGGACTACCCAAGCTGCTTTGCTTTTTCATCAGAGGCCATGGAAAGCAGTAAATATTTAATTTAATGCAAATTCCTTCTGACCTTTGTGAAAAATAGCTGTCTTACAACTATTGAAAATATAGCTCCTTTTACCCTACAGTCTCAAAGTTAATTACAAACATTAATTATGGCAGTGTATAAAATTCAAGTCTTGGTTTTATTACTAAAAATAGATTTAGATTCACTTTCATGAATTGATGGAATGTCCCTTGCATTAGCTATATCAGGTGGTATATCAGAAGGTCTGAAGTTGTCTCCAGTCCCGCCCTAGGGCAGGACTGTTGTGTCCCATGTCATTCCTGCCAGGGATTCATTTAGTCTTACTACAGGCTGCTGCTGGTTGCACACTCTGCAGCAGCTCTTTGCTGTATTTTTCCTGTGCTTCTTGTAGCAAATGTTTTCCTTATATCTAATCACAGTTCCTCTTTCTGGGATTCAGACCAGTTACTGCTTTGCTTAACCCCTGTTGAACACAAGGAACACAAAGCTTCTTTTCCCTTTGCAGTGACATTTATGTAGTTGGAGAGAGGTCTGAGAGTAAATGGTCTGACTGCTACCACAGGGGTCTGAGGTTCTGTCATGGTTAGTGGTCCATTTTGCTGCTGAGCCACCTAAATTCATGTTTCATATCTGTATTTCAGACAGACCCCCAGATCCTCTTTTTTATGTGCATACACACTGATGGAGATGTCTAATCATGCACTCAACAGTTTCAGTCCACATGTAGAGTGTGAAAAGATTCCCCTCCATCCCTGCCAAAGCTTTGGGGTCTCAGAGAAGGTGTCTTTCTGTCATGTCTAGGGCTGGAGTATTATGTCCCCTTCTGAGCTCTGCTGGTAACTTGGGGTGAGCTGCTCAATCTTTAGTTTACATCAGTTCACCCACTTCAGAACAGAAGTAACATATCAAAAGAACTATTTACATCAGAGGCTTCGTTATGCTCGGAGCTGCCTTGGTTAAGTCTGAATAAATTTCCAGTCTCATTTACTGGATGTATAGTTGCACTGGGGATAGGGAGCCTGGAAACCATGGTAGTTGTGGGAGAAGCAGTAATGGGGGAGTATGACAGTAATTCACTCTTGGGACTGTTACCAGCCTGCAGATGCACCATTTGTAGCTATCCATTGCATGCACACAGATAATAATCTTGCATTAGGCCCAATTACATGGTGTTATGGACACACAACACACGGATTACATACACAGCCAACGAGCAGCCTGTGATAAAGCAGTGGGGTAATTGAAGGAGACAGAAGGAAATGTTAGACTTGTTAGCGGTACCAGTGCTGCAGCGCCTGATACGGCTGCTCCCTGCCAGCCTTGCCCTCTTGCTTTCCTGATCTCTTTCCAGGTCTCACTTTCAAAATACAGCTTTATCAGAGTGAGGTAGCATGGCACCTTGCTCCTTCCACAGTGTATCTAGAGAGTTTTGTGCAGGAGAAGGAAATGAACATCATTGTTTAACTCCGGGCAAAGCCCACAGATGCACTGAAGAATGTGCTGCCCGAGGGGGACTGCAGTTTGCAAAATCCCTGCTACCCTGGGTTAGAATCGTCTGTGATAGAAGCCTGTAAAGAAACTCCAGTGTCCAAATGTAAAAGACATTGAAACTCAGCAATGTAATAATCGAGCTGGTGTCTTTTCTGATCTCTTTTTCCTTTACCTTTCAGTACATTTCAGTAAATGCAGCTGAATATTTCTTTCTAACTGAGATTTTTGCAAATGCCGCAGCATCCTCTGGTCAGCCAAATGTGACAAAAAATCAGCCTGGCGTGTGTCAGAAACCTGAATGGCCAGCAGAGCAGACCTTTAGTAACATGGTAGATGCTTATTAAGGCTTGGGGAAAAGTGTTAATCAAAAATTTAATCTACCATATAATTTCTCAATTTGATTAGCTCTTTGTGCTAATCAGCTGCAGAAATGGAATGTGAAAGAAAATCAGTCGCTGCCATCAAAAAACAAAGGATTTCTTCAGCCTACGATGAGCTCACCCCTTCCCCTTTCATTTTAATCACAGAACCCCAGAATGACTAGTTTGGAAAAGGCCATTAAGATCATAGAGCCCAACTGTCCCTGTCCTCTCCTAACCCATCTCCCTGAGCACCTCATCTCCCGTCTGTTAAATACACCCAGGGGTGGGAACTCCACCCCCTCCCTGGGCAGCCTGTCCCACACCGTGACAGCTCTTTGGGGGAAGAATTTCTTCCTAACATCTCATCTGAACTTGCCCAGGCACAGCTTGAGGCCATTCCCCTTGTCCTATCACCTGTCACTTGGCTGAAGAGTCTATCACCCATCTCTCTACAACCTCCTATCGAGTCATTACAGGCAGGAATAAGGTCTCCCCTCAGCCTCCTCTTCTCTAGGCTAAACCCCCCAGCTCCCTCAGAAGGTTTGTTCTCCAGACCCTTCCCCAGCCTGGTCAACCTCCTCTGGACCCGCTCCAGGACCTCGGTGTCCTTCTTGGAGTGAGGGGCTCAGAGCTGAACGCAGCACTTGAGGTGCAACCTCACCAGTGCCCAGTCCAGGGGCACAATCCCCTCCCCAGACCTGCTGGCCACGCTGGTTCCGATACCAGCCAGGACGCTGTTGGCCTTCGACCCATTCAGACCATAATCAAGAAGCATCGCTGTAGGTAGTACTGATGCACAGTCAGTAACCTGTGAATGTTATGAAAATGCCTTGTCCTCAGAAAAAAGGACATTTGCATAGTGCTCTCTCTTTGCCCATGATAAAATATGATACCGTAACTTCTTTAAAGCTGTCATGTAGCAGGTGATTTGTCCTCAAAGTGTGGTGCATGCTGAAGAAAAACCCCAGCCCTCCTACAGATTTACCTCTTGAAACGTGACTGGGCAACATTAAAACAGTTGCTACTTTACAGTGTACTTCCTGAAGTGCTAATTGAAGAAAGTAAATAGTTAATATAAAAAATCCTTATATATAAAAATTCTTAATATAACTATTCTGTTGCTTAGCTTTCTTTGCCATTGTTGCCCGAAGATCTTTTTGCTTCTTGTCCTTAACTGGAACAGAGCGGGTAGATATATTGTAATGGAAGTCTTATTATTTCAGAAGAATAAGTTACCAGACATTCTGATATTCATTATATCCTTTTAATTATATCATTAATTGGATTTCAAGTAAGAGGAACAAAATCTCTGTGTACTCGGTATTTTACAGCATTGAGAGTGTTTGGCTACTGATCTGACAGCCTGGGATTTCTGCTCTCTGCATTAGTCTGAGGAAGACAGAGGGGTGCTTAGTTCCTGAGTTTTTTAAATAAAATACTCCTGTTATTAGTAGGGTGCAAAATTTAAATCTTTCCTTTATCTTTCCCCCAAAGGATCTTCTATAGAAGTTATGTGATTTTTTTTCTAGCATCAGGAGTATATTTTTTTCTGACTCTCCTTTAGTCCTGAAGACCTGTACTCCAAGAGGATGGAGAAAATAAAGAATAATGCATAAATATTATTCTAAAAAAAACCATTCATGACAGTCATCTCTGCAGTTTAATGACATTAATGTAATTACATTGAGTCTGGAATTAACAACTCTCTGTCAGGGAACTACAGTGGTGTACATGAATTTGGAGCAAGCCAGAGCAGAACAGAAATGCGGCTGCATGTAGTTAAATTTGAACAAGGAGTTTGAGGAAGGAGGTAGGTAATTGTTTTCAGATCGTGACAGGATTGCAGAGTGAGCGTTCTTTCCTTTAAAAAAAAAAAAAATGTGATTAGTGAGGGCTATAAATCAGCTCTATTCTTTAGAAGGAGGGATGCAGTTCCATGCGTGCCTCTAACCAGTTTGGGCAACTAGCAGAGGAGTGAGTTAGTAGAGCAGTTCCTGTGGGGTTGTAAATTGAAGTCAATGGGACTATGACAGTTCATACCAGTGGAGGATATACCACCTCAAAGATTGCTGATGCCACGTTATGCATCTTCCAAGTAGTCCTTGGAGGATCCTTAGGACTGCTGCAGTCTGCTTCTGCTTAGCTGGCAAAATCTGACAAGGATCATGGCCCAAGGTGGGAAGTTTCCTGGCATAAATAATATTGTCTATAAGCTCCATTTCCTGATTCAGCAGTTTGCATGTGAGTAGTTCACAGGGAGAGGACTTCTAAATGAGAGGACAGAGTTTTTTCAAGGGACAAGGGTAAACTGGGCATAGGTAGGAGGCATAAGGCTGAGGACAAACCAGAAGAATACAAGTTTCCCCATATGCTGTTGGAGGAGTGAGAAGATTCTGGAAGTTTTCTGTTTCTCACAGCTTCCTGGTGTTTGTGTGCCTGTTTGGATAGATTTGGATCTTAGCTGGATCCGAATGAGACCAGGGCCGAGAAGCAGCTGGTATGTGACTGGAGCACAGTTTATGTCCCCTTCACAAGTTAAAATGCCACCATATTGTGTGCTTACCCCTGTCGGGGCATGTGCTCTTAGGAATCATTGCTGGGAAGGCTTCACATGCATGACAGAAAGCTTTGCAAATGGCCCTAGAGCACACCTCTACCTGAAAACGTCCCCCCTGGAAAGCCAAGGAGCTCTTACCACATGGGAGCTGTGTGCTCTGCACAACCAGAGCAGCGGGGTTAAACTCCCGCAGCTACAACCGGGCTGTAACGCCAACAGTTCACTGTCAATTAGTGCCCTTTGCAGTGTTTGGCCTTATTTGTCCTGAAATAATTGCTGTTATCATAGATGCTTTATTGCCTTCATTATGGTTAACATTTAAATATCAATGAAATAGTATGCAAGTAAGTCATCTGTGCAATAGCTATCCACTAGAGTTAGCCCTGAAATGTGTGTTTAAGGAATATATTAATTCAGCACTGACTTAGGAGACTTACAAGGATGGTTATATATTTGCTGTTGGGTTATTGTAAACCTTTGCTTACTAAGAGGCAAAACCTGAGCCCCTCAGTTGTTATCGTGCGAGTAGAAATGCTGCATGAATGAATAACGCTTTGTCTGTCAAGTAGAAATATTTTAAAATATTTTAAAAATGTTTTTCAATCATCAAATCAGACAGTAAAGGCTGACCTTTTCTGCATCCAGATGAAGAATTGCTCGGGGAGATGGGGATATGTTCTTTACCCTCTGTGCAGAGGGAAGCTCTCTGTCACAACCTGTTCTGCCTAAATATAATCCCCCTCCTTTTGAAATCAACAGGAAGCCTTCCTTGAATTCCTGTGGTTCCTATTGACTCTTATAGTGCCATGTGTGACCTATTTAGCCATCAACTATGTATATGATTTAATTTTTGTGAGCTGACTTTACATGTGGCTTTTATTTATAAATCTAAAATCTTCCAAGCAAATGCAAAGCTCATTTTTTGTAACAGGCTATTGAGGCAGAGAGTGATTTTTATTTTTACAGAAAAAATGTCATTGTGCAATTAGTAATTGCATTTATGAGCTCTGTTTGAACATCCCAACATGTATGTGCAAATGCAACTAGCAAATAAATGCGGCTGTTAGGGACTGGGGATGTTGATGTATGTATGTGTGCACCCTTACAAGAGGTTTTGTTCACTTTCTGGGATTGCTGTACAGGCTTATGTACATGCTTATGCTGAGTGTCCACAAAAGACTTTGTATTGCATCACAGGCCAGATAAAGCAATGGAGCAGTAGCAATTCTATGACAAAAAGGGTTCATTTGCACTGCATGAACTGCCACAGTGGGGCATTTGTGCTGTCATCAGGACATTAGCACAAACTCCAAGGTGGAGCTCCGCAGCCCTACCGATCGACTCTCATACTCACTGCGTTCACTCCCAGAGCTGAAGCAGCGGCATGTACAGATTGCGCTGCGCAGCTGATGGCATGACATGGCTGATAGCTGTGAGAGCTTACTTTCAGATTTACTTCTGATGTTGGCAGTATTTCCCTTGTCATCTTATCCAGTAAATTTATAGTAGACCGTGTTTGAGGCTTTGCATGTTTGGGAAATTGACTATCAGACCCATAATCTTGTATGCCCGTTGGTCCCAGTACTAGCTATGCATTTCTTGTCCGATTTTTGGCATCATGAAGGTTTCCAGAGGGTCTGGCCTGAGTACTTTATATTATTCTCTAAGCCATGATGAACTAAGGCTCTTACCCACCTGGTGTGTGAACATGTGTGACTTGACTGACAGAGATCTCTGGGAACAGATCTCACACACAGACTCCAGATTTCCCAAACTTTGTTTTTACTGACATAACGCACTCTGCTCCTGCGTCTGGAAAAGATGGGTATTTGCTCTGTTGGTGCAGTTTGCTGTCATGGGTATGGCAGCTCCCAAGCTGGCTGCAGATCGATCGTGCATCCATCTGGTGCAGCACTGGGCTGAATAACAGCCACGATCCTGATACCAGCGTGGGCTTGTTCTGTCCTGCCGGGCTGCAGTGCAGCAGCAGCACCACCACACTGCTGCCCGTGTCACACACCTCTCCTGAGCGTGCCTGTGCAGAGCAGTGTTACTCCCCAACCTCCTGGCTTTGCCTGTGTGCCTGTCTTCCTGTGCACCAGAAAAACACTCTTAATAGGCTATAATCTAACTTAGCTTTAACCTGCTGATGTTGTGGATGATGGTTTTGCCAAGGGACGTCTAGGCAGAATTGTAAAAATGGCAGATGACCAAGAGGGCTCGTTAACATGTGTAAATGTCTTCAAGAGCTTTTGATTAAATGTCCTATGTAAATGCATAACATTGGAACAACTAAATAGTTCTGGGAAAAGAGTAATGTGCCTTTAGGCTGCTTCAGCAGGTATTTCCTTCATCACCTACACAAAAGCACAGAAGCTCTGTCTTCTGCCAGGGTGATGCTGTGGAGCGCTGCGAGGCAGAGGCAGCTCTGTGCTGCCGTGCTAGGGACACCTCACCTTCCAAACAAGCAGCTGCAGCAGGACTGGCCACTCTGGGACAGGGAGTCTTCACCAGCGCCATCAGTTCTAATGACAAACTGGGCTACGGTGTTTGCAGATTTGGTGCACTTGGAACATGGCAATTATGCCCCATTGGAGTGCCTTCCATTTCCTGTGCCATCTTGATAAACTTTATAGCTTCTAATTTGCTAGAGAGTCATTGATATAATTAGGAGCAACATAAATGGGAGCAGCAGCACGTTCAGCTGATGATAATCGCGCCAGTTCATTTCTCATAAGAAGCACTAGGAGCTCCCTCCCAGCAGCTGAGGTCGCTTTCCCTTGAAGCTCTGCTTTGATAGAGCAGCAGCAATCCTTGTGTGCCTGGGCCATGGCCTGCTTTAGTACAGTCCATTCCACCACCCATGTGTTTTTTCATAAGGAAACCAAAGGAAGGGTGCACGTCCCTCCGAGTGTTTTCCAAGGGCGACCTGAGCTGGGCGCGTTAACAAGCCTGTGAGAGTCAAGCGCTCCCTCCTTGTGTGAGAGCCAGGGCTCCCAGCACAAAGCTTTCCTGGTGCAGCCACAGGGTTTGAACTTCCTCCCCTCAGGTGGCACCACGTTTTCAAGCATAGTGGCAGCTTAACCAAAGCTGCTGGACCTGTGCTAGTAGTTGATAAAAGCTCATCTCCTGCACTCCTTGATACTCAGACACGGTAAATAATAACCGTCATCCATTTTTAGGCAGCTGTTGGCTGCTTTGCCCTAACAATATCTTTCATGTGTCACAAATAGTCTGAGTTACCAGTCAGTATGTCAGCATGTCCTTCTGCATGCAGCCTGCCAGATTTATTGCCAAGAACTTTAGCAGTGTTTCTGTAAATAATGTGTTGATGAAGAAATGTAAATAATTAATCTTCTTTTTCTTTTTTTTTTTTCCTCTTAACAGTACTCTCAACAATAACAACATCACCCGCATTCCTGTCACCAGTTTCAATCACATGCCAAAGATCAGGACTCTGTGAGTAATATGTTAAAGAAAAAAAAATATGATGGTGTAAGCCAACTCTTTGCATATTTGTTGTCTTAGGATAATCTTTTGGTGTTCCCCTACTCTGTTGCAGAAGGTCAGTGGAGAAGCCTGTTGCTGTGAGAGTGGTGGGTGGGGGGACAGTCTTGAGATCCTCAACCTCAGGCTCTTCTGTGGGGATGGGACACCAGCCCAAGGTGACCTGCTCAGCAGGACCCCTGGTCAGGTGGGTGGGTTGGGGCAAGGCTGGAGACCTGCAGCACTGTGGCATCAGTGGGATAGGATTGAGAGCTCCGGGCTGGGCTGGGGTCCTGGGCAGGGCTGGGGAGACCAGGCAGGGTTGTGAAGGCTGCTGGTGCCCTCGGGGCCCTGGTAGTGAGTTCACTGGATTTAGCCAGGAATATGCAAGATCCAACTGGAATTGACTGGGATCTGAAACTGGAAATATTTTCCCATATGTGAAAATAGTGTTTCAAGCTGGAATACCATCAAAATTGAGAAAACTGCTCAGATGGATCAAATTATTTAATTACATTGATATCCTGTGTTTAAATCCCATTTCTTCTTTTGAAATTCAGAATACTAATTCATAAAACAATAAGTTTTTTTGAGAACTTGAAAAAAGCTTCTCTTCCAGATACTTTCAGAAGCAAAATATCACTTACTCTGATGCATATTTTATAAAAGCTTCTTTCACATCAAATCTATTTTTCTGTATCCAACACCTTTCCACTAGCAAAGCTCTCATCAGCTTTAATGGAACCAAATACAAAAATGTAGAATTGGGCTGTGTGCATTTGTATAATTTAGCCACAGCCCACCAAAAACATTTTCTCTAAAAATAACTATTCCTTTGAATTCCTTCAGGGAATACACAATTTATGGAAAAGTCATACTTAAACAAAGTCTCTCTGGCTTTTTCCTCCAAAAATCTCAAACTCAGACAATGTGTACTTAGTCCTAAAAGCAAGGAAAAGGAAATAGTAGCTAGCCTGGAAATTTTTCCATGGCATTGAAAAAGCAAAATGCTTCAAGGATGCCACATATGCACATGTAAAACAATATTAAATAATTTAACAGAATAGAAATAATATTAAACAAGTTAACAGAACTGAAGAAAAATGGCTCTTACTCATGTCAGTTAGAGCATAGCCTCTGATTTAAATTGACATTCTTCATCAAATGGTGACATTCATAGATCTTAATGTAAGTAATTAAATGGAAATTAGATGTTTGTGTTTTAGAAGAGAAAGGACAAAGAAGATAAAGGTAGGGTTAAGGTTCCTGGAGTTTTGCCTTTTCTCATCCAGTAACAGTGGTCCAGAAATTTGGCCTGGCTTCTTCAGATTAGTCAGTCTTGTCTGTTACAGAGCTCAGTGCCTTCTGCCATTTTCCTTTTAGTTTAATTTCGGAGATGGCTTTGTATATATCTCCCTGGAGACTTACCCTGAATAATCCCCCTCTGCTGTAATTAAGGAAAAAAATAAAAAAGGAAAAAAAAAAGGCGGGGAGGGGGCAGGAGGAAGTAATAAATAGGATTTATAAAGGGAAGCTTTTATATTTAATTCTGAGAGCCACTTTTTACAGAACATGAATGCTGACCCATTCTAAAAGGATTTGCTGGAAATTTAATTTAGGGACTATGGCTAAAAGGGCATCTTTGCAAACTTGTATTCATATTCACTCCCCTCCTGTTCTGTAAAGGTAGTTACATCAATATCAAGTGGTATGTTTCAGTCTCCAAACCCTGCCAAATAACACAGAGTACCCTTCTTAGCAGTTCAATACAGGGATTAAAAAATCCTATGTAGGCAGGTGGAAATGCAGTAAAATGGCTTAGTTTTCTATGTTTCCTTCCATCTCTTTCAGTGGAGGCAGAAAAATCATCAAAATAGCAATTAATATAAGATAAATACAGTAATCAGCATTTTGTAATTTCTTCTGCTGCACCTTCCTATTAAAAATTCTTCCTCTATCCCCAAGTCACAGAATCACAGAATGTTAGGAACCTTGAAAGATCATCTAGTCCAACACCCCCCTACTTTATTAATTATCTTTATTGATAAAACAAGCTTGAGCAGCTACATATTACTCAGTATTTTTTTAGTATCTTCTGTCCAGAATGTAGGCTAACACTGCTTTGATTTACCCCAGTTTTGTATAAATGGATAGTAACACCCTAACAACAAACACACACCTGAGCACATGTGAAACTGATGGTTTTGCATATGTAAAGTATTTATATAAAGAGATTTAACTGGGGGAAATGTTAGTACTCTCTTTGGTTTCCTGAGCATTATTTCACTTGATAACCTGTTCTTCCTGCATTAATATATAACTTCAATGAACAGTTCACTTGAAAGGTGAAAGCTGCAAATTCAGTCCAAATGGATTGGAAATGTTCATGACAGATTTTCCTCCAAAATCTCAAACTCAACCAACATGAGCTTTGTCCTAAAAGCAAGGAAAGGAAACTAAAATCTCTACTGGTTTCTTAAAAAATGATCATCAGTTTGTACACCTTCTCAAAGAGCTTCACACTCAGCCATAGGGTTTTTTTAGTAGCTCTTGTAAGGAATTCCTGCTCTGGATGTTCTTTAAGTGGGGACGAGCCCTTTTCCCACCCGGCAGAGGACCAGCGTGGTGTGAATAGCCCTTTCCCTCCTCTGTGTCTCCCTGACACACCAGTGAGATCCATGAGCAGGACATTTGGGGCTGTTGGTGTCACAGCTCTCTGCTGTGTTAGTTCAGGGGTAGGGTTATTTTCATGACTCCCAAAACAATCTGTTCATTTAAGAGGAACAGAGAAGGAAGAATAAAGAGCAACTTCAACTTGTAGATGCGGTGCTTGAGGACATGGTCTAAGGGTAGACTTGGTGGCGGTAGGTTAATGGTTGGACTGGATGATCTTAAGGGTCTTTTCCAACCTTAACAATTCTATGATTCTATGACTTCTCAGGGAAAAAAAAAAAAAAAGAAAAGTGTGAGTAAGGTTTGAAGCACTTGAAGAATTCTTTTAAGAAATCAGCTCTTCTGTGCTGGCCTTTTAATTTAACTGTCTTTTCTGTTGCTAAGTTTCATTGATCCTCCAGCCTTGATTGGAAGTGACAGGAATTAGTTTTTATTGATCTGCTTTGCTTTGCTTGAAACAGCTTTATTTATGTTAAAGCATGTCCCCCATACCTATTTGGTGAATGGTAAGTGTCCTGTAGTCCCTGTGTGTGCGAGTGACTGCCGATACGGGATTGCATCGGTTCCTTTTATTTTATTTAAGGCTAAACTGAACACGTACCAATGCACTGAAGTGTTTTTCACGTTCACAGGGAATTGGTGTATTATACTTCTGAAGTACTCTGAAAAGTGGTTTTGTGGCTGTATTCTTTGATATAATTCTCAAAAATATGGTCTAATGGGCTGCTTTGTTAAGTTTGCTAACGTCTCTAAATGATCTCCTCTCAAAAGCAAACCATAGAATGTCCATGCAAAAAATCTGAACAAATGACCAGGTAGGGCTCTGCTGAGGAGCAAGGTGGTGGAGAGGTGAGGGTTCACACTCCTAAAACGGGAAAACCCAGAAACCACATATACAAATTTAGTAGGAAAAACCCCCAATTCGCAGAAGTGGAAAACTTCCCATTTTGTGAAGCTGCAGTTCTATCCCTCCAGCCTGGCCTCATCCATCTGGGGGATGCAAGGGTGAGCTCCGTCTCCATTCCTGGAAGATGGAAAGGTGATGCTGAGTATCACTGCTGACTGCTGTGGTGGGAAAGGATAGCAGCACTTCGAGCATTCAATGAAACACTTACTTATTAAGTTAGAGTTAAGTCTTACTCAGGGTGACTTCTGGATAGAGGATATTTGTTCTTATTTCTTTGTAATTATATTTGTTCTTTCAATCAGCAGATTAATGGTTTATAATAATGAAATATATTACTAGAAATCCAACTTAGTGCAGTGTCAATTAAATAGCTTCCCAATCCCTAAACCCAAGCTCTTCTAGCCATCAACCTGAAAAATTACATTTTGCAGAGCTCCCTGGAGACTGGCGTCTTCGATTGCTATGGGATAAACTCTCAGTTCCAGATTTGCAGTCTTTTACTGTGACTGCCCACCCCAGGCAGACAAGTCTGGGGACTGTCACTGCTGGGCACCACTGCCAACCTGTCCTGCTGCTGTGCAATATGAAGATCTCACAGATGGACAGTTAATTTCTTTGGGGGACGGATAAGGCTCAACCCTGTGCACACCAATTGTGTCAGGGTGTTTACATATAATGCCTTTAATATTAGTGAATAATGCTTTGTCTAACCACTTCTGACAGGATTTTCAATCCAGTTTAACATTTCTGCTTTGGTATAGCACTGCAAATGTATGACTCATTACAAGGAATGAAATAATTAGTGTCCCGTGCTTTTTGTTTCTACCTAAAATTTGGTAGCTATTAAAATGACCAGATTTGCTCCCTGAACACATCATCATTTTGCAGACTTTCCCCCAGACTGTGGTGATGGTCCTGCAAGTCTCTAGTGTCAGGCATGAAGCAGGCTGGGAAGGGAGGTCTGTGGCTAGATGGCCACTACAAAGAACAGCCCCAGCACTGCTGTGTGGCAGACTCTGTCGTGGTCCCCTTCTTCAGGATCAGTTGAAAGCTCCTGCCTAGAACCTGTGCACTTGTGTTAAATTGCCACTGTAAAAAGAGCATGGGTGACTTTGTACCGGCAGCACAGGAATACACAAGGTATCAATAGCTTCTGGTGTGTGGGGTCCTTCTCACCAAAGGAGAGACAAGGGGGAAAAATCAGCTGTCATCCTGGTTTTCAGTCTGGTTCTCATGTTTATACAGGCTGTCCTTGGAATTCATTCAAAGATGTCCCACTCAGGCAGTTATTTCTGATAGGAAATCAGAGGCAAAGTAGTAACTTGGAGGAACCTTAGAATCATAGAATATCCTAAGTTGGAAGGGACACATAAGGATTATCAAGTCCAATTCCTGACTCCACACGGGACCAGCCAAGTCAGAGCAGGGGGCTGAGGGCATTATCCAAACACCTCTTGACCTCAGTCCAGCTGCGTGCTGGGACCCCTTCCCTGGGGAGCCTGTCCCAGTGGCGACCACCCCCTTAGGAAAGAACCTTTTCCTGACATCCAACCTGAACCTCCCCTGTTGCAGCTTCATTCTATTCCCTCGGGTTCTATCCCTGGTCACCACAGCGAGGAGATTGGCACCTGCCCCTTCACTGCCCCTCATCAGAAAGCCAAAGACCATCATGAGGTCTCCCCTCAGCCTCCTCTTCTCCAGGCTGAGCAAACCCAGGGACTTCAGCCTCTTCTCATAAGACTTCCCCTCCAGACCCTTCCCCATCCTCGTTGGCCTCCTCTGGGAATTCTCCAGAGGAGAATTCTGCACCCAGTGCTCAAGGTGAGGCCGCACCAGCACAGTGCAGAGTGGGAGTCTGCATGTTCTTTAGAATTGCCAGCTCATTATTTCCCTGTAGGCTGGTAATTCCTGAACTTCATTCTCCCAAGGCATTGTAAATAACAGCGCTAATTTATGTGTGGGCATTTCTACGTTATAAGGCAGACAGGCAAGACCTGACCCCGCTGTAACCAGGAACTTGCACCAATCCTACTGAAATTGTAGTGAGGAGCCTGGCTGACTTGCACTTAATTGCTCTGGTTTGTGTCTCCTGTTTAAAAAGCTACTGATAACGTTAGGTTGTTCTGTCTTGTGCAGGCGGCTTCACTCCAACTTCCTGCACTGCGACTGCCACCTGGCCTGGCTGTCGGACTGGCTGCGGCAGCGACGCACCATCGGGCAGTTCACCTTCTGCTTGGCTCCTGTAAACCTGAGGGGCTTCCTTGTGGCAGAGGTTCAGAAGAAGGACTTTGTCTGCTCTGGTAATGATGGCAATTATTCATTTATCTGTCAGTTGATGGTTTTATAGTGATACTCACAAAGAGAGAGTGGAAATGTATTGTGTTGTGTTTGAATGCTGGTCTGTAACAGTGCTGTTTGGTTTTATTCCTGCTAAACTGTCTGGGAGTAGATCAAATTGGGTTTTTTTCAGGTTTCTAAGAATTACTGTTTTCCAGTTGATATCAATGATATCAACATAAGAAATCAGTTAAATATAAATTATTTGTTATTTCTCAAGGGAAGAGCTCTACAGCGACTGGAGTACAAAAGAAGTGCACTAGAAAATGCCAGTCTGAGTTTGTTGATCAAGGATTGGGCTGTAGAATAGGAGAAGATTTTTTCACAGGGAGTGAAACAGGATTCTTAGGGAGCCAGTGCACCTCTCTGTTCTACATTTTCCTGCACTGATGAATGAGACAGGTGAGGTACAGCTGACTCAAAAAACATGTGTCTGTATGTTTGGCTTTTTCATCAAGTGTTTGCAATTGCACTTGGCTCTTTTGGGATAGAAATGCATTTTCTCTGAGAAAAAGAAAGAAAAAGAGGCAGAGAAAAATTGGAAAACGAAATATCTGAATTTGGTTGGAAAGAAGAGACCTGGCAGAGGAGAAACATGGCGGTGTGTGTACTGTGGGGTGAAAAAAGTGGGGAAGATACAAGTTTGGAGATAGTTTTGCAGGGCAAATGGTAAGTAACACAGGGACCTTGTGATGAAGCAGATGTGAGTCCTCATCTTGATGGACTGGGGGTATTGTGTTCTTTTTCTATCACAGCCTGAGAGCCCTGAAACTTTATTCTCTTGGTACATGGATTGATTGCTAAATATAGTAGAAGTATGCATGCTACAAAAATTTTTAAGAATGCCTTTTTTTTTTATTGTTTAATTTACATGTGACAAAGAAGCAGTTGTATTTGAAGAGGTTTGATCCCCTTAACTTATGGACACATGAAAAATGAAATTGTGCACCAGTGATTTTTGTGATGTAATTTTCAAGAGTGCTGAGCAGCTTCTGTGCAGTTTTGGAGATTTGAGTATGCCCAGAATAGCAGATAAATTACATCAGAAGTTTAACTAAAAAGTTAGAATCTAACCCTCTTGCAAAAGCAAGGATAAAAGAAATGGATAAATGAATTAGGCTATTAGCACAATCTAATTTTAGCAAAGATGTAACCACAGCGTTTCTTTCTTATTAAATGAAGTTTCAGATAGAGCATGAGTTCAGTTATTTGGGTTTATGATATACCGAGGTGCAGGAAGAAGAGTTATTTAAATCAGGAGAGGGGATTACAGTTGTTGAATGAGAAATGTAACACTGCCAGAGCTCAGCTAAACGGTTTTCTTGGCAGACTGTGGCTTCCAAAAGAGAAAGGGTTTTTAGCGATTGTCTGTTGGACCAAGAACTCCCAAGCCTTTTATTAAACCATAAATTAATAAAAATTAAAGGAAAGAAGCTTCCAGTGAGACACTCCATTAATTATATTAACCCTAGCCCTCATATGGGAAATGAAATATATGGAAAAAGAAATGCATCTGAAGAGCTTGTTTTAGTGGAGGATTTAGCAGAAGACTCGGCATAGTACGCGCTAGTTCCAGAAAACCCTACATGGGCCGCTATTTTAAAGAGGGTATAGCTCTTCCCTGCTCCTTATTGGAGTTCTTTATTTATGGCATAATTCATTCATGTTTAACTGTGAAGTCAGAGTAGGACAGGAGGTGGATAGTGAACTGAACTTGGCCCTCTCCAGAGGAATTTTATACAAATTCAGCCTGTATGAATCACTGTATGAGCCTTGATCTGGCAGTGAAAGCTGCCTTTGCATCACAGTCATGAAGCACTAAAATACAATGCAGTGAACTATTCTGTTTAAACATAGGCTCAGTGTTTCTAGCACTTGTGTTTTTATGGCAGTGGGAATATCATCACAGCAAAAGAAAACCCATCTCTTCCTCGCTGCAAAATGGCTTCATCAGAGCATTCCATTTCAAAACACGTTCTTGTGTGCTTCAAAGCAGAAAGAGGAGACTCAATCAAATAATTTGGGGAAAAAAGAAAAAGATCCTTGAAAAACTGACCTCTGGTTATCCTTCATGCACAAATAGGGTTGGGTTTTTTAATAATTTTATGACAGTGTTAATTTCAAAACAAATTTTGAATGCTGCATACTGAGGAATAGTATAAGTTGGAAAAGAAAACGTGAAGCGTTGGTAAAGAAGTGACTTAACTGGAACACAAACTGCTTGATTCCTTCTGCACACTGTGCTACCAGTCCTCTACAGTCATGTTTGTAAGCATCAGGTGGGAAGTCTCTCAGGATAATGTCACTGAAGTCAGAGTTAAGTGCAGATATACCTGTGTAGTGTCAGTCTTTCAGAAAGGTTGTTTGTCTTGTACACATAATTTATAAAAATGCTAATTCAAACAGCACTTGGAGGCAAATTGTAAACAGTGGAAAAGCTATTCCAGGTTTCACTTGTTCATGCCCATGAGCATTTGGCTCTGAACTGCAAGTGTGTAGGATTAAATAGTGCATGGTTGCCTGGAGAAAGGTTTGCAAATATGTCTAATTGGATTTGTGTTACTGAGGAGGCAAGGAAAAGGTCATTAACAGAGCCGAGTAGGATTGGGACTAGATAGCTGCTCACCATCAGGGAAGAGCACTAAGTCCTGCTGGCAGTCCTGTCACCCACCAGAGCCTTCTGGCT
Source organism: Heliornis fulica (assembly GCA_013399135.1). Lineage (NCBI taxonomy): Eukaryota > Metazoa > Chordata > Aves > Gruiformes > Heliornithidae > Heliornis > Heliornis fulica. The sequence goes on from VXBZ01010664.1 coordinate 406,555, forward strand.
GCCTTCTTCAGCAGGCTGTCCCCTCCTCAAGAGTCTCTCCTCCAGAGCCACCTCTGACAGAGCAGCCTTACTGGGCCTTTGCCTTAAAGCCATCTGCTCCCAAAGACATCTCCGAGCAGACTCTTCCTCCCGCACAGCCGCTTAATGAGCCCTGAGACATGTTTGGTGAGGCAGCCTCCTGGAATTCGGTGTGTTGGAGAAGAGGACATTGTGTGGCACCTGCAGATGAATACCTCTGTTGATGCATGGCACATAGCATGATGTATTTCTCCACTCTCTCTACCGTGACCTTGCCATTCACTGCCGTGTTGCTGTGAGAAGAGACACACTGCACTAATCAAAGATTTAATGTCAGTTGAAGTACTACCTGCACTCTGATCCTTGGGAACTATTTTTATATTCCTTTAACTAGCAGAGAAGTATCTGGGGGTGCTGGTTTATGCTCATTACCTCTTAGAGCCTTCCAGTCTTTGTTTAGATCAAACCCAGCTTCCTTACCATGTTCAGATGTTTCACTGTTGAACTGGCTTTTCATTCTCTGTCTTGAAGTCTGTATCTCTCAAAAATGCACTCTCTCTCTGTCTATTTGCCTATTATCCTCCTCTGACCTCCTTGAGTTTGTAATTTTATTTCATTTTCTTCCCATATAAGTTTTATTGTGGCTCAAATTTTTCTTCTATCTCCTCTTTACTTATTGAAGTTCAAATTAATCTACATATTGATCAGTTATGTCAAGTTATAATGGGCTTCTCATCTGAGCTAGTATGGCTGTAGAGCTTTGCAAGCTGAAGCAGTGGGTTCATGAAGTTCTGTCACTGATGTCCTCAGCTCACTCGAACATCATCAGTTCCAATGGCTGCTTGCAGAGTGACTGTGTGGTATGTAAGCAGGCAGAGCCTGCGAGCTGATTTCAGCAGGTGGTGGAGGAGGTTGGTTTTCCTTTTCTGCTGTCCCTGCTGATGGTGAGGCAGTATGTAAGGGCTGGGTGTTGACCCTGAAGGTGCAGGTAGCTCCATATTTGTTACAGTTTTGGTCAGTAGCTTGAGGTAGTTTACAGCACACAATATTTACAATGGAGTATAAAGCCTGGGTGAGATATCCTAATCTAGACCAGAGCTGGGTATTTCTAACTATTAATGAATTGATGATGTTCTCATGTAAGAAGCACCAGGTTCTAAAATCTTGGAATTTATTTACAGCTGATTTGTCCTTTAAGTCTTGTCATATGAAATTTAGAAACATAAAATACTGATTTTTGAAGTACTTTTCTAAGATAGTGTTCTTGAAATAGGATTGTAGAAAGGGAAGATGCATCATTCTCTTTTTCATTAGAAACCATTTTCTCTGGTTCTTTATCCTCAGTTCCCATTTGGAAGATCCACAAGGATCTTCCAAGAAAAGAAAATCAAGATGCATAATTTGGATTAAGTTAAAATTCAATCTGAAATTGGTGCAAGGGAGAAATCGTTACCAGAGCAAAGTGTATAGTGATTTTTGGCTACGTAAACTGATACTGATTTTTAAGAAAACAGTGGGTTGATTCAAATCTTGGTTGAAGATCAAGAATTGAATTTCTGATTCATACAGAGAGACTGCAGTTGAGATATAATAAAAAGGAAAATATGTTAGCTTCCTGCTTCTTAACTCAGACTAGAAGCTGTAATGAGAAAGCAGATTTATTTGTTTAGATGAGGTCAAACCATCTTAAAACATAGCTGTCGCTCTCTGGCCCAGCCCAAAAAAACTCTGTCTTGCTCCATTTTTCTCCTAATAAATTCATAGCATATTGTTGAGTAGAAAACCAACAATGAGTAAGTAATAAAATAGCACTACTCAAGCTTGGTGTCTTAATGAGAACATTCAGAAGGTGCCAAAGGAAAAGTGTGTGGGGAGAGGAGCTCCCCCCATCTGCTCCTATTTGAAAGACTCTGCAGTAGTATAACTAGCAGCAGCTCTGCTGCTTTCAGCATGGGACCTGAAGGTACTGCCAAGCAGGGAAGATCCATGCTCCCTGGAAACTGGAGAGGAGGGTGGACTATTCACTAATGATGACATTTTGCTCATGCTGGGCTGTAGCAATTGCTCCTGGGGGAGCAGAGCAGTTTCCCCTATGCAGTCCCTCCCAGTTCATGCAGAGAAGGGCTGCTAATGGCACTTGGTTGTAATGGTCACAGAAACCTGGATAAACAAAGTGGGAGGTGGCAGCCTTTTTCTCTGTGCCCGTGAATGGTCACTTTCTGCTGTGCACAACATCATCAGTGTACAGCTGGTTTACTGCTTTTAGAAGGGAGCATAACCATTTCATCTAACTCTGACCTCCTTCTAAAAGAATGACCTGTGACTTACTAGACAAACACTTTCAAAGCCTTGTGGTAAAAAACAAGAAAAAAAGTGCTTTAAATTTGGTTCTAGGAAATTTATGTGGAACTCTGGTGGAATATTTACCTCCTGTTTAATTTGCTACCACAAATGGATATTGTAATCTAGTCTAAATAAACTTTTCAGTACTGTATGTTTGGTAGCTGCTTCTCAAACAGCATCCTGTATGAGGGTTGGAGAGATACCAGTAATTAGTTATCAAAGTTTGGTTTTTTCTGTTTCCATTAAATTTCTTTGTACAAATTTTAATTTGTGTTAGTGCTAGCAGTTATGTAGCTTCATCCTGTGAGAATTTACTTCTTGAATTGCTTCATATGTAAGATGTCATGTAGAGTGATTTTCATTTGGGGGACCGCCTTGCAAGTCTGAGGGATAAATAGGTCTTTATTAAGGCATTTAATATCTCTTTGAAGATCCCAGTTGAATATTTTCTTTACCATAATATATATTTTTTTTTACTGTCCAAAGATGATACCTTCCCTTTTCAGTATAATTACCCTTGTTCTGGATTCTTTTTTTTCCCCCAAACCAGTGCTTGTATTTCTTTAATACTTATTTAATGATGGCAGGTCAGGCTCTCATTATTCAGCCATTGAGCTTTTAAAATGTTGCTGTAAGAATAATTAGGTGATCATGTTATTTATGTTAATGACCAAAACCAGCAGGTAGTTTTATTACTAGTAAGTTGGTACTATTTTGGTACACAGTGGATATGCATCATGGTAGTTTGTCATGGCATGTACCACAGCCTTGCTCTGAGCTAGTTCACAGACAGCGACAGTGTTAAATACAAAGGAACAGGGTTGATTTGGAGTTCTTGGCCAAGCCTTCCTATGAAATCTGTAGACATTCCCTGTTTGATATATTTATGTGATTGTCAGTGTGTTCATAGATACTCAGAGTAATTTAAAAAAGCATGGAGCAAAGGCAATCATGCAATCAAACAAAATCAAGTCATGTTTAGAAATCCTTCTCAGATACCAGCAAATCAAACCCTGGGAATTCAAAGCAGAGTCTTAAACTATTCCCATCCCTTCCATAACTTTATCAAACTTCTTTGTGAAATGGTTCAGATTCTTAATGGATAACCTGATCATGTTCTGGTCATTCCAGAACTGGCTTATAATTGATCATGGCCATTATCTATCATTTATCCTTGTATAGGTGGTATATTTTAACTTAAATAATTTGTCTTCCTCTTCATTTTTATGCTAGAATATATTTATAAGTTCACTGTATTATTTCTGAACCTACTTTTAAATGTCACTTTATATGCACCTCATATGCTGATAGAAATTGTGGAATTTTCTTTAATGAGATCACCATGTATAGATGCTGTTTGCAGTGGAGAAATGCCACATCTTTTAAGACTTTCTAGTAACTTTTTTTTTTGTTCAGTTTTTAGCCTTTTTTGGTATTAATCTACCTTTTAGATCTCAGTTGTTACAGCTCTTCCATTCTGTTTAGAAGTGTTCCATACAATATTGGTGCTATTACTAAGTAATTGCTATATTAGTGCTTTCAAGATAAGACAATGAGGAAGTAAGGTCCGACTGTCAGTAGTGTTACTTTACTGATACATTTTGAAATATACAGAACACATTTTTGTACAGTAACATAGGCTTCGCTCACTAGACCTCCCTTTCATTGCAATTGAATATTTCCTTTCTTATTCCTCAATATTTGTTTGTAAACCCATTGATGTTGACTTTGCCTACAGAACAGTTGTGCTCATGTGTCATGAATTTTTAACAGATAAGTTTACCATTTGGGAATGTTCAGCAAAACAGTGAACTTGCATCAAATAATGAATATTCATGACTAGCAAATTTTTGCATACCATGAACTCAGTGGTATTAACATCATCAATCAGGAGCTGAAGTCACTAATCATAAATAGTTAATGCTGTGCTCAGTAAAAGCTGGTTGAACAACCATAGATGGAAACATTTGTGGAAACTGTTTGCTGCACAATCCTGTAGAATAAACACATTTGTACACATTTTTCTCCATTAACAGAATAGTTGCCATCAACAAGAACATTAACTTCACAGATAGTCAGTAGTGATTGACTTGCCCATATCTCTCTGCAGAACTGTGCACACAAGTGTGTATTTTAACATTGGATGCAAACACCAGTTAGGAGCAATACATCTGCTTTAGATATCTTTTTGAGATTGTATTACTGGGAAAACTGTAGCTCATGTAGTAGTAATTGATTTCAGATCTCTTAGCATTACAGAACTTCCAATGGGTTATTTAATTAAACCACAAAAGGTCATAACTATATCCACAGATCTGCAATACTTTTAGTGTTTTGTTTATTGATCAATAATTTCATGTCTGCTGTACTTAAAATGATTTAACATCACCACAGATCTTTTGCTGGTAAATCCTGTCAGATTAATCTTAAAATCCATTAATATTTTTTACAAACAACTTAAAATTTGCTAGTGGAAAAGAGCTGCTGCAAAGGCAGTTGGATGGGTGAGGAGGTAATAAAACACACTACTTAGCGTGCCATAATTGTGTGTCAGTGCAAATGAGATTATTTAGTTTATTTAGTCATTGCAAAATTTATTTTAAATGCCTATGACATTTAAACTATTCATTTATACACCATAACCATTCTATTCTAATACTAATATCACTCCATTTTCAGCTCTTAAAAGGCTAGAGGCCAATAAGATGCTTACTTGAAAAAAAAACCACTGAATTTCTCTGTAAACTGCTGGGTCCTAAGTCCACTCCCCTGTCTCTTCTCTTCCCCTATAAAGTGGTGCAGCCTAACAAATGCCAGATACGAAGTACCATGACCATTGAGGCTGTCATTCCATTAAAAAAACAGGCACAAAAATTAATTTTTGTTAATTGTGATCCCATCCTAGCTTGCACTTAGTGTTATTTTTTTAATAGCAAAATGCATAATTGAGTTGATGATGTTTATCTCTTGGAGAAAAATATAATTAACATTGTGAACTAGTGCTGTAACAGAAAAGAACACCTGAAATGTCAAGATGGTAAACAGTAAGAATAACTTAAGAAGGAAAAGAATATAAATACAGATGGCTTGTCCGTGGTCATTTCCTTTTGTGGCATCCACTCTGTGAGTATTTTACTGCATTTGTGAAGGACACAAACAGGAATCCTGAAATATTTTTGCATTTCTCCTGTCTTTTCTTTTGAAAAAGTTTTGGCAGCAAAAGGAAAGTTCAGTTTTGGATGTCAAATATCCTTCATCAGAGGCTGTATTGCCTTAGGGCTCTTCATCTATCTGTATGTTTATACTCTGCATACCTATGAAAGTCATCCCCAAATTTTAATTTTGAGAACTTAAATTCCATACCCTACTTAGACTTCTTTTCTTAACCAGTTCTATCTTTATCAGCTCTCTGCAACTATACAAACAATAAACTGATTAAACTCTCTTGGATTTTTTGTGCTTCTATAAATCTGCAATGGAGCTAACAATTTATCCTCATTTATTTGAAGCAGTTAAATCCAAATCAGATTTGAAATTCTGTTTATACCATTATTCAAGCAAACTTTACCTGAATAGATGACTTCATGTGGGAACTGATGGAATAAGTGATAGATGCCTGTTTAGTGTGCATGTGAAATGCAGTATTTTGTTCTTTGCAAAGGAAAAAACATAAGCAAAAATTATTTTCTGATGATGGTAGCAAGTTAAGCACAAAGTCTTTTTATTTCATTAAAGTTTTAAGAAATCTAGAGCCTAGATTTACTTTTGCTCATGAAGAAAAAAGGAAGTCACCAAATACAAAGGGCTGTATTCAGCATAAAATCAAAAGTATTTTGACTCTGAGCACTACATATAAGTCAGCTCTGAGAAATTCCAGTACTCCTTGGCAGGAGTACCAGATATTATAAGAACTCAGAGAATTCAAGCTTATAATGAGAAATTAAGTTTACAAAAAAACTCTTTTTTGCAACCGATCTTAAGGGAAATGACAAAACTGATTACTCATCATATGTGAAAAATAGAGTCCACACACAGACAGCCTTTTTCCTTACTTTTTAGTTTCTTTTAGTGTGAGATGCTATTTTTTTCATCCCATTTTGGTTGCATCTGCAGTAAAAATAAATACATTATATTGCTTTCTCTCATGTACCTCCCTCGTAAACTAATTGGTCATTTGTTTTACTCACTACCCATAAACCAAAACTCTGTTAACATACAAGTTTCTTTTTCATAGAGGAAAATCACAGGCAAATGCTTTTTGGTCCAAATTCGGTGTAAATAAACTCCTAATGGCTTCTATCAATTATATATCAGGTGTTTGGAGAGGATCCAAAAAGCTCAGTAGGCAGCACAGATAATGTTCTGGTTTCCCTTTTGACCTTTCCATTCAAAAAGTTGTTGGAAAGTTCCATGATATTTAGCTGTAGCATGATATTAATTATCACCTTGTTACTATTGCTGCCTGTGTTTTGTGTAAGAAAGATGGGTGTTTCTGTCTTTTCTCTCTTTTCAGTATGCTTAATATAATATCCTACTTTGAAACCATCACCTTGGTGTAGAGCACTCTGCAGTATTGTGTCAGACCAGATGTGGAGGGGATGAGCTGAGTTCCCCTGAATCCAATGCTGACTTAGATTCAGCATAGTCAGGACCAGACTCTTAAAACTCCAACTGGCAACATATCAAGTGTTTTGATCTTGTGCCCTATTGCAAAGGGAGTGTGTTACTGCTTCTTTACCCTGCAGAGAGACCTTGTAGTCTTGTAACTCTGCAAACTGCATTTTCCCCTTGCTCTGAAGCCTCCTCAGAAAGCACCTTGGATCTGTGATGTGAAAGGGGGTGTGGAAGATTGGATCTTTCTGCCAACTTTTTTGCACCACACACCCCCTCCAACCTCCCCCCCAACTCCCCAAAACCAAGGCCTCCTCCGAAGTTTATTTTTCCCAGTTTGGTAACTTCTCCCTGTCCCTAAAAGCTGGTATTAGCTCCTTTGAACACCCCTTGTTCTCCATTTCATTTCGGGCATCGCACCACAAGCTAGGCAGACAAAGAGAAAGCGTAAAACAGGTATTACCAGGTTGTAAGAACAAACCTCTTGTTCCTCTGCAAAGATGAACAGTGGCCTGTGTACCTTTTGAGACGAAATAAGCTACTTTTGGAAGTAGTCACAGTTAAAATCTTACAGAAACCTTAGGTTTCTGAAAGGCCGGGCTGGCAGTGCTGTGGGTGACATGTGGCAGACCTCCCTTAATTTTGAAGGAATTCTATTGTTTCACAATAATGGGATGTCTGCCCTGCCTTTCTACAGCCAGAAGACAGACTCAGGGGAACTGCTTGTCCTGCCTGTTTAACTAGTGAACATTGGGTTTTGTTGTTTATTTAAGATAGCTACAACTTACTATGCAGATGGACACATCTGTAGACTTTGTTGAGAAAAATTGGTTTTAGATTTTGAAACTGGAATAACTCAAAGTTCAGGTTGCCTCTTAAATATGAATTTGATTCCTTGGGTCATATGCATTATGATTTAGACTTTAATTACATCATCGAATTTATTTTTACAGTAGATTTTTGCCCAGTGCTTCTGTGGAGTGAAGCTGCTGTAGTACAGAAACCATCTTAATGTTGAGATAAAGGACTGCTGCTGGTAAACTCCTCATGTGCAGCTGTCATGGAAAGTGGACTGTAAATGAAACAGGATATTTCAGCAAGGAGAAAGGATCATTAGGATCATCTCATGATAAAAGCAGCTGCCCACTCTCATAAAGAATGAATGTGACTCCTGCCCATGCCACACATGTCCTGTGAGATCCATTATTTCAAGAGGGTTGCTACCTCTGAAAATCTAATTTCTGGAGGCCTGGAGTTCTGAGGTCTGGTCTGCCAAAATACAGTCACTCGTAGCTCTGAGCAGCATCAATGAAAGCTATATTTAAAACACATACAGCTCTATGAAACCCATGTTTTCTTCCTGCTACTCAGACAGAAAGTCAGCTGATGACCCCCAAAAATAATTTAATTCCAACCCAGTACTTTAATTTTGCAACATTTTATACACAGTGAAAACGGCAATATTATCCTGAATCTTGACAGTATACTGTAACATAAGGCAGTTCTGTCACCCCTGGCTACAAAATAGTATTTAAAGAGAATGACTGCTTGCTTGAACTAAGGTAAATTTAGACAAAACAGAAATGAATTCACATCAGAATTCAGCATGGTGCTAATGGAAGGCAGGATCTTGCAGTTGTCTTTTGTTTAGCTCCCTCTGCAAGTGTAAAGTCAGCCTGTATAAGTTTTCAGCTGACATCTTTTCAAACTGTATCTGCTTTCCAAGTGACACTTACAGGTGCCACCAAATGTCTTTCTGATGTTAGCTTTCCATAGGTGTTTACTAGACTCTGAAAACATAGGAACATCTGTAGGCTAGCCATATGAGATGACTTTAAGTGCATAGTGAAGGGCTAAACCAGAGGGTATATAGGCATAAATCAAAAGAAAACGTTTCATTGTAATACAATTTTAATTGTGATTAAATATTGGATTGGAAATTGATGCAAAGGTTTTTGGACTTTGTCACCTGCAGTTATAATTCTGAAAGTATCACTCCCGAGTCTTTTCCAAGGCAAACTTCAAGTGTACAGATTTGTGTAGGTAGTTTTCCATGTTTTCACATGTATTTGTGATTTGGCAGTCAGGATATTTTGATTTTTCCAAAGAAAAGACCGAATATGTTTTGTGATTATGATCTACTGTTATCTAGAAAAGTACCTTTTCTTTTCTTTTTTCCTTTTTCTATTGTGATTTTGTCACTTCTTACAAACATAAACCTTCATATTTTAGCCCTGTGTGTCTGGTTGAAGAGATACTTGATGTTTCTTGCATTACATGTCCCTTGGAAACACGAGTTGCCACAAATAAGCCATAAGTAACTGCTACATCTCAATAACCTTAATTAGTAAAGGAAAACTGTTTTATCAGCATCTATGTATACATATATATCTAAATGTTAAATGTAAGAATCATAACCATTTGAGTAAAACTGACATAATTGCTACAGTTTAAAAAAAAAACAAACTTAATAACACTTAATTAAAACTGAATCTAATGGATTGACTAGAATGTATATAGGGCAACATCTTCATGCTAAATCTTTGCTTGGTAAGTAGCTTGACTTCCAGTGTAATTATTAGATTAAGAAAGGATTTGAAGGTTTGAATTCATATTTTTCTAAATTCTTTTTGTGTTTCCATTAATTGCACTGTCTGATCATGTACAAAAGAGTAGCTTTATATTTCAGTTTTTATGCCATAACAGGTTACCTCACTTCAAAAACATAAGTCATAATTGATCACAGTCTTCTCTCAGTATGCAAAAATACTCAAGGAGTGTTTGAGTAGTGGAAACTTGCAAGCAAAGAGAACTTTGGGAAATGCTGCTTGATCTTAAGTCTTATATTTTAAATCTTTGAATAACTTGATATGGCTGATCATGGGGGGACCAAAGAAGTGCTCATGAGGGAAAGAGATTGATAGAGTGGAGACTGAAAAAAGAATGAGAAACACCTTTTAAACACTTTTACTGCAGCTGAGTTGTAGCACATTATATTCACTGAATCCATATAAATTATTGCTTAATATAGTTAAAGGATCTGGAAAACTCAGAGGCTGATGCATTTTGTTGTTAAAATCTCAGCTGATCATTTTTCAGAACTAAAGTTTAATGTTTTCATTGTGTCTCAGGTTCCCAGTCCGAACCGCCGTCATGCAGTGCCAGCTCCATCACTTGCCCATCTGCCTGCACCTGCAGCAACAATGTAGTGGATTGTCGAGGAAGGGGCTTAACAGAAATTCCAGCTAACCTACCAGAGGACATCTGGGAAATGTAAGTGCCAGTGTAATGCACCATTCCTTTCCATGTCTCTGTTTTTAGCCCATCAGCCTCCTGTGTGGAACAAAGGCACTCATTTTCAGAACTGTATTCTGAGCAGTTATCAGGTGTACTGTAGTTGTCCTCTTTGCTTTTCTTCTTTGTTCTAAGGGCTCAAACAATTCTTTAATGTAAATTAAGATATTGTTTGAGGTTGTCTTACCCCAAATAAAGGTGAAGTACTTGGTGTATTATGTTGGGATTTTGTTTACATCTCACAAATCTGAAATTACAGTTCTATAGACAGGAAAAGGGAATACACAGCCTTTTTTTTTTTAATGGAATTGTTTTCATTTTAGTCAGTGAGTTCCACAAGAGGTGGAGGGATTTCTTGTAATCTCGTCAGGATGCATTTCTAATGAAGTGAAGTATGACATCGGAAGATTTTACCTTCTATTTATTCCACATTTTGTTACTCCCAGTTCTTTAACGTTTTTGTGACTGTTTTGTGTTGTGAAATCAGATGCTGGTTTTACAGACTTGTCTTTGCTACCTTTAGGAACTATATTCATCTGTTTGAGTCCATGACTTTATACTACTGTGGTCCTCAAATACCACAATATTAAACGGTGTTCCTTTCGGTTAGCCCATGGGGAGTGCAGATCAGTTCTTTGCCCATTTCCTGTTCTCTCAGTGTTAAGTCCTGTTCAGTTCTGTCCAGTGATGTGCTGCAGCATCTCCTGACAGCAATGCACCTCTCTGCGATAAAGCCAAGTGAAAAGCTTCAGCTTTCATGTGTTATAATAGCTTCAAGAATCCAGCCTGTCTCCATTTTGGTTGTGCCAGTCCACAAATCCAGCCACTGCAACTTACAGTAAAAGCAGCTTAGAGGATGTGCTTAGGAAAGCAGAAGTGAAGGAAGACATAGAGAGCCTTTAAATTAGTTGATGAGGTAGCGAGTCAAGATAATATTTTGTGAAATTTTTATAACCTGGCAGTTCTAGATCCATAGAGCACCACATAAAGCTCTTAGCACACTATTTAATGATTCAGATCTTTTCAGGCTTATTGCATTTTAGGCAGTACTTTTTGTTGAGTCTTTGTTAGTAGATAAACCTCTTAGATTGCTCTAATCCTGCCCATATCCTTTGTAATTCAGGTGGGAGAAGTTCTGCAGAACTTCAGAGTGGAACCTTTATGAAAAAATGTATTGCTCACTTTCTCTGGGAATCAATCCTGAAGATTTAAATTTTTTAGAATTTAGTTTTTGGAATTTAGAATATATATATTAAGCAGTTTAAGTAATTCTGTCAGAATAAGTCTTAGCTAGTGGCATCACTTGCATGTGGCTTTTTCCACTGGTAAAATAGTGGTTTTATTTTGTAAAAGTACTGGTAAAAAAGAGCAATCAACCTTATATCCAAGGACAAAGTATTACATATTCTTGCATAGAGTGAAGGATGTAGTCACATAGAAACATGTTTCTGGGAAGATAGAAGAAGCTGCCAGAGTGTTTTCTCAGAAAACTCCTAACACAAATTTCTTTGACTGGGAGAGCCATTCTGTTTATGCAGAAGTCTGTCATCCTGCTCAGAAATTCAGTTTGTCTGGGGCTGCTCTGGGCTTATTCAATATAAAATACATCCAGAAGTCTGGTTCCAGCTACACATGGAATAATGACTGTCTTTTGATTTGATATGATGGGTGGAATAATACTCTTTCACTGTAATGCTAAAGTAATGGGATCAAGTATATTCTTTCTGTACGCTACAACCCACATCTCTTGCTCTCACACAGCAGTACTGGTGGGGTGTATCCCCCCTGGTTAGCATTTAGTCAGACTCTGTATAAGAGGTGGCTGTGTATGGTGTTGCCTAACACTTCTTCTTGGACTCTAATGCTATGATCTGATCCTTGTCATCTTTAAGAGATGTAACTCTTACTAGATATTAGATTCCTCCTATAGAATATGGGATACTGACAAACCACATGGCTGGGTTGCCAGTACATAGATTCCTAAGGGCTGTTACTTGAGATGGTGTAGTGTTCATTCAGGTGTTTCTATATAGTACTGTAAATACCATCCCACTAAAATGCATTCCCTCCATGGACTCGAGTCCATTCATAATATTTATAAGATAGCATTAAAATGCTGTGTCTTCCTCAGTTCTACTTGGAGTGTTCTCAAGTTCCTTTGCTTGGTTATTAGTCGCAGTCCATACAGCCTTCTAGTTCTTGTATTTCCCCCTAACTCAGTATTTCTTTGTAAGCCAAATCATACCCAGTAAGAACCCTTGACTGACAAACTGCTCTACAAAAATGAAACACACACATCTGTTACTCTAACACGGTTATTAAAGGTGACCTACATTTCACTCTGTCTCAGTATTAATTAAAGATCTGTTACTCAGCCTTCCTGCCTTTCATTAGCATGGGTAGGCAGAACCTTCTCTGACAAAGCTGCCAACAAGTCCTAAATTTATTTTTGTTGATAAAAGTATATCAGAAAACAGGCAACTGGCTTGTCACAGAGCATAAAACAAGTTTCAGAAGCACTCATTCCCCCTTGCTGCTGACCTCTGCCACGTGTGACTTAGGAAGTCTGTGGTGTTACTCCCTGAGGTGCATTATCCTGAAGGCCCTCATTGCAAGACTGTTTATTATTAAATAAAGGAATTCAGGGAAACTAGAAGTCTGTATCCCAGCCTTGCTTTTTCATAATTTCATAAACTTGGTAGCTGGAACGTACAGACCGCAATTCATTTTTTTATAAAGCTCCTTGTTCAGTGGGGAGCTGACATCAGCATCCAAATTGACAGAGGAAAAATGAGTTATGAGAAATTGAAGCTGAGGAATACAGACTGTGTGTTGTATATTATAAAAGATTCTCTGCTTACAAAGTAGTTCTGCTTTTTTCAGAGGAAAAATGAGCTTTGTGTGTGTTATAGAGGAACACATGAGAACAAGCACAGAAAAGTTTTCTATGACTACTTGGAAGACAACAAAAGTCATTAAGCACCTGGAGGCATTTACTGAAAAAGAAATACCAAAACAAATACAGCTTGCTCTTCTGCTGGTAAATGAGGGATATAGCCATTTCACTACATTGAAACAGCATCTGCAATAAAAGGAGAAGTTTGCATGTATTTAGAAAGGGTGAGAGAAAATGGGTGCGAGATAAATAGGGAACATAGCTTGAATGGAGAATGGCTTTGACCTTGGAGGGATATAGGGAGGGAACGATGACACGCAAACTACCGGGGACAAAGTCACCAAAGAACCTGTTTTTCTGATCAGGTTGATCCCAACCTCACAAGCAGTGAATGACAGCTCAGCCATGAAGACACCAAAGCCAGGCTGTAGTAGGGACCTGTTAAATCCGAAGCTGCCGCTGTGCCTGGGAGAGCCGCTGCCCTGCAGCTCATGGAGCTTGGGAGGCTTGTGAGAAACGTGTGCCACAGAGCGGTTCACACTCAGCATGTGGGGTGGGCTGGTGTTGGGCTGAATGGAACTGAGCTTTGGTGCTGTCTGCCTGTTCCAAATCACTAGTGCTTGGTTAGGTTTATGCCAGGGACAGGACAGCTGTCCTGCACCTCCACATGTGTGGCACTGGGAGTGACAGCATTGCCAGGCCTCTCTGTAGTGTTCCACATGCTGCCTGCCAAGTTTGTTTAATGCCTCCCAATAATAGTGATCAGAAACCCCCTGATAATCCTTTCCCACCCCACCTCGCTTTTCTTCTGCCCCTTTTTTAGGGGCAGAAGAAGATATTCACGCTGTTCTTTCTGTCTCAGGCTGATCTGCATCTTTTATGGTTTGGGGTTTGTTGGGTTTTTTTTCTTATTTATCACTTTGAACAAGGCTGTATTTTTTAATATTAATTCTGGACAGCTTTCCTCTGAGAATTTTGTTCACCTTTAAACAGCAGCATGTGACTCCTGCTTCTGCCTTTGTGTTTCATAAAAGTCTGTGTAAGACCTTCCTGAGTGAAAGCAAGGAACAGTCCCCAAGGGCTGGTGGCCCTCCTGGTGCTGTCTGCTCCAGAGTGCATGGTGTTGGGTGTCCAGAGACAGGCAGGCTCTGCTGCTGGAGCAGCAGCCACTGGCACCAGTGCTAGTACTGGGCACTGCTCCTCTGAAGGACTCTTGGGTTGTGTAAAGGAAGGATTTGATTCATTACTATTCCTAAGGGATGGATTGTGGGTCAGGACAGACACTTGAGAGAATAAAGAGAAGCTGGGCCCAGTACAGCAGCTGTTGGGAAAAGAAGGCCGCACTCAAATGAGGAGACAGTGAAACTGATGTAGAGGAAGATTGGGAGCAAAGGAAATCAAAGCAGTGTGATAAAAGCACCGTGAATCTGAGAAAGTGAGGAATATTTGGTGAAAAGGCCTGAGATTACTGGTGATGAGCTCTGTAGGGTGGGCTTTGGGGATGTGGCAGGAGGACTGGGGCACTGGGTGGCGTGGATAGGGGCTGGGCAGTCTGTAAGGCCAGGTTGGTGCAAGGTGATCACAGAATCACAGAAAGTGAGGAGTTGGAAGGGACCTTGAAAGATCATCCAGTCCAACCTCCTGCCTGAGCAGGGTCACCTCAATTAAACCACACAGGAACGTGTCCAGATTGGTCTTGAATGTCTCCAGAGAAGGAGACTCCACAACCTCTCTGGGCAGCCTGGCCCAGGGCTCCATCACCCTCACAGTGAAACAGTTTTTTCCTTACATTCCCATGGAACCTCCTCTGCTCCAGCTTGGACCCATTGCCCCTTGTCCTGTCACTGGCCATCCCTGAGAAGAGCCTGGCTTTGTTCTCCTGACACTCACCCTTTACATATTTACAGACACAGAGATGGAGCCGAGGAGTCTCTTCCCACCAGAAAACACACACATCTTCTAAAGTCTTCCTGCCTTATCACTGTGTAGTTGAGAAACCCCACAACAATTTGTCTGGCTTTGTCCTTGCACACTAGTGACCATCTACAGAGAGATTAACTATTAGGCTACACAGGGGTTTAGTGTTTGAACTGCAGCCATTCCAGTTACACACCAGTGCAGATGGCTCGTGCTGTACTGCTGTTACACAGGAGTTTCCTTGCGATGGTATTTCGTTATTTCAGCTTTTGGGTTTGGATCCACTAAATTAAATAGATTATACATACAAATAAAAAGACAAGTGTTGTGGCTTAACCTGGCAGGAAGCTAAAACAAACACACAGTTGTTCACTCATTCACCCCACTCCAGGAGGATGGGGAGAGAATTATAAAAGAAAGGTAAAACTCTTGGGTTGATCTTAACGAGACAGAAAAAAAGGAAGAGAATAATGATGGTGATAAAAGAATATACAAAGCAAGTGATGCATAGCCCAATTTCTCACCTGCATCTGATGTTCAGCTAGTTCCTGACACACACTGGGCTCAGTCCCAGTTATATATGGAACATGATGTCATATGGTATGGAATAGCCAGTTTTGGTCAGCCCTTCTGGCTGTATCGCCTCCCAGGTTCTTGGGTGCCCCCTGCCTTCTTGTTGGCAGGCCAGTAGGACAGGCAGAAAAGTCCTTGATTGCTTGGCAACAAGTAAAATATTAGTGTGTTATCAACATGATTCTCACCCTAAATCAAAACACAGCACTACACCAGCTGCTAGGAAGAAAATTAACTCTATCCCAGCTGAAACCAGGATAATTAGAAAATGCCAAAGTTAATGGTTGTAGCTACAGTTTTAATTTAGTGCTTTCCTATATATTTGTTGTAGTGTGGACTTTAATTGCAGCAGAGTCTCATGTTGCTGTTAAAAAAATGAATTAGTTTTGATTGTTTAGGGATGCATGAGGGCTGTATAGTGGGGCAGCTGCACATGTAGGATCTTTTTGTTGCAGAAACAGGAAAATTCTAAAATGGGGGCTGTGGGGAAGATAGGCTCATGAATGCTGCTCAGAGAATTGGGTTGTATCTCTTCTTTCCAGTGGTTTTATTAATTGATTCTGGGCAAGTGACTTGCGCAAACTTTGCATGGGTGGTCACTAGTGACGTAATCCTTGGTTTCTGGCTGACTCAGCTGAGATATTCAGAAGTGCTGAGGACTTACAGCTGCAGCAATAGGAGCTGTGCTTTGAACACATTGTGCTGTGCAACGCTAATTGCTTTGAAAAGCCAAGTCTCAATCATCTGCAGACTTATAAATCAAACTTCAGAATCTAAAGTGTATCCTTAGGTCTTGAAACTGACCTTAGAATTCAAACCTGTGCTATTTCATATCAGGCTTGCTTTTATCAATGTTACTTAGCCTTTACAGTACTTTCTGGTGAGATTAAGAGAAATATAATTGTATAAGCCAAGAGTAATGCTGGATAGAACAGATGTAAATCAGCAATGAGGACCTTTTGTTTAAATGCTGATGTAATTGCTCCAGACAGTAGAGAGGCTGACAGTCCCTCAAGGAAAAGTGCTGCTGAAGCACCCGTATCTGGTGAGATAACCACAGCTTCCCGTCTGGCTTCTGAGCAGAGTAGGAGTAAAATAGGATGGCAGCCCTTCTACCACCACCTAGGTTTGGCTTCAGGTCAGTTTTCAGTCACTTGCTCTATGTGGGTTTAGTTTGTCATTGTCACTAGGGGTGGCTGAATTGGTGCCTGGTTTGTTTGTAGGTATGAGGAGTGCTTGATTTTGGTGCAGAATTTCTATTCTTAGGAAACACGCTGGATTTTGAGCACTAAGGAAAATCTGATGCACTTAACTGTTGGCTTTGTCTTGGTTCTGTCAAAATGAAAATGAACCTACTTTTCTGCAAGGCAGTCACTTTGAAATATAATATTTGACTTTTCAGCAAGGCACTAACTGAAGGTGGTACAAATTTAATATTTAGAGAATTGGTCTCACGAGAGCACCGCTGCACCAGGCAGTGGTGCTGGATGGCAGACACCTGTGGATAGAGTTGGTAGCTTTTGTTGCTTCAGTGATTCTCTTGGGAAGAAATTACCTTCTCTGCTCTTCAGTACCTGTAGGAGTCTGCATTATAGGAGAGCTGGGACTTCTGCGAGGGATCTTAATGCAGCTTTTGTGATCTGAGGAGAGGGATGAACAAATTCTGGCACTTAAATTACTGGTACATTCAAAATCAGTTTTCCACCGATTAAAATATCAGTAAAGCTATTATAAAAAGATTAGCACTGATAACTCTACTTTTTGTTTTAAAGTTAAATCTTTCTTATATGAAATATAAATTAACTGCACCATAACAATTTCATGTATATAAACAATTGATTTTTAAATTCTCAGCTTCTTATAGTCAAGATTTGCATGGTTCCTTAAGAATGTAAGTGTATCGAAACTATAAACTGTAGGGATAGAGAAAAGACATCTCCATATTTAATGTAATTCTTCCTCCTAAATGAAAATTATAATTATTCTCCCAGGCTTCCAGTAAATACTGTAGTTGAAGCCAGAACAGTGTTTTTGAACACAGTAATAAATGTTCTGTAATTGCCTCTGGTGGCAAGTTCTCTGGCTAGGGAATCAGGTTGGCTCCTGTAGTTAAATCACATAATATGATTCTCTTTCACTGCTGTAAATTCACTCTGGACAGCTTCACATGTCAAATTTGACCACTATTTTCTGGATCTTGCTAGGCACACTGTGTCATTCATTCCTCACATTCAGTATACATAAGAGATTTCTAATGTCAGGCCAAAAATATACAAAAAAATCTTCTATGAGGGCAGAGCACAAAAATAATAAAGGAGCAATAAAGGAAATATTTTAAATTGAGACCTGGTAGGGAAAATATAAATATATGGGAAATGTCAATAATAATGATGTTTTCTGTGATGAGACAGATTAAGGAAAAGTGGAAGGTATGTTTCACAGTTTTAGAAACAAACAGTAGCAGCAGGGAGTTTCTGCTTTAAGATCAAGGCAGGGCTTATGTCTTAGATCTGTACTTTTATTTGAGAAATTTAGTGCAGCTATGCCTGTATGCATAGGAAGATGTTTGTGTTTTGATGCATCTAGATTTCATACACATTATTTTCATTTTGACTGTATCATTTTTACCCTGCTCTCTCCTCTTTATATTTGTGATTTTTTTATTAATAATTTTTTTAAAAGTTATGTGTAGGTGAAGTTTACTCAGTCAAGCTGTATAGCAGCTAGTAACCTTACAAGGTTTGTAGCTTCTGGGTGGTTGATATTTTTTTGGTTTGGATTATTTTTTTTTGTATATATTCTTTTCCCAGAGATGTCACTTTTGTCCAACAGGAACATAAATACAGCCTTGTTAATAAAAACAAATGGGATGGACAAAATGGCATGTATCTTTTTTACCTAATATAAATGTCACTCAAAAGCTCCTGTTTTGCTAAGCAAAAGGAAGAGATTGTAATGTATAGTGAGTTTATACATCCTGAAAGCTGATTGTGAAAGTGTAGAAGGAGTCACAGAAAATAAAATAGGGAGTGTAAAATCATAATTTGAAATAAGATATACTAATCAGACTTTTTTTACTGCATGAAACTCTAATTCTGTTTTGGCTTACATGTGTTCTTCTGTTTATTTTGGTAAAAAGGTAAAGAACAAAGAATTTGAGCAATGTTTATATTCAAATTCTAGAATCTGTTTTCTTGACAAAATAGTACAAGTGGTAGAATTTTAGCTACCAGAAAGTTATTGAATTTTCCTACATATTTTGTGTGTTTTACATATTCCTTGTCAGTATTTGTAAACATGTGCTTAAAATAGATGTTACAGAATGTACAGAACTCTTCATATTAAGTTAATTACAGATTAAACAGTTACTTTTTTCCTTTCTCTCAGTTTACTGCATACATTTCCACTAAGTCTAAAAATATATCCTCTGTAATAAGTTGACAAATATAATGCAAATCAATTTGAAACCCTCAGATCCATGAGCTAGCTGTTGCATTGTTAGAAAATTTGGGAAGTGAACAGAGCTGAAGTTTCTAGAAGTAACTGGAAGCCAACTGAGTATGGGAAGGACTGACCTACTAAAGTAACAGTGAGATAACAACGTGACTTGTTAAGGAGTGTGTCTTTCTGGGACCTCATGGAACGTGTTCCTCTCAGTAGAGCAAACATTGTGAGTTTGGTGTGCTAAAACCATTTCTGCTTGTTTACATCTGGGAAATTGTCATGTTTTAGTGTGTAACCAACTATTACATTTCCAGTAGGCACTGTAGAAACCATGTGTCTGCTTCAAGCTTCAGGTTAGACAAAGCCAACACCCCTCATAACAACAAAAAGTGCTCAGCAGAGGTCGAAGGTTGAGTCAGCTTCTGAGCAGGTTCTGTGTTGTTGATGTGAATGCTAGAAACTCATCTGCAATGTAGCACCTTGTAAGCTGCTCTTCTCAGAACCTTCTAAACTGTAATTACTTGGTCTGAACTGAAATCACGGGGTGTCAGCAAACTCAAGACTGGCATCCACGCTTCCGCTCTGTTTGCTACACCAAAACCTCTCAGAAGCACATCGACACGTGTGTGGTGGTTGAATGAAGTATGCTATTAGGCTGCATTTCAGCAGTGGGCAGTTGGGAACTGGCAAATCTTTCCAACTTGATGTCTCTCTTTCCTGGATTTGTGTTCACAGCCACATGCCTGTACACAGATAAAATTCTTCCTGCTAACTCTGATCCCAAGTTCATGTGACCCAATAAAGTCTGCTGAGATGGTAAATTATCTCTGTCCAGACTAGAAGAAGAGACGGTATTTTGAATTCTACCCCAAAACAGGTTGTGTCTGTCCTTGAACATCCTCAGTGATTGTACCCACTGATGATGGCTCACAGGGGAGCTCACTGTAAGCTTTGATATCTGGGCATAGCCCACAAACAGCTGGGTGGTTGCAGCAAGAGGGAGCTCAGGCACGAGCGCCATGAAGGTGAAGGTGGATGCCTTCACCCTCACTCCAACGATGAAGCAAGGAAAATAAATGAATGAGACTGGCAAGAGAAATAACAATGAAAGGTCATGAGAAGTGCCAAAAGCTCTACTCAGGAATGTGGAGTTTCAGAGTAGTAGATGGAGAAACCTTGCGGTTTGGCAGTATACTACTGCATTCTGGTTGTTTATGTTTAGAGAGAGACATTGGTGTTAATGTCAAATGCTGTTCTGCAAAATACCAGTCATTTCTTTGGTGTCTTCCTGTTTGTCTGTACCCCATGTGAGGAAAAATTAACATCTCACAAAAGAGCTGGTGGGTTCATAATGTAGCTGCCATTATAAATTCAACATTTACGAGCAGTGCCTTAACCAACTGCTCAACTAGAGCTGTCAGCTTAGACTAAATTCACTGTGTTACGCCAGAAAATACCATGAACACCATGGAATCAGGGAACATATCAAAACATCTGTTTTCATCCTGAAATATGTCTTCTGAGGAGTAGAATTATCTCTCTAGCTTCCTGGGTAGATTATTTTGAAAAGTCACTTCATTCTTGACAGGATTTTGTCTGTTGAAGATCTGCCCTTAGGTGAATAGTTAAGAAGCAGTCGGTCCTTTTCAAAACTATAGCAGGAGCTCGACAGCTAGACTCTGAAAATCACTGCCAGACGTCAGAATAGGAAGAGAAGCTCCAGTTGTCACCTTGTATTAATATAGACAGACAGTTTACTGGCTCTCAGCTCTCCACTTCCTCGAGCAGACAAAATGAGAGGGATTTATAATGCATATTATTAATTTTATTTGGAAGTCATTCAGACATTGTGATGAAAGGCAGCAGTTTAAAAGTCTTGGAGAACCATACTTGTTTAGGGTTTTTAGCGCTGGTAGAGTCTTTGGCTGAGGTAGAGATTGAAGTTTAACTGTCTGTTAGAAGCTGCATGAAGAGCAGGTATTTTAAACGCTGGATGTCCTGCCTTCGCAATGCACTTTGTTTTCTATTTGTCAGAGAACTGAGGGTTGAGAGGCAGAGCCACAAAAAGGCTGTTCCTTGATGTAGGTCCATAACTGCTCTCTGCAGCAGCAGGACTGCAGGTGTTTTTGCTTTGCACTTTGCAGAGCAGTGTCCTGTGCAGTGCTGCGGTGTGAAGGGTGATTGCTGCGCCGCCGGGGTGTTCCATGCAGAGTAAGCCACAGGTTCTGTCTGTGCAACTGCAGGGCAGGACTCCTTCCTGCCCTCCCAGCAAGGGTGTCTCCTATCCAGGGCTGTCTTTGGGCAAGTGCTTCAATGCAGCTCCCAGAACCTGGTGTGCATTGTAGGCGTAAAGCTTTTATTTCACATAAAGAAACAAGAAAGGGATCAGGACAGGGATCAGGTCTAGTACATATTTGTAGGAAGAAGAACAGATTTTAAGTATGATTTATTCCTCATAACTACAGGAAATGTATCTGTGGAATTTTCTTCATGGGAGTCCAAAATGCATGATAAAGTATCTAAGTCCAAAACATGAGATAAATATAAGATAATGGTCCAAGCAGATTCTCACTCCTTGGCAAGGAGGAGCGGTCTCTTGATTGCTATGAGCTGTAGAAGTTTCCTCCTCATTAATATAAACATTTCTCCTCAGCTCTCACCTTTGTCACTGTGGGGAAAACACGTGCAGCTTATTTCCCAAAACAGTCCTTACCCAGTCCCTGCAAATCCCTGCTCAAGGGGCAGGGGAGAAGTGAGAGTTCTGCCCTTCCCAACAACCTTCAGGCAGGTTGTGTGCATCCTGGCAGGCTCAGTGTGCCACAGCGTGCTGCTGCGCTCCGGTCCGATCGTGCGCCGCTCTCAGAGACTGCTTCTGGTTACTGGCTGCCTGAGCGAGGCGAGCCCAGGAGAGCCCGGCACTGGGAGCAGTCTGGTTCGTGTGCTCCCTTTCCCAGCAGGGAAGTTCATGCCTGCCCAATGCAGAGGGACATTTCTGACGTGTCTCAGGCAAGAGCTCGGTGGCACTGTTAATAGAGTATGGCTGTCTCATTTGTAGGCTCTATTCATCTGACAGCTAAGAATTACCACTACTGATGCTTCACTCCCTCTCCCTTTTTCTTCAAGCTAGTGATTTGTCTGTGTTATGGGTAGGTAAGCTTGACAAAACATTACACATTAGCAGCTGAGACGTGTTTGAAATGGGAAAATTGCCGACAAACTGCTCCATTAGAGACCCAAATAACAAATTCCTTCTTCCTCTCAATGAGAGAGAGATAGTTAAGGCCCAAATTAATACTTCTGCCTCCCCCGTTCTGCAGAGGGAATCACTCTTCAAGACAAATGGCTCAGTCACTCCCGGAGTGTGAGCTAGCTCTAGCAAGGCTGCATCAGGCAGAGCTCTTATCCTTTGTGTTTTCCCATCCTGGGTGTGAGCAGTACGGGTGCCAGAGGAGGAGATGATGAAAGGATTTGCACCTCAGTGAACTTTGAGATGGATTAGCGTGGGAATTTGAGTGCTTATTCTTTACTCTGGGATCATTTGTCATATTTAACTGCATGGTTTCCCCCAGTTTGTTTGTTTTGCTCTGGGTTTTTTTTTCCTCTGCTATGTTTGCTTTCTGCCTTTATTGCTGCAAAGTCATTTAAAGAAAGTGGGAAGAAGGAGGACTTTATGCTGTCTAACATCATGTTGTTACAAGACAAATGCTTCTGAATCCATTGGGCCCTCATATTTCCAATCTCTGGTAATGTATTAGTGAAGAGAAAGGAAAATGTTCTTGTCCTTTGATGTTGTTGTCAAAGACTCTGAAATAGAGCTCGGAGAGGCAGATAGAGAGTTGCTGCCTGTCAGAAGTGGGAAGATATGCTTCAATTCATCTAAGAGATACAGCTGGCAGCAGGTGACATGGCACAGCGACATGGGTAACTGAAAGGAGGAACAAAAGCCCCTGAGAGGTTTGAACATGGCCAATTTATTTTATCAGTTTTGTGAATTCTACTTGTAGAGTCTTTCAAATGGATGTTTTGATGAAATTCCAGAGGAAAATCAAGGAAAACTTTGTTGAATTGTAAGAAATTGTAATTGTGGGGGATAGTAATTTGGGTGATCAGAAGGACTGTGATGTGTGTCTTTCTTACAGAGATCTCAAATATGTTGTGAAATTATTTTATAATATATTCTGGTGGTGCACAAAGAATAAAAATGAACTCACCGATGATACTTTGCACTCGTGCAGGTGGGTTTATAATGTGTGACAGCACCTCAAAGTATTGCAGGGACACACAATGAAAACAGACCGTTTTCCAGAGGTCATGTTCTAGGTAAACTAGATCACTTTCTCTGAAATAAAATTGTTCTGTAAAATTTAGATTATCTTTTAATTTTTTGGAGAAAAAAAGTTGCACCACTAGGTGAGAACTCTGTTTTTCAGCAGTTTCCCGTTATATCATGAATAACACTGGTTTATAATTAAGCCTTCACCCTCTTGAAGTTGCCAACACTCCTGCTGGCAAAATGTAGTGTTTCCTAGGGACCTTTCATCCTGCACATCCTGTACATAAATGACATCAAGTGTCATTTATGGTTCAGGTGAGGTGAAAGCACGAGGTCTTAATACAAATACTTTGGTTTCCACTATTTTAGTTGTGCAACTGCACTGTGTTTTTCAGCCTATGCCCACTGATCTAGTTTATGCATTCCTTTTAAAAGAAATAAATGGAAGTCAGATTAGTACTTTCTACTTTTAAAATACCTGCTTATTTAATGCTCCAAGATCACTGCATTTTTGCCCAAGTTGGAGCCTACCTGCAAACACCCCCTGATGAGAACACACAATCCTGCATGTTCCTTCTCTGGTAGCACCTGCAAAATGTAGTACTCTAGGCATCATGTGTTGTGTGTAGTCTGTAGTCCTTCATTTACACAGAGCCTCATACAATTAAAAAAACATAGGGTGCTAAGGTGAAAATACAGCAGCAGATGACAGCAGCCTTGTCCATCTCTTTCTGTACAGGCCATCTGCTGCAAATTTTTGTAGGAAAGGGTCAAGAATTCAATACTGCTTCTGAAGGCAGATCTCTGAAACAACTCTTTCTATATTCTTCTCCACCTTTTCTAGAGCTTTTATTTTTTCTTATTATTCAGGATCTGTGGCTATTCAAATTTTGGCTAATTTTTGCCCTTTGGGGATAACATTTCTCTGTATGTTTCCACCCTTGAATCATTAATTTCTTTCAGAAACGTAAGTGATGATAAAAAGGGGCTGTGTGTGTCATTGTGTGTGTGTGTGTGTCCCAGCCCCAGTATATTTGAGTTTCCCTGTAAGGATGTGCAGCATGTGTGACCTCCCAGTTTCCCTCCATAAGGCAAGGGAATTGGGAAGGCAGGGCCCTCTTTTGTCCCTGGAAGTGTCTGCATAGAAACACTTGGGAGGAGTTACACACCAAACTGGCAAGCTGACAAAAAGCCTTTATGGGAAGAGTATGTGTACTGCTAATTCTGGTGACAAACACCCCACAATAGTAGCGTGCTGAAGCTTACAGCGATTTGCATTTCGCTGTGGACTTGCCAGAAATGAAGCGTGTTATATTTAGACCAACTGGAAGGGAAATCTCAGGCACTAATTCAAATCACAAAACAAGGAGTAGAATTAACTCTGATCACAACCACTAAAATAGACTGCTCCAGAAATAAAAGAGTGCATGCACACTGACTGCACAAGTTGGCTGTGTAAGCATCACAATATTCATGACTTAAATAGCTTCTTGGAGTATAACTGAGCTGGCAAAATATCTTATTTTCAAGGGGGTTTTTCTTTTGTCTGTTGAAAGCGTGGAGCAACAGAAGGGTACGCTGCGCAGTGGAGGTCTGATGGGCCTTACGCCTTTTCTCTACGTTATTCCCAAGTCCTTTAAAAAACGTGATTTACTTCTCCCTGCATCTCATTTTATCTCAGTTCCTCGTTTTAGAATTGTTTCTCCCCTCTGCATTGCTGCAGAAGCTCTAAATGACTAGAGTGATTCATTCCATCATTCCAGTATGTTTTTATATTTCAATTCTGAACCACTTCCCGCCGCGGATTTTTTGCTATTGAAACTGTTTCTTTTTTATGACGCTTTTGGAAAAAGTATACAACATTTGAATAGTAAGTTAGAGCTGGGTAAAATGCAATTTTCCTTTGAGTTCCTTTTCAGATGGCAGAATTTTAGCTGCTGTGGTCGTTTGAATTTGTATGGGGATCCACTTCTGTATCTCTAATCGAGATGAATATTTAGGGTCCATCTGAGAAAATTACAATCCTTTTAGCAGGAATTTGTGGAACTTGCTGACAGACTTGAAAATGCTTCTGGAAGGAACAGAAATTAACCTTAATGGGTCCTGTATGTGGTACCTGAAAGCTGCTTACACTTTATGTTAGTGATACATGCATTTATGATACTTCCTAAAAAGTACTTCTAAACCAAATCTCAGAAATTAAAACAGCAGCATTTTCATCTAGTCAGGACCATACTTTAGAACACCTTCAGTGTTTTGTAGTTAGAATGGGAAGATGCATCCTTTTTTGTTTTGCTTTAGCATACATTCCTCCTACTACTCCTTAGAAATCTGGATTCATAGCACAGTGAATTCCATTTTGTTTTTCAGCATGTTCCCACATCTTGGTGCTCCTGAGTTACTGTGATAGTATTATTAATCTGCTTATTAAGCTGTCACAACATAGCATAGCTTTTAGGTTAGATATCTATGCTCTATTTACAACAGCTAGTCAAGGAAAGCATCTGTATTTTCTACATTAATTAAGCACAAATAAAATATACCTACAATTTTTTAATTATGTGTGCTTTAAAGTACAATTTCTATGGTCTTTGACTTTCTTTCTATACAGATTTAGTGTATTTTTTTTTCTAAGTTATTTTCTCGAGATTTTCTCCATTTAGGGCCTTTCAAAAGAAAAATCTGTTTCACATAAAAACTCTATAAAGTATTTTATATTTATATAAAAATCTGCTATCATGTTTAATGTTATTCCTGTCCTATAATTGAGTAGTTAACATGTATATTACTTTGTTTGTTTTTTAGACGTTTGGAACAAAACCTCATCAAAATCATCCCCCCTGGAGCTTTTACCCAGTACAAGAAGCTTAAGAGAATGTAAGTTTTAATAAGACCACAACATGCAAGAGCAATCATGAATCTTCTAGTTCAGTATCTTTATTCTAGAAACATATTGGCAATTTCCTTGTCGAAATCACTGGGGATTGCACAAGTAATCTCTTCAAAGTGTAAGCAACAATGGAATCTGGTTCAGGATGCCAAGCCGTGCATGAAATCCTTAATAATGCTTAATTTCACTTCCTATTATAAATGATGTGAGCTAATTAGTTGTTACTCTGTTTGAACTTCAAATCTGCTTCCTCAGAAAAGATTTCAAGATCTATTTTTTTCCTCCCATTCACCCTGGTATCTGTTTGCATCTCTTCAATTTAGTTGACCCCAGTTAGAGCTGGAGTGTGTATCCTTGCAGTAGTTAGGATTTATTTTTGTAGTGAATTCAAAGTCCTGATGTTGAAATAGTTTGACTATTTACAAGAAAACAAAGAAACCTGCTGGAGCTTGTTTTCTATTTCTTAATCACCAGTGGATGCACAGACAGTTTTTTTCATATTTAGCTCTTGTGTTTTCTCTTTGGATTTAAAAAGTTACTGTAATTTATAGCAACACTACAATGCAGATAGCCTGGGCATTTCCCCAGGTTGATCTTCCTTTTCCTTTTGAAGTGATCTGTAAGAGATGTGACAGTAGTGCAGTGTCACAGGCGATGGTAAAATGAGTTACTCCTGCTTCGCCATAGTATCAAGATTTTGATGGGTACCACTGGACCAACAACTTCCACAAGCCATTCAGGCTTTGTAGCTCAGTGCTAAGACAGCTAAAAGTGTGCCTTAACAGTTCTTGTTTGCTGATGTGAACAATACTTAATGGAATTAAGAAATTGTCAGCTCGTTTTACAAGACATCACTGGCTTATCAGATAGCTCATGCTTTTGGAACCAGAAAGCAGCTTGTACTGTGCTTTGGATTTAAGAGTAAAATTGCTGTGTTTGCCAGTCCAAACTGATCAAGTTCCTAGAGCTGAAGAGCTGTAAATATGAATCTTAATATTTAACAGGTTAAATCATCAATCTTCTCAAGTCTCTATTCTTCTGTCTCACTTCCAATATAGCTGTATGTATTTTTAAAGAAGCACTGTATTAGATAGCAAGATGGTAATTTCAGTGAAAAATGATGGATCCCTTTTCAGTGACCTAACTTGTAACTTTTTCATTATTAAAGTCATACTTAGTTCTTTCTTAGGTATGACTAATTTTAGATTTTGGCAATGTTTTACTGTCCTTTCATTTTTCATGATCAGTGAGCTCTAGTTTTATGGGAGTTGACCAAAAACTGGTTTTTAACTTTACTAGCTACTCAACCCAATACAAAACTCGCTCTGTGAAATGATTTCTGTTAGAATTCCACAGCAAAATTCCATTAGCAAGTTGTGTTAGCAGCTTTCTGGAGTGTAATTGGCATATTCATTGAGATCTGAACTCATAGTTAAATCGTAAGTTATTGTGCCAGATAATCTGTATCAGAGCTTAGCTGAGGTGACAGCATCGAGTGGAAGTATTTGGCATAGGTAGGCTGCAGAATGCCCCACAGTAACTGCAATGTTTTGCCATTCAGTTATTGACCTGCCTTTGTGTTAGTTTACTCCTTCTTTACAATGAGGCTCTAAATTGAGCATCCCTGTTATTACATACAGTTTAACTGAGGACAGTTGTGCCACTCTTTCATGAGGTGATTGGCTTCATTATTTCTGCGTGCAACATTCTCAGTATTGTTAACACAGAATACACTTTAATCAAAACACTACCTGTTAAAACAAAAGAATTATCTATCCTTACAGAGGAAGGCCATAGTTATCACTGAAATCTTTTCTTAATTTCTGTTACTTTGAATTCAGTGACCAGTGCGCTGGCATGAAGATTATTGATTTAATTCACTGATGTCCTACCCACTGTACAAACGAAGGAAAAAAGTTTAATGTGATATTATATTAATAAGCTCATTATTAAAATTAATGTCTTTCAGAGGGTAGCGTAAGCATAACATTAAGGATTGTACTTTTTCTCTTTAAGGTGAAGAAGTATGCATGAATGTTAGAGATAATAGATTCCTCACTTGCAGCACTCTTATTGAGTATTTCCTGCAAGATGATGCACTTTCCTTTTCTTTAATAATTGGATAACTGAGATTAACTTCTAGGTCAGAGCTAATTGTCCAAGATAAGCTTTATATGACTTGATATTAATAGTTTAAGATGATATCAGAACATGCATGTATATTAATTCAAGTGTTACATTTGCATCTAGGTGAAGTCTGCTATTTAGAAGGTCTCTTACTAGCTTCCAGGATGGAAGTTCCTTTGGTGATTGGGTTTTAGCAAAGGAGCTAAAATCTTTTGTATCTTGGACTTTCACATACTTGCTCTCATCTTCTCACACAATTAATTACATGAAGCTCAATGTATCTGTCTCACCAGGAAAGTTTGTCACCTTTAGGATTCAAATATGCAGTTGAATTACACAATCTCGGATGATGATTCACCTGATTTTGAGGTGAATATAGCAGGTCCTTCCTGGGTGCTCAATTATTCAGGGCCTTTGAAGAGCTTTGAGGGGCTCAAAGGAGGTGCAGCCCATCTCCAGAGATAGAAGTCATTGTCATTATTGCATGAAGTATCCAAGCCCAGACAGCTGTTTTGAATTAATTTACATAGCAGTTGTTCTTGTACCATAGCTCTGCTGCTTCTAGCCTATTAAGTTCCAAAGTTTATGGCATTATCTCCCATTTTGTCTTTGCTTTTCTGAGGCTTTTAATTAACAAGTTCCTAGAACAAGAGTAAGAGGCAAGTACACAGAGCCACTTTGAAAGATGTGGTTGTACCTCTCCAGCTGTGATGCTTGTAGTGGCATTTCTTGTTGTCAAATTAATTTTATCATATATTAGCTGAAGATACATCAAGATTTCACAGCCTTCTCAGTAGCTGTGTAGTGTTGCTGCTTTTGCTAAGCAGCTTCTGAAGACTGAACCATATATGATGCAGATTTTTGCTGAGTATTCTTGTCAAATGAGAATAGTTCATTTTACATGTTAGAGATATTCGAGTAATCTGTTTCTAATAATGTAAGTTGCCAAAGAGAATACTCATCCAGTGCTATTAATAGTTTTGCACTTGGCTGCATCTAAAAATAAATCTGTATTGTTTCAAAACCTTTTACAGTAAAGACATTGAAGCTATACAGTCGTATGTTATACAGTGACTCATGGGGTATCCTGGCTCCCCTGGTGCAAAAACAAAAGCAATTTATAATGTCCCTAAGTTGTAACTGAGTATAGTCACTCTCTGAGGTGTGTTAAACTACCAGGTTTTGAAAGACCATCTCTACAGTGCTGTCAGAGGTGTAGGGAGGCTAGTATGAGGTGATTAATATATTCCTATTCCCTGCCTGGGCGGGATCTTGGTAAGCTTATTACATTCCAGTTAAAGAGCTACATTTCCACTGAGTGATTCAGAGATATCCAAAACTATGAAAATGAACCTTATGTGATCCAAATTGTCTTAATAGCTCAGGTTAAAAAACCCCATATCTCTTTGTGTTGATGTAAATCATGCACAGAATTGGATGATCTTGCCAAAGCAGACCAAGGGAAGGGAAAGAAAGCACAAGGATATAATTGAATCCCTTTGACTCAGTCAAGTCAGAAGGAGATGGAGCCTCCTTATCCAACAGCAGTGGAGCTTGGGCTCTAATGGAAAGGAAATAATGTGTCTAATTATCTTCTAATGGTGATTGTAGTGCATCTGCATGAACTGAGTGAGTGTCATCATCTAGTGTGGCATTTATGCGCGTTCAGGCACCATTAGTTATATGCTCATTAGTGTCCGGACATGGGGAGAAAGGATGGAAATGATTCTATGATTCGATGTTGAACTGTAGCAAATCAATAAAATAGTGTTGAAATATGTGTTATAAAAACTAGATGCCCCTTTTCAAATGCTTTTTATTGTGCAGCAAACTCGTGATTTCTTGTCATTGTAACAGGCGTTAATATGCTCCTCAATAACTAGATTCACATCAGCCTTCTGCTTACATAAGAATTATTAGATAAAAACCAGCAAATGCTACCAGGCAGTCTAAGCAGGTTTCACAAAAGCCTATGTAAAAATAAATAATTCTACTTTCATTGTCACAAATTTGTCTTCTATTAATTGAGCTGAAGAACCAGAAACCTTCACTGAATGCCATCCTTGGAGGCAGGATGTTATAATAGAAAACCCTGGTAGATAGCAGAGCAGTTGTTTCCTGAGCCTTGAAAAAGAACCAAATAAAATCCCACTTTATGTGGCTAGACTTGGAAACAGAGAACTTCACTAAAATTTTAACCAGTAGAATATGTGACTCAAAACATGTAGAGAATGGAAACTTTTCTTACTTTCTGACTCCTAAGTTCTAAGTAGTGGTGAAGAAGTACATGAAATGCAATTACTCCAGCGTCAGCTATCAGTGAACACACTTGATAGTACTGATACAAGCTGATACCAACTGTCAGTGAATGCAACGAGGGGGCTGATCGCTATGCCTGTAGCTAAGCACCTGGCTGTGACTGACACAGAGGTGGGATTGCAGTGACAGTCATGCTAAGGCACCCAATTTTGAGTGTCTGAGTAATAAAGTGGAGTAATTTGGCTTCATGTATATTGAAATTGTGGCGTAGTCTGTGTTTGTGTACTTCCTTGTGATTCAAATTGAAGGGTATTTTCTAAACTGGGAACACACTTCCCCTTGAAAATGGCAGCAGGCTGTAACTGAATTCCTCTCACGTAGCTGAGATGGTGGTATCCTGCTGGGGCTCCCTGAAAGGGTCTGCAACACGCTGGGTGTTCCTCACAATGCTTCTGGCTTCAGAGGTCCACGTTTTCCATTCAGGTGCTTGAAGGCTTTCCCTAGAGTTGGAAGACTGTGCTGTGCTGTGTTGATCCCCTTCTCACCTGCCTTGCCAGCCCAAGGTCACAGTAGAATTTCACTCTGCTTGTTTCCTCTAAACCCAAACATCACTGGTACAGTGCCGAGGTGCCTGTTGGGCACTGGGGGCTGAGCAGTCTGTTTCTCATCCCCTTTCCAGTCGGTATTAAACAGGGGTGGTGTGGGAAAAGTCCTACCTCAAAAGAATTTTACCATCCTAAGAATTATTGGTATTGTTTCATATAAATTGAAACTAATGCCTAGCAGATTTTCCTAGGGTTTGATGGGAATTTTATCCAACTATTCTGTGTTTCTGGTGTTTATGAGTAAGTTCATCCTGACATGTCATTTATCGCAAGGTTTCTTCTCTTAGACAAGCACAGCTTTGCTCCTCAGAAGCCATTCCTCTGGTGCCTACACCATGCTGACACCATTAATCCCCCTGCCCTCCTTAATGCATGTCCTGCCAGCACTTTCCAGCTACCTTGGAACCTCTCCTCACCTTATCTATCATTCCACTTGTAATCAAAGTACGATCTTCTGTCCTGTTTCAAAGCTAGTGTTCAATGCCTGCATTTAAATATTCAGACAACCTTTGTGCTTTGTCACAGCCTGCTTCTCCTGCTGAGGGCCACCCCACAGAGTCACAACGCTGCCTCCATTACTAATAGTTCTTAAGATGGTTATATTAACAGTTTTTATTCAATGGGCCACCCCACTGTTGTTCTTTAGCACTCCTCATAAAACTCCCTGTTTCACCACCCATAAAATGAACGACCTTATTAATGGGGAAGGTGATTTTTTGGTGACACTATTGCCTGTTGTACTGACTGATGTTTTCTGATCATTCCTGTTGTTTGCCTGTGTCCTTACATATTTTCATATGTTAGTTCATATTTTTTCTGAGGTAATGTGATATTTTAGTTCTGCTTTTGTATCAAGTATATTCTTCCAATATCAAGTATATTCTTCCAATAAACTACAGTAAAATGTTTTCATCAAATTCCTGTTTACAAATAATTTTTAATCCTTCCTTCTATTTGCAGAGACATCAGCAAGAATCAAATAACTGACATTGCGCCTGATTCATTCAAAGGCTTGAAATCTCTCATTTCATTGTAAGTAGAAAATAGAAGTCAATGGGCATTTGGGGAGAGCTTGCATGGAAGAGAAATAAAAAGGATAATGTGCTGCCTGGGAGAACTTATGTTTCTGTGTGCAGTTGCCAGCTTGTGTGAAGCAGCTAATCTTTTGTAAATGAAAAATTGGTCATGAAGGTTAGAAGGAGAAACTGTTTACACGTCTCTACTAAGATCTTTTATAGATGAACACTCCCAAGGTTACTAATTTGTTCACTTCTTCAAAGCCAGTGCATTAGTGGATCTGCTGTACATGTACACCTGCAGGTGAATCTCTGCCCCCCCAAACCCCCAATTCATCTTGGCAAACAAACCCCTCATCATAGCTCAGATGCTGTTCAGTGGTGTTAATCGGGGAGGGGTTAGGGGAAATACTTCCACACTGAATTTTTCTTCTGTGTTAAGGAGCTGAGATTACACTCTCATGTGAATTTTTTTGATTATTTGAGTTTAGAGTTTGTTTTTTTTACACTAGTTAGGGAAAAACCAAAGCTCTTAAGAAAATGTTTATATTTCTTAGCTGTAATTACTACTTTATTAAGCTAGAAGGGGACTAAAATATGCCTTCATACAGAAGATAAAAAGAAGGTAAGATCTCTTGACAACCATTTGTTTCTCTTTATAGAACACAGAAACTGTTTTAGCACCAACTTGAATATAATGCAGCTATATTTCAAACTAGGTACCCAGAGCAATACTAAAACAGTGGAGCTTTTAATGGGCAAAAAGAGCAATACAAGGTCAGAAGCTGCATATGGAGAGTGAACTAGAATTGAGTGCTAGAAAGAGCCCCAGGTTGAGAGAAGAGGGTAAGCTCAACTGGAATAACACTTACCTGCGTTAATTTTAGAGACAGTTTTAAAACATTTAGCTCAGTAATGTTCATATAACACAGCTTGATTTTTAAGAGGGTAGTTCTTTCTAAAAGCTGCCATATTTTATTCTCTGGAAACTGGATAATTCTAACAACCTGTAGAACTTGTTGACTGTTGCTAATATTAGAAGGCTATTTAGCACTACACTTACACATTACAGTAAATTCTGAGCCGGAATGCAGAAGGATGGGCCTTTTTTTGTGCCCTGAATCCAACTGGGAGAATGCCAGAAATATGTATTAAGTGTTGCTAGCCTTTGCTGAACAGTTAGGGCCGTGTTACTCAACATGCTGTGGAAACAGTCAAATTCCTCAGTGCTCTCTGGAAACGATTCAGTAAGAGAATGACATTTACTGAATGCTACAGTTTTGGCTTAGTATGAAACTGCTGCTGATGCTGCAATGCTACAGCTTTCTGGTCTTGGCAAACCTCCTGGCTAGGAGCAAGCTGGACAGGCAAGGCATTTCTACTGGGATTCTCTTCCCAAGTCAGAAGTTATTCATCTTTAGCTGTAGCTGTTTCAAATGCCCCAAGGTGGCCTCAGGAGTGGGACAGAACACATCTGTTGGGGTTGGACTGGATGACCTTTCAAAGGTCCCATCCAACCTAACGCAGTGATTCTATGGTGTCATAGACTGGACAGAGAGGAAAGGAGAATATAAACTGGGTGGAAATTAATAGTGAATTGACTTGCAGAAGGAAGTGAAATGACTGTTTATTCTCCCCAGTAATCCAAAATGATATTTTAACCAAATTTTGTTTAAATATGTTTATATACAAGGAGGTAAAATAGTGCTTAAGTTATTGCAAGGAGGTTACAAGAGGGAAGAGGGAGAGCAGAGAGGCAGCACAGATAGGTCATTACTAAGGGAACTGCCTCTGAGCAGTCTTTCAGCACTAGTCTCAGTGTCCTTCTACCACAGCCACACAAAGCTGTTGTAACACAGGCTGACTCTCCTCTCTCTGGCAGACTGGATCGTAGGACAGTATAACTCCAACCTTGGAATTGTCAGACTCTTCTAGGTTCAGCTGTCCATTGTGCTTGCCATTGGCTTTTACTTTCCTTTGAAAGGTATTATTCTTGCTGTTCAGTGCAAGTAGGTCTCAAAATGTTTTCCCTGTGGCTGATAGTCAGGGGTTAGTTCCCTGATCTTTCATGACCCAGGCATCTGGCAGGTTTTTCTCTCCTGATCACTTGTGTAGCTTATTTGGTTTCTAAGCCATAGATACCTTTATGGAACAAGATTATCTGTGATTCTGCGGAATCTGGGTTTCTCTAAAGAAACCTCCCCCATGTTTCTACTTCTGAGAAATAGAGAATCTTTCATCTGATCTCTGCTACAGCCACCAGTCCAGCTCTGTCAGCCACAGAAAGACAAGTGCAAGAGAAGATGACTCCTTTGAAGTGCTGGCCCTCCCAGTGAAACTGCCAAAGGGGAAAGAACAAGGAGGTGGGAATGAAGGAAGGCAGTTTGCTTACTAGTGTTTTCTCTTTTAAGTGGCTCCGTCTTTTTGGTGCCTGAGGCCCCAAGAACTTTAGTGAGCTGCATGCCCTGAAGGAACACTGCTCTGCATACAATGCTTCAGCTCAGCTGAGAGTAACTTCTATTTTTCATATATGTCAGTCAGATGTGATCGGTGGCATACATTTTAATGAGACACCACTGAGGTTTAATTCATGCACAGAGCAGCTGGACTTTTCAGCTAGCTGAGTTAAAACAAGAATAAAGGAGGGGGAAATATTAGTGCACAAATGAAAGTAAGCAACTTTGTTTCCATTAAAAATGAAGTACATCTGTACTGCCTAAAATCTTTGTGCTTTTTTTTTCCCCAGCATTATTCCCATTTTCTGCTCCTCCCTTTACTCCCTGCTTGCATGCAATTGCAGTGCTCCCTATGGGTCTGGGAGAGTGAAAGTGCTTATCTGGAAGAGAGCCAACATTGTTAGTCTGGCTGGCTAATGGAGGCTTATACAGAGTGGCTTGCCACTCTGCTTTCTTCTGAAGTTAACTTGGGGTAGTGTTTCCACCCAGCAGTGTTTCTCAGTGTGCTCTGCCTATTGCACCTATGTAGGGATGGAAGAAAAAATGGTGTCATAGGGTTTTCAAAGCACAGGATGGTTTATTGTAGAAGCATTTTCCCCTAAAATATGCAAACCTTAAATCTTTTAAAAGTGCTCAGTAATCCATGTGCTAGCAGGTCATAAGTTTTTATTTTAAATCTATATATTTTTTCTAACAAGAAATCCATCTACGGGAGTCAAACGGGTCACGAAATCTCAACACTTTTAAATAAGCCATGTCTACCTTAGGTTCTCTCTGTGTTTGGCAAAAGAAAGGCAAGCTTACTCCTGTCAGGACTGAAGACTTCTCCATTCCCCAAACACAGGGAAAAAAAGTCTTCTCTCTGCTTGTTTTTCAGTGGGATTTTGTTCCCTGTTCATATAATTACTGTGTGGGAAAATATTTGGGTGTGTACATAACTTTTTTTTTGTCCTAGTTGGGGCATCAATCAAGTAACCAGAATCATTCTACTTTAAGATTTCTTTTTCAACTTCCCAGAGTTTTCTGTCTTTTTCTTTTGCCTTGTCCCATGGCAGTTTTGTGAGTTGCTCAATTCTCAGTATGTATGTTCTGTGGTTTTAATTCTGTTACTGGGTCTCAGGTTTCCTTTCAGTATATAGACACTACGGTGTAGATCCTTGGCATAATTTTGGTACAAGCCAGCCTTCAAAGATGTTTATAGACAAAATTGAAGAGACAGTAAGATCCAGCCTCTGGTTGTGGAGAGTTTGCTGTAAAGCCATTGTGGAGAATGGAGGGGGCTGTGGATCAAGGCCTGAGAAAAAGGGTCTACTGAGGGATTTTGGAGGAACAAGTTATGTGGCATAACTTCAGTGATAGCTGTTGAACAAGTAAATTGTTTGTCTTTACCAAAGTCTACCCTTTTGAAAAACTGCATGTATTTCTCTGAAAGAGATGTTGAAAGGATGTGTAGGTCGAAGACTGTGCAGTGTTGTGATACTGCTGTTACTTAGGGCCATATGACATATCCAGGATAAGAAACAACTAACTAGAATGATTTGAACCTAAAAACACAGCAAGCAGCACAGATGTGATCAAGCCATGGTAATGTAGCTATGGCTTTTGTGTTGGAGGGATTAGTCTTGCCAACCAATGCTTCTTTCCATATAAACATCAGTAAATAGTACCCTTGCATTGAGAAGTGTGGCAGAATTGGTGATTGCAAAATAATGTGTCAGTTCTAAGTAGAAGTTTGAGAAGTGCTCTGGTTGTATGTTGTGCTTGCACTATATCATTAGAATTACACTTTGCTAGCGGTGGAGTGGTTGAAGAGCACAGAACGTGGGGACCAAGCTATGAGGAGTTTCATATTTTGAGATTGCTGCATGCACTTTCCTCAAGTAAATTAATTTTACGTTTAATCAACTCAAAATATGTCCCATATCAGTGAGAGGATTCTATCAGCATTTGGTTATTGTTAATAGTGTCAAAGATAAATGTTCTTCTTGCGGTCAGAAAACTTCTCACAAATGTAGGTTTGGAAGGCCATATCCAGACTGTCTGGGGACATTTTATGAGATATGTCAAAATAGTCTAAGCCTTCAGTGTGTTAAATGGAATGAATACAGTTTAGACCACTGCACAGGGACAATTCCTTTGCTTTTGTTCATACACTGAATTAAGCTAGTGAACAATTTAAAAGCTTAGATCAGCCTGGGCACACAGACAAGAGACAGCTTAGATTTTGACATAGCAGTCCCATTTAGATCATCATCTCCTGGGTGATGATGTATGTGGTGTTCATTCATGTTGATTTGAAATCTGCAATAAAACACTGTCTATTGCAATAACTGCCAAACTTATTTTAAGGTAACAAATTACTTTGGATAGTTTTACTGTGATTTATTTAGCCTAACTTGTTCTGAAGAAATATGAAATAGTGCAGGGGAAAAAAATTATGTGTCTAAGTTTCTTTCAGATATTAGAAATTTATTGCTGTTTTTATCCCTATCAATTCCTCCTCTTTTGAAAACTTGAATCCTTATTGAGCCTGTGCCATTGCATGTAGCTTGGGAAATATAATTCCTCCTAGCAAGAGTTGTTTTCACAGTCTGAAGGAAAGTTAAAAGCATTCTGAGGACTGAAAAAGACATTGCATAAAGTCAAAATCTGACACTTCAGTAAGAATGTTTCAGCCAAGCCAAAGTAAAGGAACACTTAGGTGGAAACCATATGGTCTAGAGTAAGGATTCTGTTCTAGGCTCCAAACATTCTGTCTCACCTCCCAGAGAAAAGTCTCTGTATTTTGGGATCTGGCTTAACAAAGCAGCTATACTGCAATTACACTTGCAGGTAAGGTAGACCAAATTGTAAAATAAAGACAACACAGCAATTACTGTTTCACACCCTGGGAAGGTGCTATGCTAAACTTCAGTGCATCTGAGAGGCCATGTGTTAGTAAAGTCTTGCCAAACTCTTTAATTTTAACATTGTTTAAGAGGAGCAAAATGTGAAGAATCGGTGAGACTTTGATGTTTACTGCTGCTGAAGGTAATTACAGGCTTTAATTGCATTCTCACCCAAGATAAGATACTTGGGGCTATGTGTGCTTCTTGTGCTTTCTTTCTCTGCTATGTCCCAGGCTTTTAGATGAATCTGTGGTGACTATTTTCACTGTTTAATCTTTATTTTTAACTACTTGGAGCATCAGTTAGCTTAATCTACAGTCTTGAAGTTTAGTAATAACAATTAGTTGTTTAACTGGAAACTTAATATTGAATTGTGCATTAGAATAGATATATTTTTGGCAGAATATTAAAATCTGATGCCAGAATCAGACTGGAGAAACATAACTCCTCATCATGACTTTTATATATTTGTATAACTTCTTATTGGAGATCTATAATAACTCTTCAGCTGAACACAGTGCTTCTTCCAGGGATCTCCTCCAATGCTTGCAGTGCAGCCAGGGGTCTGTGCTTCATATGTGTTGTCCTTCCTATTGTTTGGAAGGTTGATGGCAGCCTGAAACCTGCTG
Source organism: Heliornis fulica (assembly GCA_013399135.1). Taxonomy (NCBI): domain Eukaryota; kingdom Metazoa; phylum Chordata; class Aves; order Gruiformes; family Heliornithidae; genus Heliornis; species Heliornis fulica. Next base: position 444,794 of record VXBZ01010664.1, read on the forward strand.
CAAGTTGAGAGCCCGTCTGCTACACACTTTTGAAGAACTGCAGCTTGTTTGTGGCTGTGCTGAAGGCATTTAGCTGTAAACTGGCAAGCTAGATGTGTGTTTGCACATCTTTATTTTCCCCGTTAGAATTGGTTTCCATCTTTGTAAAAGAGGCTCCCATGTATGGTGAGGAGAGAAAGGAAGGAGTGGTAAGAAGAAGGATACCCATCAATGTCTCAGTCACTTTTTGCTTAGTATCCAATTACTACTTTTATATCAATATAACAGAATTAAGCTATAGCTCTACCTCCCAAAATGTACATGTTTAGAGCAAATTCTTCCCCACCTGACAGAGAATGGCATTTGTCAGACCTGTGGCTAACTTGGTCTCCCAGTTGATGAGCAGCGAATGAACAACCAGGAGCACGCAATAAAACTTTTAGTAATTTTTTTATCTCCTAATAAATGTTACTCTGATTCACTGATGCCTCCTCTGTTGGCAGCAAATACTGAGCTGAGTTTATTTTTATTAAATATTTACTTTGTTAGTGTATTTTTAATAAAAAATATTGTGGCTCTCAAATTCCAGGTGCTAGGGGATAGAGAGAGGTTGTGTTCCTGTGCCAGGCTTGCTCAGGAGCCAGGACACCTGCATGTCCTGCAACATATGTGAGGGATGCAAGAGAACATACGGTTTTTTGACTTGTAATGCCACAGGCAAATCTCCTAAAATTTAAAGCAGTGGAGATATTTAAATGAAGGTCTTGAATTGACACAGCTGAGTTTCCTGCTACGTGGCCTTTTGAAGTTGGTTGTTGTTTGGGGGTTTTTGGGGGGAGTGGGAGGTTGTTTGATTTCTTTCCCCCCAGAGCTGCTGTTCTGGAGATGTTGCAGTGCATGCAGGTGAGATGGGCAAATGACAGGGTGGGGGGAAAGCAGTCGTGGCATGTACTACCCTGCCAGTCTTCTCTGCCAGCTTACTCCTTCGTGGTGCTGTGAGGAGAGCAGCAGCTGGTACGTGCACAGTCTTGGATCCAGAACCTGACCGGTTGCTGGTATGTGTGTGCTTTCCCATCTCAAGCAGAAAGAAATGAGAACTCAGAGGAAAGCAAAAGTTTCTTTTTCTTTGAGTAAATGGGAATGAGGGACTTAAAGAAATGAGATGCAATGCATTATGCATCTCCCCTCCTCTGTGCTTCCTTCTGCAGGACCGTTTGATTTCAGCTCTGCCGTGGCAGGCAGACAATGGCATTAGCTAATTTGGCTCCGTGTAGTGCGAACATGAATATGAATCAGAGACAAGTGCCTGAGCTCTCATACTGACTTTTGTTTAGCTGTTAATTTGTTCGACTGTTAATGTGCCACATGCACATAAGCCCAATTAGGTTTGAAAATCCTTTTTTTTTTTTTTGTTTTCATGGCTTTTAAACAGCGAAGCTTTGTTTTGTTTTGTAAGCTATTTTTATCAGTTTTATTTTGTTCAAAATGATAAAAAGAATGTATAAACACATCCAGGATTTCAGATTGCTCTGTGACCTTCTGACTTTTAAATGAGAAGTAAATGTAAAATGGTTCTCATAACAGCCTTATTTCGATATTTGCATTTAGTAGTACCATAACTAGCAACTGCATTGGGGGTGTTGGGATTTCTCTAAGGTTTTATCTTACAGAAATGTTTTTGCCTCTACAGCCAGAGTACCCTTAGTCTGGAGGGGTGATTTTTTTACTTCTTTTTACTTCTTTCCATGGGCATTTTTGAAAGCTTACTTGCTGACCACTTTCTTACACTCTATCACATTCTGAATAACTGATCATCATTGGTGTTTCTTCAGCTTCACCAAACTGAGGAAGATGTTCATCTACCTTCATAGAGCTTATCTTCTAAACTTTGTGTACAGGTGATGCACTTGGGAAATAAATGTTACTCAGAAAGAGTGGAAACTGTGGGTGTTAACTTAATATTTTGATCTTTTATAAATATTTTCTTTGCCGAGGTTTTGCTTTTGCTTCCTGGTACAAACACTCACATCAGTTACTCTGTTCAGAGTCAGACATTTGGATGTTGTTTTCAAGCCCAGTGAAATTCCAGTGACCTGAACATTATCTCATGTTTTGAAACTGCTGTCTAAATGGACCTGCTAGACCTTTCAAAGTTCAGCCATCATCACTGACTGGGTTTGGGTGGACTACTGTGTACACTGCATGGAGTTTTGTTGAAGCAGGAAATTGTGTTTGTCTTCTGGAGCTGAAATAAGAAACAATTAAAACAATGTAGTGGCACTAGCATTCACTGCTCACGAGAAACACAAACTGTAGCAGCACATTAAAAGCCAAGCTCCCGACTCCACAAGACGTAACTGGAAATCGTGCTACATTTGTTTAGTGACAATATGAGATGATCTTTATTTTCTTGAGCAGCAGTTCAGTTCGTGCTGCACTACAGAAGTAATGAAAAATGAAGTTTCAAGTTTCGATTCTCTCATCTGAGCGGTGTCCTTTTATTTAGATTCATTTTATTTAGGCTCGGAAATGAGCTGATCTGGGAACTCTCCCACAGAGGTGATACACTTCCAATGACTGATGAAGAGTAAATCGAAGTGGCAATACCCTGGGAAGGCCAGAGGGTATTGTAAATTGCCCCTCATGCTCAGTGTGTGTTTTTTTCACTACATTCAACTTGCCATAGTATTTTAAATGCTGAAAGACAATGTAAGCCAGGATTTCAACCAGCATCTGAGCCTCGTGTTACTGTTTGATTCATTGCTAACTTATTACTCCACAATAAAAAGTTAGAGAATTAACTTTTTTAGTGACATGTGAGCAGCAAAGCTGGTTTACAACCACTTACCACGTCCTATGTAGAGCATAGGAATTACATGTATGCTGTTTTCCTGAATTTTAAGTCTATTAAAACCTTTAGGTAAGGCATAAATTTTTCAGAGATAGCCTAATCTTCTACCCATTTCCCGGGACCCACAGAAGCTCTTAATTCACTTCTCAGTTTTGACAAATTTCATTGTCTTACAGAAATTACACGAGTAAATACTTCAGCTGTGATTGAAATTCGGGTGTTCCTGTTATGGGTGATTTTGCTCTGATCCCTAGAGAACACATCTTAGCATAACAGTGCTTTTGTTAGTTTTTCCCCTTAGTTCAATTTTTGATGATACTATATGTGCAATTTTCCATTTAAAAAGGCAATATTTTTAATATTAAAACTGAATCCTGGGTATCATGTCACATATATATTTGTGGTTGAATAAATATATACAGGATCTCATGTTATTAAATTTTTACTGATTTTTTCTAACTATACCTAAATTATTTATGGGTTTCTGAAATATATATCTATTTCCAGTTCAGACTAAATTTCTTTATCTTAGCTAGTTGAAATTGTAGCAGCACTGGTGAAGCCATACTATTTCATCCAACAATGCCCGTGTCACATTTCATGCCAATTCTATCTTAAGAGATTCTGTTATATGAAATTTTATCTACAACGGGTTTGTGTTCCCTGGCTTTTAAATTCAGTATCACTGAGCATTTTCTAAGTTTTTTGCATCAGACAATGTGCCTCTCAGTAGTTAAAATGTTTCTTAAAAGGGTGGAAAAAAATCCCTCAACAGAAAGAAAAATATTTCAGATACAGTTTTTGGATGATGTCCAGTTTCTACATTAAAAATGCTTTCCAACACCAGACGAAGCCTGAATCATAACGACTCATTTAATACCATGTGCTCTCTGAAAAGAAAATGAGATCAGTAGTTAAATGAAATGCCTGCAGATCCTGGGCATGGTGCACAAGATCAATAAAGATGATAATGCAGAGATGTGGGAGGACACTAAACTGGTCTGTTACTTAAGATTTATTTTGCCTTCCTGTATCTTTCAGAGTGCTCTATGGAAACAAGATCACAGAGATTCCCCAGGGCCTTTTTGATGATCTCGTGTCTCTGCAGCTGCTGTGAGTACGATCCCTTCCTCTTCTTTATTTTACAGACTAGATAGGTTTACTGGGTTGGGTTTTTTCCAGCTTCTGGCATTAATATAATCACCTTCTCCACTGAAAACTCACTGGGATGTGCTAGTCTGCTGTGTCTATTGTTTCTGTGTTGGGCAAGAGAGAAGAAAAGGCTGAAAAACTCAAGGAAGGTGCCAACAGTTTTATAGCACAGTGTGTATAGTGGGTAATAGAGGATTGAAGTGTGGGGAGGAAATGAGAGACTTGGTGAAGTCCAAGAAAGGCAATCTGGTCAGCGGCTGATGTGTGGGTGGGGATGCCAACTGATTGTTCTTACACATTGTGGTTGAGTATCTGCATCCTTGAAGGCTACTGTGTGGCAAGTACCTGTGCATGCAAGTGAAATGGCAGGATGAAAGTTGGGTTTTTTTGAGAGCCATTTTCAGTTCCATATTCTTATTATGCCAAATGTGTCTTCATTGCAAGATAAATTATTTCAGAATATATTGTGTATTTGAGTGTTTTATGCCATGTATGGTTTAATACATGTTTGTGATCGGGTAAGATATATATTATAGTCTCTTCAGTATTTATTAATTTCCTAAAATTCCCTAAGCCAAATTTGAAATTGCAAATTTTACTCACCCTTGTCTCCATAATCACATTAGTAACCAATAACTTCTTTACATGGAAGAAAATCAGCTACTGTTTCAGTCAGTAGAGGGAGCAGAAGTGAAGTGAGTTTAATATGTATTGCTATTGTTCTGATTACCACCATGGATGGTGCACTCAGAACCTGAAGGTGGTATCTGCTAAATTAATCAATTCTGGTTTATATCACACACAGGTCTCCACTCCCAAACAATATATTATGTAATAAATAATTATCTTTTAGACATAGTATCTTAAGTCTTTCTGACTGTCTTAACAAAACTGGAAATTATTATCCAGAAGTTTACTGTGTCGCTCTATAATTGCAGCCTTTGCTGCACTTATATGCATTAAAAATGAAATACAGATTTAGATTAAAAATCCATAAGCAAAGTCAAGAACTAAAATATGAAATAGTTGAAATTGCTCTCTATATTAAGGGAAAGACTGTTCAGATGTAATTTATCCATAAGATCTTAATTACAATCATGGAGCGCCCTATTCTAGACGAAAGCAAGGAAGGTTTGGTTACCAGAACCCTTGAGCTGCGTCAGTGGGCAATCTCCTGCACACAGCCAGTGATTTTGTCTTCACCTTTTGCACATACCTTGCCTGGCAGCTAAGCAGGAAAGTGCTCAGATGCTGGGACTCAATACATGCTGGTATAACTGGCATGTTAGTCATTGTCACTTGGGCTGTGTTCGGTACAGTGAAGGTGCTGCAAGCAAATGGACAGCTAAAACTAAACTTGTCCCTTTGACCTCTGAGAAAGAAACTCTAGTAAAACAGTCTGAGCTTTAACAAATGCCTTCCTCCCCCCAAATACATGATGGTTACAACTTTGTAGGTACAGTCTTTCCCAGTAGAAAAAGAGAAATCACTCAACCCATGGCTTGTGGGTTGTTCTCCAGAAATGTGAGTCTAGAACTTCTGACTAAAGCATTAAGCAGGTTTCAGTGTCTTTAAGCTATAGTCTCTCTATGCATGTAGTGCAGGCTTTCAATGAATTACATGTTTAAGCTCAGATACAGTAACTTTCCAGTCTCAATTAACTCATTTGTTATGGGGGCTTGAACTGTATGCCAGAGAACCATTGCAAGGTGTTGTGCTTCAACCATTTACGCACTCTCAAGCTGAGAAGATACAAGTAGGTTGCCCTGATTTGGGTCTTCCAGAGTATTGTGGCTCTGGAGACTTTCACAGTCATCCTGAAATTGCTTGAAGGTAAAATAGTTCTTGGCAAGGACAGCATTGAATGTTCCTGCTTTAAATGCAAACAGGAGTCTGCACACTTTTCTGGTTGTTGCTTTGAAACAGCTATTATGGGATTGCTTGTAGTATTTTAACAGACACACAAATAAATGGCATTCATTGGGTTTAGACCTGCTGTTGAACAGTTGGAAGAGTGCCCTATGATTAGATCTAATTTAGTGCTCAGTGGCTCTAGATTGGATTTCTTCTTATTAGTCTGGAGACACACTGATAAGAGTGGTCTGATTAAGGTATCCTGGTAGCCAGGATAATTTCCTAAGCTTGATCTGGAGTTTTTTTGAAAATATACTGGTGTTATGTTAAGGCAGCAGACAGCTGGAAAAAGGAGCTGTTGTGGGTCCTGTATACAATTGCTGAGATTGTGCATAGAAGGGAAAAATAATTACTGTGAAATTACAGAGCAGACAATGTTGTTATTTGATGTTTTGGATAAAACTCATCAGTGTTTATCAGAAATCTCATTATATTTCTGTTTAAATACACTGTCAAAATGTAGGCCCAGATTATTTTATGCTTTTATTCTGGCAGAACTGTTGTGTGTAAGGGCCTTATGTTTGGAGACAGTAGAGTGATGTCAGAAAGACTGTAGCTGGGTAAAGTGATGCTCTGTTCAGGCATGAAAGCATCTTAAACTCCTCTATTTGACTTTGGTGTATGAGAAATGGAGAATTCAGAACAAGGGTCAGACCACCTGGCTACCATCAGAGTTCTGTACTTCTGTCATGTAAGACAGGGGCAGGGAAGCCAATATTGTATTTGGCAAGAAAATAACCAGGCATAGTTAGATAGTAAGGGGGTTTGTTGGAGGGGAGATGTGCGTAGTGTTTTGGGGGCATTTTTAAACGCTATTGATTTAACTTAAAATGTTGCCTCTGAGCTCTTCATTATAATTAGCTATATTAAGTAGTTAAGTAAGTCTGTACAAATAATCAGAATTCAATTTCTGTTAAATGCCTTATCTCACAAATGTGAAGTCTTGCTAACTGTGCAGTTGTAACCAACACAACAGCAAATGCTAGTGTACCAGCCCAACTACACCTCTGCTCTGTGGGACTGGAGCTTTGCTTGGACCACATCATTTTCCTTATCCAGTTTGAAGTTCCCAGAAGAAAGGATGTATTGAAGCTGCTGTACCCTGTACACATACATTCTTCTCCTTGGCAGGCAGGGTGTCTTCTGAGAATTTCAGGTCAATTTGGATTCAAGAGCACTACACATTTCCAGAAAGGAAACTGAATCTTTCATTTAATTGGGGTAACGATCCATTGAAGCTGTGAAATGACATTTGATTAATTATTATTGTTTGCATAACTTGCATTGGAGTATCAAAAGAATGGAAAGGGTTGCAGTTTAAGGTGGAAGTTTTCAAGTGACCATTAGTTGGGTCCAGCTGGAACTCCTGTCCAGGTGACCTTAAACTAACATTGGTCTGTCAAAAAAATGGACATTCTCACTTGTCTCTCATTTTGCCTGGAATGTGGACGAGCTCTTTGAGGAGTCCCTGAGTTTTCCAAACTGTCTGCCAGTCACTGTGCAGGGGGCACAGCTCTCTTTTTCAGCAGCCCTGTGACAGAAAACCTGGTGGTTGCTCTGCTTGCTCCCAAACGAGCAAGTGTGCAGAGCCAGTCTGCAGTGAAACCGGGACTCAAGTAGCTCGAGACAGTGAGCTGTGGATAATGAGCACCAAGTTTCTTAACCAGCATTTTTCATATCAAAGAAAGACACTTTCTTCTCTGAAACCATATAAATCCAAATATTTCTGGAGCCTTTTTATTACAGTTATATGCTGTGTGCTTCACAGTGCTGTATTTCCTGGAAAAATAAGGTATCACAAAATCTCAATACACTTTGAAGAGATTGTATAGCAAAATATAGGGGGATGAAAGCTCATTTTTCAAATGTCTAAGTGTCAGTTTTCACTAAATCATTTTCCTTGAGGAAATTTACAGTGCTCATGCATTTAAAGGTTGAGATTTCCATGGCTTGCTAGGCAAGAAAGAATCCCTGTAGTCAAGGTAGGGTATGCCTGGGTAGGTGTATATTGAAATCACAGGGTTTGTTGTATTCCCCACTTGTAAAATGAAGCCAAAAGCTTGCAGCCTTCTCCTTCTCCTCACATCTGATCCTTAGTGAGAACTCAGCACTGTAGTTGGAAAAGACCAATAATCATATCAGTGTCTGGAATTTGGCATATTGACAGATAAAGTAACTTCAAAAGTGGTAAAAAATTAGTCACCCAGGTGCAGCTGCCTAACCTGGGTTAAAATTGGAACTAGATCTAATATTTACAGCTTCAACTGACCTTTGTTTAAATTAAATTATATGAAGTGACAGGTCATGCATATACATTCAAAAACTGCCATTATCAGTCTTCCCAAAATTCAACCAGTCAAATTCTGCTTCGAGCGATTCTCCTTTTAACCTGCTTTTTATCCTGTTTCTCCTTGGATGGATAGCGAGATGCTTAGTAGTCCTATAGCTCTTCTGGTGAGGTTGCTTGGAAAATATCTCCGTGACAAATTTGCCAAGTTTGAAGTGCTTGTGTTGATTTGTAATTGTAGATTGAATCCCGGTACTTAAGAGCTTAAAATAGGATCTACCAATTATTTATTGTATACTTTTGGAGCTTGTTAAAAGCTCAAGGAAAATCCAATGAATCACAAATCCATACAAAGTATTTAATAATAAAAACAAAAGAAATACAAAATTACTCTAAAGAATGTACAACAATTCCAATATTTTGTAATGTATATGTTATACTGCTATATACATAAGTATCATTAAACAGTAATGCAAATAGTGTATAAATTGCAGAATAAAGAAATTACAGTTTTCCATTTCCAAGTCTTTTATAGCTCAGTAGTCCCTTCTCCTCTCACAGCAATCATCTGAGCTTTAACTGATGTATAAAATACTGTTCCATTGAGTTCTTAATTTTTCTTGGTTAGAAGATACAACAGGCATTAAAAAAAAGAAACCTTCTGACTATATGTAAGGGGAAATGCTTTCACAGTGACAAGTCAAGCAGTGGAGCAGCCTGCCCAGAGAAGTTATGTGTTCTCTGTCCTTGGAGATTTTACAGACCAAACCGAATAAATCTCCAAGCAACCTGGTCTGACCTTGTAGCTTACCCTGGTTTTGGCAGTCTAACAGGACAAGAAACCTCACAAGCTTCCTGCCATTCTCAATTACCCTGTGATCTGATGAAATAATTATTTCTGAGGTAAAGCAAATATCTGCATTAAATGGATATAGATTGGTCATTCTTTGAGTGGCATTCAGAGCAGATGATCCCTGAAGGTCCTTTGCAATATATGTCATTTCTGGGTCCTCTGATTCTGAATTCTTAACAAAGTGACATACGAATTTTTCCCTTGATTACTCAAAATATTTCTGGCTGCATCAGAGATACTGTGCAACCCTTGTCTTACTAGTCCAGGACAGAGTACTCTCTGCACAGACGTCTTTAATAGCTTTAGAACTGTTTTCAAGCTGTTTGCCTCAAGCATTTTTTTCCTTCAGATTTCTGCATTTAGGCTGCCATTGTGAGAATATTGCTAAACTCAATAAGTGCAGTTAAAGTGAGGGAGCAACATCTGCCAGACACAGAAATACAATTACAGTCAAGCACTAATGAAAGACTGCAACAGCATCTGCCTTTTCTGTGTCACTTCTGCAACCTGTCTGCATGCAACTTCCCAGAAGTGCCAGTTCATACGTCAGCGTGCAATTCATTAGCGCTTCTGACGCCAGTGCTCCAAGCCAGGCTCACCTGACATAAGCTCTCCCAGCTGTTATTACACAAGAAACTAACTCCCTGATAGCACAGGAAGTTGATAAAGGGTGTTTATTCTGCTCTGCATCTAAATCATTGTGTAGTTGTCTAAAATCAGCTGTGACCTTATCTGCAGGCATAAGTGGGACAATGTTGAATTTTGAATAACAGAGGTCCAGGTGCTATGACAACATGTGCTTTTAATTCTCCAGGTAGTAATACTAGTACCACAGAGTGGTTTTATGGATGGAGTTCAAGTGAAGTTGTAGTCTTTTGGATCAGGAATGAGAGGAGGCCTTTAAAATCTCCCTAAAACAGGACTGTCAGACTGTGCTCTGTGCTTCCCTGTTCGCTCATTATTAGCTTGTGACTTTTCCATTTAAATTTACATTGAATGAATTTTTCATCACCATCATCTAGTTTCCTGAACACGGGGAAACACTTGAAACCGGTTCCAACAAGCTTGATGATGACTTTGCACTGGTAATTATCAGTTAAAGCACTGACAGACCCTTCAGTGGACAGTCATCACATTAGAGGATGCCGATTTCAGTAGACATCTAAATATCTTGACACGGTGAGAGGCAATCATATGGATCCTCTACACTCCAGGCCATTTTAAAACATTCCTGGAACCTAGTGTAATTATGTTGCCAATATGTAAGCAGGGCACACACAATTCTGTCATTAGATGTTGCTTGCCATTGACTGCTGGGATGATGGAGTACTTAACTAGCTACTTCCATATTGGCACTTCAGCTGTTCTCCATGATAACTTGTGTTCAGTCAAAGATGATGCTTGATCCCCTATATATTTCAAGAGAAATTGCTAAAAAAATGCCAAAACATTTTTGACTTTTTGTAACAAGTATTGTTTATCCTAAGGACTACTTTGTGCCAAGAGTCCTTTCTTTGCTGCCCTTTAGTAGCTTTGAATGTAGGTGAAGCCTTTGATTATCACTAGTGTGTAAAAGTAATGCATATTCAATTTGTATTCTGCTGTTACTTGTACAAATAACTTCAGCTATCCTTTTCCTTATGAGTCTTCTATACATTTACACCAGCCTTTTTCTAGTGAGTTCTCCTGCTCCCCAGTGAGTCTGACATGTGGGATACCAAACATTTTCATTCCCATCGTTGCTGTCAATACACAACACTAGCTGAAAAGCAAGAGAAGTTTTCCAGTAGCTCTGTGCAGCTTTTCTCCTTGCCACTCTCCTTTTGGCTCATTGACACTGAATGATTTCTGGTCCCCCCTGTAGCAATAGAAATTAACCTGAAGTCTCCAGCATGTGTTCAGGTTGCTGAACTGCTGTTTCATTCTACAAGTTATGTGGTTATTTGCTGATAGTTTGATTACTTGACTTCACTGAGTTGAAAATACAAACATTGCTGGGGTAAAAGCCACATAAACATCCCCATTTGCGCTTAAAAAAGAATTTTTTCAATCATATTGGGTTTAGAGTTCAAAATGTTATTTAAATGTTAATCACTTGAAACTGTGCTTGGGCATATAATTCAATTATGGGACCATCTTAATTATGCAGATGGTGCTTATGAGCATCTGATACAATTACTGTGCCAATTCAGTACATATTCATTCAGAGGGCTTAACTGAAACACGTTATTATTTCAATGTGTGTGGACGAATTCACTTTTTGGGGGAAATAGGCTTGTGGAATCGTAATTCCACTCTGCTCATTGCTTTCAATGGCATCCAAACAACATGGTCTAATCATTCTCCTGTATTCTGAAGTGGTCCTGAACTTCTTGCAAGAGTTCTTCATGTTTTAACATATCCAGAGGGATGAAAACAGAGGCTTGAGTTAATAATCTATCATCCCTCTGGGTAGCAGGCAGTTTTATTTCTACTTGAATTTTTAACCTCCTTTTAAATGCTGCACCACATCTGGAGGCTGTGTGTAAATCTACATTCAAGCTGATAACAATTAGGAAAATTAGCAGAATTTACATTCACCATAAATTGGTACAAAATAAAAACTATGTAGTTCTTGCTAAAATAAAAGTCAACTTTTAACACTGTCCCTTCTTTTGGTGTGAATCCGGTGAAAGGGAACCTTAATAATTTTTATAGCATGGTTCAGTGTTCCTAAAGCATGTTTGTCTCCTCTGTGTTAGTTTAAAAAAAAAATCTAAATCTTAAACCACTTCTAACTCCATGTGAGACCAGCCTTGTATAACAAATTAATTAGCTGCTATTATGGGGATTGTGATAATTAAGATTAGGGTCATCATTAGGGATATTTTAAAATAACCAAGAGTTTTGCAAGGAACCTTAATGGTTTTGGCCAAAAGTCATTCTCTAGCTCACAGTAAGTAGGAGAAAAAACATTTTAGATAATAATTATTCGCCTTTCTCACAGGTTTTCACTCTCCTGTCCCCCTTTTCTCCCTGATTCTTATCAGAAATAGGAAATTAATCTAACTCGTGACCCAAGTATGGCCACATCTTTGTTACCATTGAGCACATTATTGGTGCCCTTTAGATGTAGGTACTGCACATATATTCACAGAATCTCAGAACATTAGGAGTTGGAAGGGACCTCTGGAGATCATCCAGTCCAACCCCCTGCCTGAGCAGGGTCACCTCAATTAAATCACACAGGAATGTGTCCAGATTGGTCTTGAATGTCTCCAGAGAAGGAGACTCCACAACCTCTCTGGGCAGCCTAGCCCAGGACTCCATCACCCTAACAGTGAAAAAGTTCTTCCTTACATTCAGATGGAACCTCCTCTGCTCCATCTTGGACCCATTGCTCCTTGTCCTATCACTGGCCATCCCTGAGAAGAGCCTGGCTCTGCTACATGGTGTGGATGATAAGTTTTGTCACCTCAGAAAAGCTGTGTAGTGCCTAAATTCCCACTTCTAACCAGTCTGCAGAAGCGCTTTTCTGTTCCAACTTTCTTTTTCTGATCCCTAAAGGCAAGAGGTGCCTCTGTGTTTGTGACTGTATGAAGCATCAGTTTCTCTCCTTTTTGGTAACTGGCTCTCACAGAGATGTCGCATTTCTGGGACACAGATATCACTGTGCATCTAGTAATTGAAAATTCATGCCAGGAAAACCTGGCATGTAAATTCTAAATTCCAGCATTGAGTTTATTCATATTTTGTTGAAACTAATCAGAGAATTAATTCAAATCCTGTGATTTCACTGCAGTTCTAGGTCAGCTTTGTTCTGAAAGTTTATTAGTGGGATCAATGATGGTTAGACTTCAAGCCTGCTCTTGGATGGAGGTGAACAGCATCTGAACAACAGCTTTGCTATGTGTGCATTTCTCAGGTATCATGTAAAAGGCATGCTGGTTGTCCACGTGTAAAATACAATTGTAGTTCAGTTGTAAATCCATTTGTTACTGACAGCACTTTAAGTTTTTCTTTATGTTTTGTTAAAAGCAAGGTGAGCAACATAAAATATTATGAAAATATTAAGGGGAAAATAGCACCTGGCAAAATAAATTGAAATATATACTCATTTTCTACTTTTTTCTCGGTCTCAAGCCTCTGTTGTGGAACAGCCAGTATAATCTAGTGTGCATTACCTGAAAACAGTGTGGGACCAGTGCACAGGGACAGGGGCTAGACACCAAAGGAGTCGTAGTGCCTAAGCCCATGTCAGGATCTTGTTCCAAACTCAGTAGCTGATTCTGCTTTCCAATAACTTGTTAACCTGTTCTTTATGGAAGAGGTAGTCTACAAGCTTGAGAGAGAAATGCATAATGCATGAGGAAGGAAAGAGAATGAAGATTGCTTTGGCTTGGACACATGAATGGCTGTAAGAAGCAAGAAGTAGGAGATGACATTCAGGTTGCTGTTGGATCAAAATCTCAGATGCTGAATGCATGGGAGGAACTGTTCCTGCAGCCTAATACAAAAATTACTCTGTTACTTCTGATGGAGTCAAGAGGAGCGTGGATTAGGTGTCACATAATTATCAGTCACAGAAATACAGGTTACAGAAGGGTCATACTAGTGCTTCCTGTGATTTCATAACATTATTTTATCTATTAGTTCATGCAGAAATGTTACCTCACTTATCCTTCATTGCCTTCAATGGGGCTTTCTCTTATCTGATGTCAAACTTCTTTTTCCAAGATATAAAAAGAAGAAAATTAATTAATGTAAATGGATATTGACTGTTCTGTTGGCTAGTAAGGTGAGTTCTGCTCTGATGACCTCTCATTCCAAAGCTGCATTCCTGTTCCCCTTGAGAGAAGAACTCCACTCAAGTGTGCATCCATCTTTTACATATCACAGTTACTGGAGCCATATACTGCAGTACTGAGGCTCTGCTGAAGTGACAGTAGGAGCAGAGGGCTGTAATGAGTGTACAGTTCCAGGGGGTTCAGCAATGCAGAGGCAGGGTGCTATGCAGGGGCAGCACCTCTGAAGTTAGTTTTAGGAGTGAAGGAAAGGCACCGTGTGCAGCTGAGCTCATGCATTCCTTCCCTGGTAGGTTGCTGCGTTGTCTGTAGTGGTGTATGTGCACTCTAAGGAAGAAGGGAGCTCCCTGGGCTGTTAGAGGTGTCTTTATGATGGTGTATTTGCTTGCTGAGGAATGGAGGTTGTATTTTGCCTTTTACCTATGAACACACTTGTCATCTGCTTTAGTATTAGTGTGAATCCTCAGAGAGAGATGCCTTGTTGCACTGTTAAGCGCTTTCAAACTCATTGACAAAGTAGCCAGAATTTCCTGGCCAAGAAAACCAAGTTAACAGCATATACTGTTTGCAATGTACCATTTTTCTCAGCCTGGTCAATATCTTTTGAGTATTTTAAGATAGCTGGTGCTGGTTTATGTCTGCATATTCCCCGGCTCTGACAGCACTAATGTTGACTGTCCTTTTCTCACCTTTTTAATGTAACAGACAAATGGAGACCTTTAAACGTGGGTTGGCTGTGATGACTGGGTTAATTTTATTTTATTTTTTAGATTTAACCCCAAAGTTCAGTCTATCTCTATTTGATTATTACAAGATTAATGAATTATAAACCTTTCCTCTGTTTTCAGGCTTCTCAATGCCAATAAGATCAACTGCCTGAGGGTAAACACGTTCCAAGGTCTGCATAATCTCAAGCTGCTATCTCTTTATGACAACAAGCTGCAGACCATCAGCAAGGGGCTCTTTGCACCTCTCCGATCGATCCAGACTCTGTGAGTATGCAGGCACATCAGGAACACAGCTCACTCCTTTCGCCCTCAAAGCCATTGCCTGTCTTTGCAAAGGCTTTACAGCTGACATTAAGACCATTTAGAAGAGAACCCACGGCAGTAACCCCTTCATTTCTGATAGAAATGAAAGTGGTATTGCATAAATTCAGCACAGCCATCTACCAGCACAGCCTGCCAATAGGGCTGCAAATGTCATATGTGTATTAAGCTCCTAGAGTAATTAATTCATACTGTTTGTAGGGAAGATAATACATTTGATTCTGTACAATATATGAGCAGCAGGTTTTATTAAAACCATTGCTTAATATTTTTTAATGTGCTAGTTGGGAGTTGGCATCCTCCTTACTGGGTCTGAGTACCACTGAACAGTTGGTGACTTCTAAAACTGTATTTCAGCTGACACCCACTGAAGGGAAATGATACATTTTATTATTTGATCCATTAAGAAAATCCACTAAACATTTTCCAACTTTGAATCAGAGACCTTAGGTAGGAGAAAGGGATCTGAAGCAAACTTGGAAGCAAAAGTATAGCAATGACTCAATATTTTACAGAGGGTTCATCCTAAAGCTGTAGGAGTAAGATAGTAAGGTAAATAGTGCTCCTTCAGAGCTGGAGTTGGCAGCCTGATACAAATGAAGAACAAATTGTCTGTATGTGTTTATATATATTTGTGTGTGCATATAAGACTTGTGTTTTTGTAGTATGTAAGTATATGCTATTCCAGTATTAAAACATCTATGTGTATGTATATATGTACATACTGGAATATATATGCACTTTATAGATGTGTATACATTCACATTCTGTATTGCTGGAGATGTATAGAAACACAGATCTATATTTTAATACTGGAATTGCATGGGTCAATATGGTTTTATAAATGTGTTGTTTCCTGCAAAAATGAACTAATGGATGTACCTGCTACCTGCCCAGGCAGCCACAAGCACAGTCTGAATTTCCAGGAGACCCCTGGCCAGTGTGTATTGTCCCAAATCATTAAGGCACTGGAATAAACATGTAGAACCTGCCCCACTCTGACCCCCTCCAGTGCAGTCTTCTGCTGCAACATGCTGTATATGTACATAGATACATATGTACACAGGCAACTGTAAAGGTTCCTTTACAGCAGTATATAAGATTTTTTAAGTTAAACAACAAGCAACACCCTTAAGGTATAAAAAATTCTCTTTGGTTTCCATGGGTTTTTATTGGCACTGCTGGTGGCCGTTGTGTAGAGCAGACTTCTTCCTTCACACAGACTTGTTTTCATTAAATGTTTTGATTCATTCTCCCATTTTTAGTACTCTGTTTGCTGTTTTCTGCCTTTTTTCTAGAGCTACAAAACCAGTCCCATAGCCTGTCTCTATATGCTTGTTTGTTCTTAGGACCTTACACACCAGGAAGAGCTCTACAACAAACAGTTCCCGTAGTCTCCTCGGGCACCCTGTGCTATGTGTGCTTTCACTTCCCCCTCCTCGACAGCCCCTGCCCCGTTGTGCTTTATACTTCATACTCTGTTAAGTGACAGTTCATAAATATAACTGCAAACAGAAAAGAAGTTCTAAAACAAGTCTAAAAACCACAGGCAATAACTTACACCTCTGTCCAAACCAAATTTAAGTGTCTGTCTGTCCTTTTTAACTGTCTTGGCAGTTATTGAAGAGTCATGTCCTGCTCCCTTGGAAGTTGAGGGGATGGTGTGAGGTAACTTACCTGAGATCAGAATCAGGCTCTGAGAAGGACCCGACAAACTTTCCTGATGCAGTGCTCAACTTTGTCAAACAGAATGAATCATAACAGCAGCAAAGAAATGCTGTTTCTCTCCAATATACACCAGCAGATTTCTATTAACAAATTCTAAATATCCAGATAAAATCAATGCTGTAATACTTATTTCCAATTATCTGAGAAATATGCAGTGCAAATTTTGGTGAGCAGTAGAGTCAAACCCTGCATCAACAGTTCAGTCTCCAAAGTAAAACTTTTTAGTCTGCCAAAAAAAAAATACATGAGAGAATACTATTGCACATGATGAGTATAAGCAAATGCCAGTGTAACTTTGGAGAAAAGATGCCTGTATCTCTCCTGGCTTTGCTGCAGATCCAAGAACTTTACTAATTCGCATTTTGATCCCTAGAGCTTGCCAATAACATTTCTCTTAAGCCAGAGTACAAAGTGGTCTTTTGGTCAGGTGCATCTCAAACGGTGTGATTCTCTCAAAAGGAGGGTATCAAGCTCTCTCAAACACTGGACTTTGTGGGTGGGAGGTCTCTGTCCTTTAAAGCAGGCTTTGCAGTCTTAATTTTTGTTTCCTCTGTGAAAGGACTTGCAGCAGTCTTAACGAGCTATGAAATGTGATAGCTCACAGAATTCTCCCATTCATGTGCAGCTCTGTGTGGTTTCTGCCAGGCCTGGGTTTTTGGAAGCTTATTCAATTACTCTACTCTTCAGGTTTGCGTTTGTGAAAAACAGTGATGGAGCACAGTGTCACAGGTCACTTCTGATTAAACATCCCATCCTTCTCGCAGACATTTAGCTCAGAATCCATTTGTGTGCGACTGCCATTTGAAGTGGCTGGCTGATTACCTGCAGGATAATCCGATAGAAACCAGCGGCGCTCGATGCAGCAATCCGCGTCGCCTTGCCAACAAACGAATCAGCCAGATCAAGAGCAAGAAGTTCCGCTGCTCAGGTAATTCGTTTATCCAGGCTGTACTGCACTTTCAATTCAGAAATAAGCAGGTCCAGAGAGCCTACTAATCGAATCTGCAGGACAGTGTTTGCTATAATGGATATTATGGAGCATCTTTTAAAATTAAATTTGGAAAATTCTGTTAGTTCTCCAGAAAGCCAATTATCTTATGGATTAAAAAAAGAAAAAAAAAAGGAAGGGGGAGGTCACTAGCTGTCTTCTCTGGGTCCATTAAAAACAAAGAAAAGAAAAAAAGATAAAAGCTTGTGACATTTAATTTTCAAGAATTACTAGGTTATATATGAAGCTGTATATGAATCCATGTGGCAAATACCAGATTCTGAAGGGATGGAAGGTGGATGGATCATGATTTGTATTCAGGCAGAACTCGTGTTGACTTTAATGGGAGCTGAGCTCAAGTAAGTTCTCAGACCTAAAAGGCTGAGAACAGTATGTGGGAGATTTTTTTACAACTGGCAGTGGGCAGTTTTGGTCTTGGATGGAAATGAAGCTGGGGGTGGGGGGATGGCATCAATTCACATATGTTCATAGAATTTTATTTTTATTTTATATCCACAAATAACATGCCCTAATTCAAGTAAATCTGCCATCAAAGTCACTAAGTTGTTTGGTGTTAGTAAGTTTTAATCAAAACTTGCCTCATAGTTTAGGCAAAGATTTTGTGTTCTGTGCTAGATTGAAAAATGCTTCCACCTGAAAATAACCTCTGAAATAGCATAAACACCTTTTTCTCAACCCTATCTGTTGTTGATTTATGGTCCAGCTATCAGTAAAAGGACATTTATTGCCTTACACAGTACAGCTAAGCAGACTGCTTCCTCATGTGTTTTTTCCATTGGTTATATGTGTTTTAGATTACTGCGTTTTCGTATATTGTAAAGACAAGCAGGTTTCAGTGAGCAAATCTATTAGTGTGTACTGAAAGGAAAAGGAACTGTTATTGATGGAGTACCTTGCAGTGTTTTCTATGAAAATTACTATGATTTTTATCTTTTTCCTCTGAAAAAAAAAAAACCTCCAACATGATTAATCGTGTTCCTGGTGGTAAAAGATTAATGACTCTAGATGGAGATGCAGCATGAAACTGAATGGCAGCAGCCCAAAACAAGCCGTTGTGCTTTGTGTATCACTGCAAGCAATATGCTGAGCTAAACCTTCTCTTTATGGGGAAAATAAAATAAAGATAACTTCATTTGCACTCAGTTTTCGTTGGGCATGCCTGTTAAAGTCTTCAATCACTTGTGACCGAAGCTACAAAATTTATAACCAGAACTGAAATGATGAGATACTTTTATCTAGGATTTTGGATTGTGTCCACCATAGGAACAAGATAATTATTCAGTAATACTCATATTTAAAGGAACTAGAAATGAAAAAGCATAAGCATAATTTAGAAAGGAGACTGCAGAAACAGATCAGTATAAATCTGTACCAAGTTTGCCATTGCTATTTTCCTCTGCTTTTATTACTAGGCTAACAAAATTAATGTTATGTATGCATGTCTTGAAATAATGGTGCAGGCTATTGGATAAGGGAAACACCATCTGACACCATTTACGAAAGGTCTTAGCTAAGAAGAGTAACAATGCAGAACACAGTACCTGGTGATGTCAAGAATAATATTTTGTGTGAGTTCTTTTCTTGGGTGTTCTTTTCTTGAGGTATTAGGCTGTTTTATTCCTTGGTCTCCAGTTCTATAAGTATATCAAAACCACATGAAAAAAAGCATAAACCTGACTTATGAAAGAGGTGAGATGGGATTGTACATCTTCAGAACAAAGATTTCAGCTGGATGAAAACTGATTTTACTCAAAAGCTTAGTTGAGAAGATATCCTTGCCTGTAGAGGTTCCAGATGGTGACGACATACACTGAAGTCAGCTCACTGTCTGCACACATGAGACAGGGGGTACATCTAATAATTTAGAAAAATCTTAGATTGTAAATCAATCCAGAGAACAGGAATCCTTGGAACCTGTTCTGCTCACATTGTCCCTTTGAATCATGGCTGCTTCAGACTTGGCACTTGGCAAGAATTTTCCATGTTTTTTTCATTTTGAGGAATATGTTTCATCCCAGGATTTAATACAACATGTCTCTCTGCAGAGAAGTCCATAAGGTATGAATCTTCATCACTCAAAGTCAGACTCTAGAGCAGTGCTCTGTGTTATTCAGGGATGAGCCTGTGCAATCCCACTTGGATAGCAATGCTTTGTAACTTGTCAGGGTTCTTGTGAGATTCTCCCTGTCTAGTTCTCACATCTTTTGCTCAGTGATTAAGATTTTTTATTGTAAAACCTTTTGTAATGCACATCTCTCTTCTCAAAGGGTTCTTGTTTCAGGACCCTGATGTTTTCATGTAGTTTAATATATTCATTACATGTCAACAGGCAGAAAGATGGCTTTGTGGGTGAAAACACAAGGAGTATGAGGGGTTAGTTAGGGAAGCAATGTGAAGGATTTTATCCCAACCCAGTGTGCTGGTTTTGGCTGGGACAGAGTTACTTTTCTTCACAGTACCCAGTCCAGGGCTGTGCTGTGGATTTGTGCTGGAAACAGTGTTGATAGCACAGGGATGGTTTCGTTCCTGCTCAGCAGGGCTCACACAGAGCCAAGGGCTTTGCTGNCGGGTTTTTGTCTTCCCACGTCACCGTTCCGTGTGACTGTCCTGGGGACAGCTGAGCTCCTGACGTGGGGAAGAAGTACCTTTGAGGTTTGCTTTGCTTGCATGGGTTTTGCCTTACCTATTAAAATGTCATTACCTCAATCCACAAGTTTTCTCACTTTCACTCTACCAATTCTTTCCCCCATTGTGGTAAGCTTAATATTCTGACATCGGGGAAAAGAACCAGTTTTTATGAAGTCATAAAACTCTGAACTTGTTCTGAGACAATCCTGTGTTTTCCACATTCATTTGGATTCCATGAAGTGTCATAAGGGTAACTGTCATGAAGGACCTGGCATAAGAAAAAGGGTGCTTGTTCATTAAATGCAGAAAGGGAAGTGCATTCTGTATAGGAGAGTGGTTAGCAGGAGTGAGGGAGAAAAACGGAGATGTTTGAAGTTTCATTAGTGTGCAGTGTTAGAGGACCATCAAGAAGGTAGAGTTAAGAGGACACAGAGAAGCAGAGAAGCTAAATAGAACTGTATTTGATTTGCTAAATTCAACTGTGAAGACAAAACTATGCAGCACAGAGGGGAAGAAAAGTCTAGAAAACTTCATTCTGCATATTGTATCATTCAGGTTTTATTCCAATTCCCCATCATCCTTTTGGATAGTATTTAGCAAGAACAACTTGCCTTTTTTTTTTTCAATCTGTCTTTGAGGCACTATTCCCAGATGCTATTTCCTCCCTGAAAGAAATGGCTCAAACTTTTACTGGTAATGATGGAGCAACATCTGCAAAGGTTATGAGTAGGCATAGGAAGGAGATTCTGCTCAACAGGTAGATAATGTACAAAATTCTTTTTAGCAGGAGAATTGGAAGCATTATAGCATGAAATGAAGAAACAGCAGGGAAGGGGGCATGTTTTTGCCTGGGGCTGTGAGACAGGCAAAGCTGTTGAAATACTGTTGAGTATGCTTTAGCCTCAGATTGCAATAGATGCTATTTCCTGTGTTTTTCTGCCTTCCACTTAATGCAGTGCACCAAAATAATAATAAACCTCCTCCCCCTTGCTCAACTCCCTCCCCACAGCTATAGAATCTGAGACTAAAAAAAAGGTTTTTCTTGAAAGAAATTGGAGGAACAGGCTGTGACTAATTCTCTCTTTCTCTCTCTCTCTTCTGTTTAGAAAAGGGAAATAACTGTCATTGTCAGTGGCAATAATAAAATTCTGGTGATCATTTTCTTTTTGGCTGCATCTGCCCACTGTGACCACCCAAGGATCCAATGGTACTTGCCAGCCTTAGGTCACTGGACTCTCATTCTGAGTAGGAATGGGGGCAGGGGAAGAACAAAATCTTCTGCCCAGTAGCATTTGCTTAAGTTCACTATACAGCAGCTTTGTTTTCTAAAGCAGCTCTGGGCTTTAGGAGGACGGGCAATGAATCTATGAGCAGATTGTGTTGTCTCTGTGGTAGCTTATTGTCACTTCAAGAGTTGGCAGGATCCTTGATTGCTCTGTGACACTGTGTATGAAATAGCTTTTGCAGAGAGCTGCCCTTGTATTCAGCTGTATGTCTTTTTTTTTCCCCTCTGATAGGTTTGGGTTTTTTCAGTATATTATGTATTTCAAAAGCAATGAAAGTTCCCCCTGCTGTACCAACACAAACCATTTCTGATAATGACCAGAGGGTATGTGTATCTGTGAGCATCACACTACAAAAGCTCTTTATCTTCTAATTCTTAGAAATAAGATTACTAAAGTTACTATTTGAAATACCATGAAGTAAACCTGTCTCCCTGCTTTCTCTTACATGGGGGCATTCATCATACCTAACTGACTTTCATTAGGTGCCTCAGTTCCAGATAGTGCTGTGCAAATGAAAAGCACAGGAAATAACAGGAGGAGGACAGTGAACCATCTGCCAGCACAATTGTCTCCTTTTTGGACACTGCTGCTTGTTAACCACCTGAGTCAGGTGTTCCTCTGTGGTACATATGGATCCAGAGCTTGCATGTTTAGGGCTTGTTTTGTATTTTTTATGTTATTAGAGAGAATCATAGAATCACTTGGGTTGGAAGAGACCATTGAGATCATCAAGTCCAACCACTGCCTAACCCTACCTATCTTCAGTACACCATCTGTTTACCTCCAGGCTACAGTGTTACAGCAACAGGTGCTCAGGGGGAGACACCTCCTCCTGAGGAGGCACCAAAGCCTGATACTTGTACGATTGTCCATGCTCGAGGTGACAGTGGTGGGGATTGGAATTCCTTTGCAGAAAATCTTGTCTGAGGCCAAACTCCAGCCCTTTTCCTCACCAGGAATTTGGAGCAGAGGAATGGAATATGAGACATTGCCTGTGGTCTGGACAACAGGAAGATTAACTGCATTCTGATTTCGTTCTGTGAGGTTTTTGCATGTTGTGTTTTCTTTTAGTTTTATTCAGTTAAATGGTGGGTTCAATTCAGTTAAATCCATTTAAATGCATTTTTTTTCCTGCTCAAAAACGTCAGAAACAACTCACCAAAAGTACCTTCAGAACCTCTCCAATGTAGTGAAATTGAGGAAATGCATTTGTTAAGGATAAGAGCAGTTCCATCTGAATGGAAGGCAGATGAATCACCTGCAGTTAACTCCTAGTCTGAATTCATGGTTATGGACCTGCAGTCTCACACACTGCACCTGAGTGCTCTTGAACTTTGGTTGGCATGAATTTTTCTGAAGTCAAAGTCATTAGAGAATGCAACATGTCTGCTGTGTTTGGCAGCTGAAGTCCCTTGTGCTGTAGAAATGTTTCTGTTGAAAAAGTAACTTGGCTGTACTGTATACAGACTGTAACCCTCCTTTTTCTTTAAATCTTCTATAGCAATTCAGATCTTTATGTTAGCATTTGCATTAGTTACTCCAATCCTTCACTAGCTCCTAAGGAACATGGTGGGGAAGGTTTCCAGCCCTGCAGTAGGTGAAAGTAGGCAGAGTGGAAACCACGTTACTCAAGGAGGCATAAGCTGACCATCGAGTGGTCAGCTTATGGGGCTGTTGGCAGAGAGTATGACTTTAGTAAGAAAGTAAATTAATGTGTCCCAGTTAAAAGTTTATTTGAAGGCTGTGCCTCATTTTATTTTTAAGTTGAAGTAGTCTTCAAAGAACTAAACATCTAAACTGCTTTGTTGCCAGCCAACATCCTTATTTGCAGGTATAGTAAAGAGACTTGAAAAGAGAGAGAAGACATGTTGATTCACAGGTGCATCAATGTCACTTAGGCATCCAAACAACAAAGTTGTCTGACATTGCCCATAGAGGCAAGGTAGAGAGCAACTCACTTGAGATCTGAGTTGCCATCTGCGGGGATCTTCATTAGCTAAATTAGTCAGCTAAAACTATGGCAAGATTGTTTGAGCCTGCAGTTGGACAATAAATTTTCATCTGTCTGTTCTGGGACCACAGCAGTCTTCTGAGGTGTTTGAGCTTGAGGGGACAGTTAAAAACAGGGTCCTGTCTACAAATTCTTAGCAAATTCAGGGTTCAGTGACTGCTAACCGAACGGATCTCAGATTACCTGAGGTGAATCAGCACTAAGAGCAGAAGACATACTACTGCTTGGATGTATACATCCAAAGGGTGGGGGTTTTTAATGAAAACTGAAAATGATCATGACATTTGATTACTTACTTTCCAAGTTTGGTGAGGGTTTTTGCAAGCATTCATGCAGAATGTTTTTATGTACATACAAAGACTTATGGAATAGGTTTTTAAATGTAATTTACAAAATTGTATATTTCCCTGTCTTGTTTGGGGGTTTTTTATATTCTATTTGTCAAGAAAACAAAATAAAACTAAGGAGGCTGTGTTCCTGCATGCTTTTTTGCGACAAGCAGAAAGGCCAGAATGTGACTGTGGAATATTTTACCTCTTATGTATTCTGGGGACATAAAGTAGGGTCTTGGCAGACTTTGTGTGCTGGTACCTCTTGTTCATTGTACTTGATGATTAGCTTAAGCAGTTATTGTAAGTGATGTTTAATTAGTGCAGCAGAGGAATAGAAACTTGTTCAAAATATTCTCTTGGGGTTTCTAAGGAAGACGTTTGCAGGGCTCTGACTGCAGTTGTTTCCCGTACAACTGAAAGAGTTCATTGACACTGAAATTACTGGATTTATTACAGATATTCCATTTAGTACTGAAAACCAGTGTATAATATAAAACACTTGAGAAGCTATGAACTTTTACTTCTCGCTGCCTTACGAAGTACTGTGGATGAATTTAGGTGAAGAGCATATGCCAGAACTGCTGTGCTATTAAACCAGTGTTGGAATAAGAATGTGGAACTCTGCATCCTTCTGCGCTAGAGCCACCAAAATTATTGGCATGAACACAAGTTATAGGTATCATTTCTAAATAAATGAGGTGTGGATTCCAGGGTTATGCATACTTTGAATGAATCATGGAAGAAAATTAATGCTTCTCTGTCCTATGTTGTATGAGTCACAAAAGACAATAATTTAATTTTTATACTAGGTTGGACTCTGGGTAGTTTGTGGCTTTTGGGGACTGAAGGGTTACTGAGTTAGGTTCCCCTAAAAAGTCACTTTAGCTTCTTTCTTAGATTGTAAAGATAGATGGTAAATTGAATTCTTACTTCAACTGCTGTATACAAACCCAGTGTGAGGTGACTAAGTTAACACTGAACTTATTTTTGTGATGTTCTCATTGAATTGTTTGTTGACTTTCTGCTTGATAATGCTGCCTCATAGCAAAATGGTGAAGCAGAGTCCCTTGCTGTATTATCTGTCATCTCGGCTCAAGTACTTGCATTGTTCTCCATGTAGGCAATAAATAATCTGCCTGATGCTGACTTAGTTCTTTGGGCAATGCAAACTCCTTACTAAGGAAAGTGATGGGGTTTTTTAAAAGCACAAGCATTGACCTTCACTGAAGTCCAGCAAAATGTTCTGAGCAGTTGCAGAGGACAGCCACTTCCTCTCCTTCATGAAGCCTGCAAGAACATTTGAGATGAGACTTTCAAATGCACTCTGCACTGGCATAGCTCTGCAGACATTGAAGTCAATGGGGGCTTTATTTCAGTGGGAGCAGTCAAGCCAAAACTGAATGCCCTACTTTAGATGTCAAAGTTACAGGAATGAGTTACAAGAAGTAAAGCTATTTGAAATAACCCAGCATGTTGTAAAGAAAGAACACTTCCATCAGCAAATGATGTACAAAACCCAACAAATATTATGCCAAGAAACAGAATGCAAAATACTCCTGTTTGCCTTACTATGTGTGCAGTAGTTTGTGTGTGCTACCTCGCTGTAAAGTGCAGTTGGGAAAGAGGAAATAAAAAAGAAAAGCAGTTGTAATTACAGACTGTCAGTGTGAGTGCCACCAGCATAAAAGGCCACCGGGAGCTGAAATCAAGCTCAAAGGGAGCTTGGGGAGCATTTAATGCCAGAGCTTGGCCACCAGCTCCGAGTCTACAGTTATTAATGTGAGCTTCAGCACTTCTGAGTTTGCATTTAAATAAGCGGAGCAAACCAAAGTGACATTTGTACTGAGAGGGGGCACCGGGAGAGAGTAAGTAGCTAATCAAGAGCGGTGTGGATCGGGCATTCAGTTGGTGGTAGAAGTTGCCCACCCCTGGAAGGAGCTGTTTGCAGTGCTGCTGTAGAATGTTCTATCACGTTAGCTCTGTCTCTGAATTCGCCTGGGCTCTGTTCTTGTACACTAACCCCCATTGTGCTCCAGGGTGTTCCTGCAGTTGTAGCCTAAAGGATGACCTCTTGTATCCAGCACCTTTTTGCATGGGTGGAGTGGAGAGCAGCTCTCCGTGAACCTTCAGCTTGTGCTTCTCCATGCTGCTTCCTCTCAACGCTCCTCTCTCTTTGGCGCTGCCTAACTCTGACTCTGGCTGTTCATGGGGTTTTCCGTTGTGCTTGATCTAACCATGTGGTAGAACAATACAAATTGAACATGGTTCTGTCAAGCACCATGGAAGGCTGCATACTCCCTGCCGCATGGCATGCTGGGATACTTCTGCTGGTTTCAGAAGCATCAAAAGGTGAGAGATTCCCCTTTTCTCACAGGAAAAATGAAAAAGGTGAAATGCTGCTTAACCAGACTCCGGGGAGCTGCAGCGGGGAGCCCTAGTGATGTTTGTGACAGACTTTCCAGAGTGCTTGCATGCAGAATAACCATTTCTAAGTAATTAATCTATTTAATTGCTCTTAGAAGGTAGGCATCCTGTTAATTAATATGATCCAAGGTGATTCCAGCCATACCTACAGAGATGAAGAATCATTTTTGTCATCTTATGTTATAAACAATGTAAGCTACATCTCTTTCTCTGCTGTCCGGTGAGTCCTCCTCCTTGAAGTACACATTGGATGCCATTTCTGTGATAGGATGCCTGCTACTTAACATAACTTTGGACTTGATCTGAGCTGTTGTAATGTGCTGGCATTTCATTATGCACCAGAGTACTACAAAAGAACTTCAGAAGAGTCTGCAAAACTTTATCTTTTATCTCTTGTAATGACGGGTAACAAGACCTGTATGAAAACAGCATGTTCCAGTAACTACCCAGCACAAAGCTGAGTCAGCATACCCAAGTGGGCCATTTTAGCTTTGACTTCCCCCTATGTAAAGAAGAGATAGGTGCTAATGATAAAAGACTTGGAGAGCCTCATACAGAAGTTTTCTTATAATGGAAATACTGCCTCATCTTGCAGATACACCAGTTGTGGGGCCATCAGAAGAAAGATACCTGAGATTCTTAGATTTTCTTTGTGATCGCTGTTAACATTAATACTACCAATGCAAAATTATCACAATGAATGTCCTTTTTTTTTTTCTCCCTGAAAACCTATGAGAATTGTGATCTAGTGGTCATGAAATGTGTTAGGATTCATGCTTTTTGTCTGTTTTAGACAAAATAATCTAAAATTTGGTGCCAGATTTTAGGCATTAGTATTTTTTCTTTTCTAGAATTAATGTATCAGGTTTGAATTTAAGCCCCTGTTGAGACAGCTTGATTTTTTTTTTTTCCAGAACGGTTCATCCAGCGCATTCAAAGCACATTAATTCTTGTAGGTAAAGCCAAGCATTAAAAACTGAAATTGGGTTACAAAGAACAGGATAAAAAGTTGTCTCTGTTGTTTAATTTTTCTACATAAGTATTAGGCATCTAGAACGTTTGGGTACTTGGAAATACGATGTTTCTGTATCTCAGTACTGCTGTTTTGTAGAACACCATGTGTGTTTGTTTTATGATACTGAGGAATTGCTGTGCCCTGGTACCTGATAGCGGTGTCACATAGGTTGTGAAATGAAAATGTTATCAGAGTAACTAGCAATTCAGATAAACACAGTTGCCCTCAGTTAAACACAGGCCTTGCTGTTGCCTTGGCTACTCGTTTTACAACGAACATGATTCTTTTTAATTTTGGAAATGACCAGAAACTCCCAGGTTATGGTTTTAACTCAGCCAGGCTTCACAGCCGTCTCAGCTACAGCGCACACGTGCCTTCAGGTGTAATAAAATGACCAGGTAGTTAGTCTGGAACAGTGAAATGAAGCCAAGTGTTTTTTCTGTTCCTGTTTCTGTTTCCCTGCATGTCTTTTCCACGGTTTTCCAGAGGTGATTTTATAGCATGCCAGAAGTCCTACAAGCAGGTGATGGTTAATTGTACTTCCTGAATCCTGTCATGTTCACTCAGAACCCTGCGGTATTACACCGATGAAGTGTAGAAGTGGATAGACACACTGAAATAGTTCTGTGAGCAGATGGCTGAATTTCCCATTAGTATCCCAGATGGGAATATCCTAATAGAGCAGCCACCTGTCCAAGTGATCTCAAGGCTCAGGTCAGGTAGTAAATTTTATCTAGTCTTTGGCAAGTGGCTCTTGCTGCCTCACAGTCGAATGGATGACTGAGTACTTGCTGAGCATTTACATGCTATTGATTACTTTTGACTCCGTGCCTACCTGGGTAACTTATTTGAAGTCATTTAGAAGAGAAAAAAAAAAGGAAAATATTTGGAAAAAAAAAAAAATAAAGAGAGAAAAGTATGAAGGTGATAAGGTGATATTTGCTCCCTTCCTGTTCTGCTGAACGGAGAGGGCTTTTCCCTGCTGCAAGCATGGAGGGAGTGGACGGATGCCAAGGCAAGATCAACTTCTTAGAGCTTATGCAGTGTGGAAAGTTGTATGCAATCAAAAGGGTGAGACTGCTAAGTCAAAATGCAGTAAATATTCTTTATTTACTGTGCCAGAAAGCTTGAGAGAAAACCAAAAACTGATTTGCACACAATAATAATATATACTGCTTTTTCTCCTTCATAAAGCTTTCCACTTGATTGCTGAACCTTCTTTGTTTCCCAAAGGAAGATGAAGCTTGTATCCATCAATAGACTGAAAATTGTACTTAATAAATTTTACCCTGTGTAACTTCATGGTGTTTGTGATTCCTCTTTCAAAAAAAAAAAAGAAATCTTACAATGGAACTTGGAAGTGCTTCTCCAAAGGTTAATTTGGGGATTTCCAAGGCACTTTCTGATCACTGAAAAATAATGTGACTTTTTCAAGGCATACTGTAATTGTAGCAGTTTCAATAAATTCTGGTACTGATAACTGTTCATATTTGGCATTGTTTCCAAGGAAATATAAACAAATGTGCTGTCTCATAGACTTAAGAAACAATAGCTGTATGTTCTTACAATCAAGCCATGGTATTCCTGTCACTTAACATTTTAGCCTGACTAGCAAGAATGGAATTTTTTAGGACTGGAAATCAGATGGCTTTTTATGAGAGGATGAATTTTAAATGATGGCAGTGTGTGGAAAGACTTAGAGTATATTTTTATAATACTTTAAAATGCCCAGTGTTCATAATATTTTAAGTTCTGTGTTGTCAAGCTAAAAATCAGTAGCCAAGTCTCACTTTAGTTGTATAATTTACAATAAGCACAAGAACCTGTAAAGTATTTAGCATCACAGAATGGTAATGTAGAGAGCTGTATGTGATTTTTCTCATCATCTGGTTCAGACTTACAAAACTAAACCAAAGTGTGTCTATGGAATCAAAATATTAGACTGCCTGCAGAATTGCTTGCTCTCACTCCATCACCCTGTGGAGGCAACATGTGACTTAAATTAAAATAGTAGTGCTTTTAGGTGACTTTTCTTACAGAAAATAGTATGCCATCATAAAATGAGCCGTGGTGTGTTTATCAGTCGGGGAAAGGGAAGCAGGTGATGAATGTCATCAAGTCTCAAAAAACAAATTTCAGCTCAGGTTTAAATTTTCATGGATGTTTTCAGGTTCTTAAAAATTGACCTTACGTAATTCCTGCAAAAGCCTTGCAACTGACTTTTAAAACTCTAGAAAAGTTTGCAAATACTTCTTGGTTGTTACGATCACAAGGTTCCTAAGACAATTCCGGTGGTTCCATTCTGAAATATGAAGTGAGTGGGCAGGTATTACATGGTGGGATCTTGGCAACACTTTGCTAACATACACATTTATTAATGCTCCTGGTACATTGAAGCATAGAGATCAAGTTTCCAACCTGCTGTTATTAAAACAAATCTGAAAAGACAGATTAGTTCACTGAGCCTAATTGGAAAAGCATTTCATTAGAACGGGTCAAAAACCTAGTCAAAGAGGTCTGGCAGTCATGGCATAATGGTACATTAGGGAGTGCTTCTCACTAAGTATGGTCTACTCGTTCCTTAATTAAAATGAAAATGATTTAAACTGCTTTACTTTCCTCTGCTGTTTGTTTAACATAGTTAATAAAGATTTCTAATTGTTGGAAAATTGACAAGGTTCTCTCATAAATTGCTCTCATAACTCTAGTAGCTGAGGTGTGAAAATTTTGAATGATATCTTTAAAAATCTGTTGTCATATGAATGCCCCAAGATAGCGTCTACTTTCAACCCTTTTCCTTGCTGCTGGACCAAGTTCCAAGTGGGAAAGAGTGACTTTGCTGGAGCTCCTTTGAAGCAGACTCCAACAGCTAATTAGATGTGCTTCAAAAAATAACATAACAGGTAGGCTTGTTAGACAAGGAACTAATCTATCAAGGGAAGAGTGAAAATACAGAGGTTAGTCTTGGGAGTAATTTGAAAAATTGCAGAACAAAATCTTTGGCAAGTATTAAAACTGTATACCAGAGCTGGGGGCTGTCAGGAGGCAGCGTTGAGAGTAGATTCCATAAAACCTCTTATTGGTGCAGTTATCAGGAGCTGTTTGCTGAATATATTTTCCTTTTATTGCAGGGTCAGAGGATTACAGAAGTAAATTCACCGGGAAGTGTTTCATGGACCTTGTCTGTCCTGAGAAGTGTCGCTGTGAGGGGACAATTGTAGACTGCTCTAACCAAAAACTCACCCGATTACCCAGTCACCTTCCTGAGTATACGACTGATCTGTAAGTGCTGGCTCTCCAAGACGTGCTCAGCAGGGCATCTTGGTTGCCCTAGTTATTAAAGGCTGTAAGTTGGACTCGGGCCTGTTCAAGGCACCTTCTACTTTAATCCCTGTGTGAAAACGGGAAAGTTAATTTTATTTCAGAAGAGCACTGCAACTCCCTTATTTCCTAAGCATCCGTGCCAACTGTGGGGATGAGAAAGGATCATGGGCCCTGTGCATCAGCTGCTTGCACGTGTCTTCTTGAAGTGTTGACCTGCTATATGGCCCGAGTTCTATGGCTGCTCCCCATTCTACCTTTCAGTCCTTTGTCTTTGCATCTGGTCATTTTTATTTAAGGGCTTAACCCTTTTGAGTTTCATTTGTGATCAGGAACTCAGTCCATATCGGCAGTGCCTGCTGCTTGGGTCAAATGGCTCTCAAAATTAATGTATTGCTATGCTGTAATTGATTTTATGAGATTTATTTCTTTTTAGAGATTCTTAGGAATTATAAACATAATATACTGCTAAATAGTGTGAGAATGTATTTATTACCCAGTAACTTAACAATCTTGTTCTTTTCTTATATTGGTATTTGTTATATTAATAGCCTTTTAAGTTTTTCAATTGAAACCCCCGTAAAAGTTGTTGATCTGAAGTTAAGATAGAAAAATATGAGGTACAAGCATCCAGAAACACAGTAAAGTCTCTACATAGAAAATTTGAGCTACAAATAATCACAGAAAGAATTTGGCATCCCAAGCATGACAATATAGTGACCTTTGCATCAATTTTGAAGGCCAGTAGACTTTGATGGGGAAGGACCTGAAATCAGATCCTTTCTGTTTCCAAGAACCACAGCTCCAGCTCTGTCTTCTGTAGAAGAATGCATGAAGGGTTACATCACACAAGGCTTTTTAATGATTAAGGTTAATAATGTCATGTCCAGTGCATTGGAAGAAGGCATTCTGACACTGTCCTTCGGCACTGCACCCATTAAGGCATCCTAAACCTTGAATGTTCAGTAGTCTTCAATGTTTCCATCCCTTCAAAGCTAAACTGTTTTCTCTCTAGAAGTCATAGTGAGATGGCAGATGGTGTCTTGCTTAACAAAGGTCATAGGCTGCTATGTGGCAACCCTGTATGTCACAGAGATATAGCTACAGGTATCTGTTAAGTATTAAATGTCTTTTTGTTTGTTCCTATCAGGAGATTGAATGACAATGATATTTCTGTTTTGGAAGCTGTTGGACTCTTCAAGAAATTGCCCAACCTCAGAAAAATGTAAGTTTGAGTGACTTGATTGCTAGAACACATGCTGCCTTGGGTTATAAGGAGGAAGGGATGATTTTGTTTTATTTTTTTTCAGTTTAGTCCAGCAGTAGCAGAAATCACTTTTTTTAATGTGAATTTAAAGAAACTGAATAAGTTGCCTGTTAGATGGACAGGCCCAGTTAAACCACAGTGACAGATGAAGATCCTTAGGCTGACATTTCAGTATTCTTTAAGCTACATTTCTTCAAGTTTTTGACACATGGAGACTGAAGGGAATTCAGACCCAGAATTTATTCAGATGTATGCTTATTGTTAGAGATTGCCACAAAGTTTAGCTTTTTTGTTTTGTCTTTTGAATGTATTGTGCAACTCCAACTAGTGTGATTGTTTCAAATAATAGCAGGAAAGACATACATTGCAAGGCAGCTTCTGATGATCATTACAGCTGTAGAGAGGAGAATCAATCAGATAATTTAAAGATCAATCATTCAGATATATATAATTCCATTAAAATTCCATTCTGAGTCTTGGCACTCTACAGTGCATATATTAAACAAGAGCTGTATTTTGGGAAGAAGATCATATGTTAGATAGATACTTCTTGATAGTTTTCTAAATGGAGCTTTCTGAAGTTATTTCAACTTTTAAACCTATGGCCCCATTGCTGATGTCTCATCTAACCACTGACTTTTAGTAAGATTTAACTGTGAAAGTCAAGGTAATCTGGGGAAACCAACCAACCAACCAACCAACCAACCAACCAACCAACCAGCCAGGCTTTCGGCTCTGCCTACACTGGATATGGTCTCTGCCATCTGGAGCTTCTGAGCCATTTGAAGCCATATAAGATCTCAGGGGCTTTGGAGAGAACTGTAGTGGGATTCTTATGTCAGTTCTGTTTCTGCAAGTTTCAGATGCAGCACTGTGGGTTTTGGGGGAGGGAGGGGTTGTATTTGTGAAAGTACAAGCTGTCAGGCTTGGGAAATTAACTGTGTACATTAACTGCGTGTTTATGAATGATCCATTAAGTTGTAGCTACAGTGAGCTTATAAGAAGTTGTTGATATTGTGGAAGTGCTCTGCTGTCTATGTAAGTAGATAGTAAATGGGAATGAAAAATGCATGGTCTGCAAAAGTATACACAAATAGGAAAGCATCCATCCTCATCAAAACTTAAGGATTTATGTTTTGAAAATTGGAGAGGTGTGATAGCTGGAATAATGCCTTTCATTGTGTTTAAAACTTGCCTTAGGCAAATTACAGTGCTGTCTTTCCTGTTCCCATCCATCACTCAGGTGGGAGAGATGCCTCACAGGGCTGTATTGTTGGTCATAAATGCAGCATGAAACAGTTATGAGAGGCTTTTAAGAGTTTGTTTCCTGTGAAACAAAAAATCTTGCTGCTCTGTTTTTGGTGGGTTGTGAGAATTGAGGGGTACAGGTGCAGTTCAGATAGCAAAAAGTAGCTGTGCCCTACACCTCATAAAAAGTGTGTCCCATGTGGATTTTTAGTGGCTCTTTAGGCAATCTGCATAATTGAGCTAATTTCTTTTACTCTATCCGTGGTGTAAAAAAATATCTCAGTTGGAATAAAGATATTTTCTGAAGAGGGTGTTTTTTCATATAAGTGGAGCAACATTTCAGCCATAACCTTGGTCAGTAACTTGATGCTTAAAAAGCCAGACGAGGCTCCTTTTTTGTAGTTTTCCTAATTTTATTTTGTGAAGGGAAGGATTTACTAGGAAAAAACCCAAGCAAGCACTCCTCTCCTTCAGTGCTATTATTTGACCTTTACTATACATCCTTCTGCTAGTAAGTAAATCTCCTTCCAGCATGCAAGAAGGAGAATGTGGGAAATACCAGTGGAAGGGATTGCCACTGCTAATGGTCTTAATGCAGAGCTGTGCGTGCGGCAGGGATGTGGTGCATGTGCTCTGCATTAGGTCTGACTGCTGCCCGTAAATTAAGGAGGAAAAGTATTGGTCAAAAGCCCATTGTGAAGTGTGTATGCAGGACAAGAAATTTTGTTGTTATTTTACTGGCAATATTGACTCTGTCTCATCATATTCCTTGTCTGTTCAAGTGTTAAAGGAAAACAAGCAGGTGGAAGAATCTGTCTGGAAACTAGGCTCAAGAAACCAGTTCCGAGCTTTGCAATGGCAGGCCATTAGCCTAACTCACCTTTCTTTAATTTGTTTTTATCTTTTTATTTATTTGTTTATTTAGTCTCTGTAATTCTCTTTCTTCTAGAATTAATCTGAATAGCTGGACACTCTGGGCATTTGAGTGATTGCCCTCTGTTTGTCCTTTAGTTTATGCCGAGGGACAGATCCGTGTCAAGGAAACTTGAAAGGCACCTCAGTCCCACTGTGGCTAATACAGCTCCAGCATAGTTCCAGAGAGAGAGGAATTAGCTCTCCCTTCCTCTTGATGTGTGTTTTGGTGTCTCCTCTTCCATTACACTGAGTGTAGCCTTGGTTTGTAACATGAACACTGAGGTGGTCTCTAAATTGGGCCTTAGGAGCACTCTGATTTTGTTTGCGTTCCAGATGTAGTCTCACATTTGTTGTTCTGTCCTTCCTCCCTGCTTGAATGCGTGTTCTTGTGTATCACAGTCTCTTGGGTTTACTCACACTTTCCAAAGGGAATTACTCATAGATATGGTACTGACATAGTGGGATTGCTCCAGTGTGTGTCTGTGAAAATAGTTTTATATCTGCATAATAATTTTCAGTTGGACTCTTGTCCCTGTCCTTTGCTACACTCCTCATCTCGGATTCAGTGCAGTTTCAGTTCTCCCTCTGTGTTGTCAGCGTAAGGCCAGTGTGTTTTCCCACCCCTCTCTACCTCTCTGTAACCACTGACACAATTCCTGCCCTTCTCAGCTGGGCTCCCTTCCCAGCCCTCAACACACGGTTACTCCACTATGGTGCTTTGAACTGGTTTTATACCCTTCACAGATCTCTCTGGGGTGCTCTCTCTATCCAGCCAAGGACATTTCTGCTCAGATTAGATACTCAGAGTGGATACTTAGATAGAGAAATGTGCACAGTCTGTAGCTCTGTGTCCTGTGCTGTCTTGAGAGAAATTGGAAAGAAAATGTCATCAGAAGAAGAATCTGAAATTAAAAAAGACTATGGAAAATTAGTTCCTAAAATAAAAATTTTCCAAAAAATGTCTTGCATTCTTCTTGGATTGTGACAGGAATCTTAAATCTTTTTGTTAAAGACAAAGTATTCAGAAAAATCCTAACAGATTTTGACAGGGAAGTTGCATCTTTTGAATAAAACACCTATGTGGTAGATACCAATTAAGAAATTTCAAATCAAAATCTGAGTGCTTTGGGCTTTTCACAAAAAAAGATTTATCAGAGTTTTGAGATATGAGAAAAATGGTGTATTGTTTAGATTTATTTCCTGGAATCGGTCAACTTCCTCCTTTTGCTGAAAAAAAAAAGAAACAGAAAACTACAAACTCTTACCTTTAAACATGACAAAGGCTACCTCTACATGAAAGGGACATCTGACACTTTTTCTCTGTTAAGTATTGCAAAGCTTAAAAAGGAAATATAAAGAAATTGATATGGGTCAGACCACCTTGGCAATAGGTGGTCCTGCCATCCCCATGCCTAATGTATAATTAGCTTTTGGGGAGTAATTTGTCTGTAAAATTCCTCCTAAGCTGAATCCTATTGTATGATGCATCAGCACAGGGTTTAATGTATTTTAACTCCAAAGAAAATTGAATTCTTGATAGAGAAATTTAAAGGTCACAAATCCATAATGCAAAGTTATGCCACATTTTATTTAGGAATTAAATTGCTAAGATTACCCTGCTGGTTTTTAAAAGGTTAACGTGTCTGCCAATGCCTTTTATGAAAAAAAAACCCATCAACTTCAGTGAGGAGCTGCAAAATCTCATATACATAATGCTATTTACGTAACCTAAGTTTTAATCCATCTTTATGTTTAATGCTCTTTACAGAATAAAAAGGTTGATGTGGATTCTTGTAGACAGATCTAACCCAGGCCAGAAGTAATTTACTGGGTTCTCCAGTGGGTTTTGCAAAGTGCCCCGGCCTCTGTGGTGCTTTCAATGCTTTCTTACCATATTGCCTCACCTGATCTTGCAAATGGAAAGGTGGGACTTGTCTCTGAAAGCTGAAGTCACATTGAAGTGACTTTCAGGCTCCAAGAACTGCATTACAAGCATTTTGCACAGTGGTTAAAAAAGAGTAATTGGAATCTGCTTGAAGTGCTGGAGAAATCCAAGGGTGCATTTCTGAGCTCCATGAGAGCGCGAGCAGCTCCATGAATTGGGTATTTGGGGGTGTGATAGAAAGGCTCCAGGACCTGCTAGAACCTTCTGCCTTCACAGAGGACTAGGTTGCCAGAGGGAGATCTTCTCCCTCACCACAAGAAGATCTTGAATCAGGTGGAGTGAGGGGCAGCACTACATTTCAGAGAGGCAAGGTTTTTACTTTCGTGGGAGCAAGCAGTTCTTTGCTCTCAGCAACTACCAAATTCAGCATGAAGCAAAAACTGAGGACCCCACAACTCCCTGAGACTACCTCAAGTTTTTAATCAGTAAAATAACTCCCCAGTACTTGGGGTCTCCCATGGCAGTGGGAGCCTGGAGGGGTTTTCTGGCCATGGCAGGCAGGTTCAAGCTCCAAAACCCCCTAGGTACCTAACTCAGTGGGTGCAAGGCAATATATTTGCCTGCTGAAACAGGATGCTGACACCTAGGGAAAGGCTCCAGCTCCTA
Source organism: Heliornis fulica (assembly GCA_013399135.1). Taxonomy (NCBI): domain Eukaryota; kingdom Metazoa; phylum Chordata; class Aves; order Gruiformes; family Heliornithidae; genus Heliornis; species Heliornis fulica. Next base: position 481,398 of record VXBZ01010664.1, read on the forward strand.
GATGTCACCTCCAGAGCCTGCTCACTCCCCGGTGCCTACAGGAGTCGGTGGGACCGGCCATTCCCACTGAGGTCCTGGCAGCTGTTTATGCAGAGAAAAAAATGCCTATGAGCTCACAATCGAAGTAAAAAGGTGAAGTGCCATACTTTATATGCTGCTGGGGAGAAAGAGGGCTGAATTTTCTATTGGAGGACAAGAACAATAAAAAATACATCAAAACCAGAGAGGAGTATCTGACAGTTCATTCTGTAAATCTTGCCAAAGTTACAAAGCGAACATAAAACATGTCCTTATAGTAGGAAGTGTCAGGCTGTGTCTCAGCAGTGGCTGGTCCTGCCAACCCCAACTCTAGTGTATAATTGCGGTTGGAGGCTTGGTTTGTCTGTAAATATTTCTCCTACATTAAATTCTGTGGAGTGTCAGCACATCTTACATGCAAAATAAAATCGAATAATGATAAAGTTTGCAGGCTAGAAGTCGGTTTGAAAAACAGAATCTCAAGTTCCTTGGGGAGGTAAAAACTAGTTTGTGTCCTTGGAAACAGCTGTTACCTGCTGTTCTTTACCTGCTGTTCTTTCCCCTAAGCGTAAATTCTGCCATGGCAATTGAAGTTGCTGTCATCTGTCACTTCTTCTGCAGAAACGGACTTTATTTTCTCAAAATGATATTGTAGAGAGTGTTGTGGCACAAGGCATTTGGGTTTGTTGTGTGCCTCCCTTTTTTTATCCAGTGAGGCCATCAGTCAGCTCCGCTGCAGGAATGTAGGAGCATCACTGAGTGTACTTCACTGTCTGCCTGTAGTATTTAAGACTTTCAATGCCTTCCTTCTTCTGAGGAAAACTGTATCAAAGCCAGCCAGATTGTTGGTGAAAGCTTTAGGAAAACCTTCTCAGTACCCTCCAGAGGAATGCAACAGCGTTGGGGTTTTCCTCCCAGCACATACTTAAAAACTCCACACATGTCACCAACAGACAGAAGTATTCTAGGGAACCCCTCAGAAGAGGCTGTTTGTGTGCTAAAGCCGTGAGGCCGAGCAGAGCTGTAGCAGTTGGACTGTGCTGTGGTGGATGTTCTTGGGAAAGGCAATGGAGTGATGAACAGTGTGCTGAAATGTTGAAGCTGACCCAGCAGCTACAGCGGGATGAACAGTTCTGTGAAGTCGGAATAGAATCCACTTTGTTCCGCATTGTAGTTATAAGATCAACAGAAATAATATTATTATAAACTTTACCCACAAAGTAAATAAAATCTGACTGAAAAGTGAGCCACGTGAACAATGTCACCTTGATAGTTTCTTAGATCATTTCCTTTTCACAGCCCCACATAAAGTAAACCCAGGCTTTCTGAAGGTTTCTTTTGACCTCTTGCTCAAAATAAAAGCCTGGAAATAGGATTGAATGTTATCACCAGGATAAATCGGGCAGCCCTTATGGAAGCAATAACCTTTCTTGGGTGACTAGGTTGAATTTAGGTTCCTGTTTGGGTCCTTCCTGCCAGAGGGCATAGGTGTCCTAGGATATAGGAAAAGGGGTTTTTTTTCCCTACTGTCTTCCTGTATCTCAAGAATTCCTTATATAAGCTTAGCGCTGTGAGAGGCTGGGGCCTTTCTGGAATGGCAGTTTGCTGTGAGGTCTATCAGAGGTCTTTTTCTGATATAGAAAAGACAATTCCTTGTCAAGTGCTATGATCATATATGAAAGATTCTTTCAGTGCTGGGAAGGATGAGGTAGAACTCTCTGAGTTGCCAAGCAAGCAAAAGTTTAACTGTTTTCCTGTTTCAAGTTTTGTATCAGCTGATTATTTTTGCTGGTAATTCTAGACTGAAATGTATGTGATTTCTCACATTTATTACTCTTGCAGGTCAGACTTTAAGGAGGATACTTTTTTATTTAAATGGATGACTGCTGTCATCTACCTTTGTTGTTGCTGTTGCATTCTCATATGGGAAGCTTTTATTCAGGAAGACAAATAAAGAAATCCAGGTTGACAGAACATCTGCTTTGACAGTGTCCAAGCAGGATTTGCTGGGCAGTGTTGTCTTTACCTGTTTATTAATGTAAAGCTTGTCTTTCCTCTGTCTTGGAACCATAGCCTTTAATCTTGGATTTTCAAATCTTGTGCATGGGAAAGGTATATATAATTGGCTTCTTCTGAACCAGCCTGCATATGTTTGGATAGTTTTGGGTGGTTGAAATGATGAGGCATTATTAACTTAAATGAGTGAAGTTCTTTGGCAGCAATTAAAATTCAGATGGTTTGGATGCTATAAAGGTGCCAATTTCTTTGCAAATTATGGCCAGTCTTTTTCTCCAATATTGTCTCTTTTTTACCTTGAGCATCTAATCATCCATTAAAATTTCAACGGTGTTTCAATATATGTGACTAAATGTCTTTTAGATGGTGAAACCAAAGTAATAAAACTTTGTAACTACAAGTATAGGTCACTTTGTAATCTATGAATTGAAAGTCAAGGTCTTTGTTTATTATAGTAACTCACCCTCTCTTCCCACCTCAAACATTTACTTATTTATTCATTTATTTTATGTGCAAATATGCATCATGGCGTGGTCTTTACCAGGAAATGGATCATTGGGAGCATTTATTTATGCCAGCATTTAAAAGAGATGCTGAGCTATAAACATTTCCACTAGAGAAATAGCTGAGCCCCAAAATTAAATGCATATGTCAGAATATCCTTCCTTGACTTGCTTTGACACTGAACATAAACTCTTCATGTGAGTGTTAGCACAGAGTACTAAACTTCTGGAAAGCAAAAATCTGCATGTAAGTATTTCTGTATGTTTTTATGTTATTTTTGGCTGATGGCTGCCATACTCCTATTCTTTCTGATCACAGAATGCACAAGAGGTGATGGGCCACATGCTGTAGGGCCCACTATCTGACAGTTGTTCAGCAGACATAAAGCAGGGTACTCAAGTTTCCCACATGAAACATATCTTCAAGACTCATTTTTTTTTTACTTTTTATTTTTTATTATGTGATGACTTCTACAAAGAGCAAGACCCACATTATTTCTCTCTGAGGCCAAGCTGTCCTGTTGCCATGTCTTCTGTCAACTTTTATCCCAACAAGATTGCCTGTTCTGAGCAGAGTGGCCCAGGTGTTAATCTGATACCTTGTCATTTGTTTTATATCACCTGGAATTGGATTTTGAAACTATTACTCATGCTGCATGTGTACTGGGATTGTTTCTGGAATAATATGCTATTCAGCATGAGTAATAGTGTTGGAATTTGGCATCTTCTTGGGAGCAAGAGCATGTCTTTTACTTTCTCTTTTTTTTTGTAGACAGTAAAACAAAAAATACTGTTTCCTGACAAATCTAAACAAATAGCATTATTCATCATAATCTATATGGGGTATCATAGGAGATGCTTGAAGGACTTAGGCCCAAGTTTTTAATGTGTGTAAGCCTTTTATATACATTTTTTAAATAATTAAATGCCATTTATTTTATACATCTCTGGTGGCATTTTATCATTCAGAAATTTTCTATTCACTGGGTTTTTCATAAATATGAAATATTCAAAGATTACCATTTCATCAGAACTTCATTTGACTTTGTAGATTGAAGTTTTCCTGTCTTGATCTATAAGCAAATATCTTGGGACTGTATCAGCAGAGTAAATATTTAGAAAATAATGCTGTATATTGCAGTAGCTGAGAATTGAGAATTACGTGATACTCATTTCAAGTCGGGGTGTTAAATTTAAGAGCCTGGGAGTTCATGAATGCACAGACTGGCATTTGTTTCAGATCTGTGCTGTCACACAGTTTTGTATGTTACTCCAGGGTTGAGTTGACTTTACAAAAAGAGTAAAGGTCCAAGTACACCAGATAAAAGTGCTCCATATTTCACTGTGTGGTACCTGTTCAGTGGCAGGAACATTAACTGATTCTGGACAGATGAGCACCCAGGCAAAGACCATAACTTCATGGACATAAATTATATGTTAGAAACCCCCCACTTATTGTGCCCCTGAGATCCATGTAAGCAAGAATGACATCAAATCATAGAATGGTTTGCAGGGACATCCTCCACCAGCCCAGGGTGCCCAAAGGCCCATCCAACTGCCAGGGATCCAGGGGCAGCCACAGCTTCTCTGAGAACCCTGTGCCAGGGCCTCACCATCCTCACAGGGAAGAATTTATTTTTAAATTTAAACTTCCCCTCTTTTAGTTTAAGGCCATTCCCCCTTGTTCTGTCACTCACTGCCCTTGTAGCCAGTCCCTCTCCAGCTTTCCTGTAGCTCCTTTAGATACTATCAAGCTGCTATAGGGTCTCCACAGAGCCTGCACTTCTCCAGGCTGAACAAGCCCAACTCTCTGCCTGTGCTCACAGGAGAGGTGCTGTAGTCCCCTGATCATCTTTGTGGCCTCCTCTGGACTCACTCCACAGCTCAATATCCTTCTTGCATTGGGGCCCCCAGAGCTGGAGACAGCCCTGCAGGTGGGGTCTCTTGAGAGCAGAGCAGAGGGGAAGAATCCCCTCCCTTGGTCTGCTTTTGATGCAGCCCAGGACACAGTTGGCTTTCTGGGCTGCGAGAGCACATTGCTGGCTCANTGTGCTCACAGGAGAGGTGCTGTAGTCCCCTGATCATCTTTGTGGCCTCCTCTGGACTCACTCCACAGCTCAATATCCTTCTTGCATTGGGGCCCCAGAGCTGGACACAGCCCTGCAGGTGGGGTCTCTTGAGAGCAGAGCAGAGGGGAAGAATCCCCTCCCTTGGTCTGCTTTTGATGCAGCCCAGGACACAGTTGGCTTTCTGGGCTGCGAGAGCACATTGCTGGCTCATGTTGAGCTTTACATCAACCAACACCCCAAAATCCTTCTCCCCAGGGCTGCTCTCAATCCATTCTCCACCCACCCTGTAGTAGTTCTTGGGATTACATGAAGTGCAAAAGCTGGTAATTCCATTAATTGAAATACTTGATATTATAGCTGATATAATTACGATTTTGATGAATGAAGGGGAGCTATTTGTAAGTATAGCAAGAATACCTTCAAACCTCTGAATACTCACCTTGTTGAATGAATGTCTCTTTAAATAACCAATAAAACATATACATTCTTCCCATCTTCCTCCTCCCAGTGTGATAACATGTGTTTGTAATAAAACACTAATAATTTTCTTGTTGTGACTGGTTGTGTCCTTCCAGAAATCTAAGCAATAATAAGATCAAGGAGATCCGAGAAGGAGCATTTGACGGAGCTTCAGGAGTGCAGGAACTGATTCTGACAGAGAATCAACTGGAAGCAGTGCATGGACGAATGTTTAGAGGCCTCACAGGGCTGAAGACATTGTAAGTGTGAAGACCTGTCTTTCTCTCTTCCTCTGTAAGTTGAGCAGGAGTGTTCATGTTGAGCAGGGTCTGCTAAAATACCTGTTACTAGACAACAGGCTCTAAGGCAGGCTCTTGTATCACTGTCAAAAATCTTCAATGTATTTCTAGACCTGGGTAACTTTGAGATTTATTTCTGTGAAAAAGCCCTAGATTTTCAAGAATTTCAGGAGTAATACAATGGAGAACATATCACAGGTCAAATCTGGGCACTTTTAATCATTTCATGCTTTTCTTTTGTTACTGACTATGAAAACAAGGCATGTAGGAATGTGTGTGCTATTAGTCCTTCCTCCCACTTCCTCTTCACCCAAATTGGAATTGTTGGTCTGCTTAAACCAAGCCTCAGTGGTCTGGGAACCTCAAAGATTTTTATTACCCTCCAAATTATAAGCAATCAAGAGGTGGTGAGAGAGGAAAGACTCAAGTTATTGCTGCCACCAGAACAGCTGCAGCTAAACAAATTTAGGGCAGGCATAACCAAATTATTACAGGTCCTGCTGACAGAAAGTAGCTGGCCATTCACTCTGCACCAGCTGTAGTAGCCCACTAGCACAGGCAAGGCTTTGGACCAGCCAGAGCCTGCTCTTTGTTGCGCACACCAAGTACCGTAAAAATTATGTATGCATGCACTGTTAATGTGGTTGTGGTTGGGGAGAGTGTGAGGGAGACAAAGAGCTCAAATCCATAAGGAATTGGTTTGGCATTACTTTTGCACTTAGACAAACTGTGTAATTTATTTCTGAGAACCTACACTTATACACAGACTCATAGCACCTAACATTAGTGTAGTTTGATGTTAAAAGATACACTTGAAGAAAGACCACAGACCAGATTTCCAGATAGTGTCTAACCTGCCCCATCCACCATCCTGAGAAGCAGTCAGGGACTAAGCTGTTGATGAAGGGAGACTCCTGCCACATGATATGTATGATCTGTATGGGAAAAATACCTCTCCTGCATAGTCCTCCCTGCTGTAGAAAGCAGACACTTGACTAGGTGGATGCTGTCGGTAAATAGGCTCTAGGAATCAAAACACAATTTAAAATCTGCAGTTTATTCATCAGCAGCAAATACTTCTTATGTTGCAAAGTATCATGGCATGATTACTTCAGTCCTTACTCAAGTGTAAAAACAAATCCCAAGATTCACTTCAAGGACTTTGGCCTGTAATGACGAATGTGGAACTTTATTTTGCCGTTCCTTTAAACATTTTTTCCTGTGGTTACAGCCATCTGGTCTTTAATGTATGCACTTTACTACGGGATTTGAAAGTACTGTCCATAGATACTAAATTAATTTTTATGCTGTAAAGCAGCCTGTGGCAGTGCTCCTAAACAAAATTCAGCATTTTTTAATAAAAAGATGCTTAACATTCAAGCTATCCTGCTGACCTGACCTACGTTTCCCCCGGCTGATAAAGCAGTCTAAATATACACAGCATGATATGAGGGTCTGTAAGTATAAGTTTTCCTTCAGGAAGGGCACACAGTGCATGGCAAACCATGATATGAAACCAGAGGTTTTAGCTTGAGGGATGTATATTTCTACCCATTAATTGAATTTCTTTGAGCATCCAAATTGCTGACTTTTATGAAGAAGCTGCATTGGACAGAGTCATGGTCCAGTGTTTAAAAGACCAGATGTTTCCTGAAATGTACTAAATCACTGTGCAGGAAATATCGGCATCCAAGTCTGCTCATCCCATCTTGCAGTCCTGCTGCCTGATGCTTTACGTACAGAACAGAGAAAATGCCTCATATTGCTACTGAGCCAGTAAGGGCCTTCCTTCTCTTATTTACTGCCCTGTTCATTCTAGACCTTGTGGTCTCAACCTGGCTCTCAGGCAGCTTATTACTCCTTGTGTAAGTCACGTGTCTCTGTGCTCTGCTAATCGTTTCTGATGCGGTTTCGCCCGAGCCACAGTGCCGAAGCAACTGCGGCCCGACACGGTGCCGGTGCCGGTAACCGTACGCAGAGAACAGCAGTGCAAACCAGCGTAATGCTCAGGTCCAAAACACCGAGTGTCTGTGATACACTGAATTTCAAGCCAGCCATATCTAATCTCTCTTTGGTGTTTTACAAGTATCTATCGATGCGGCATCTACACGCCCAACTGGCAGACACCAATCTGAAATTTAAATCCAGGCTTCTAAGGGAGTCTGACTTTTCATTGCTCACTGCATGAGTTTGATACAAGGAATTAACCCTCCTCATTTGGAGGATCAATTCACTGGAACGGCATCATGAGCTGCATATATTTCGTGGAATCCTGAGGAGGAGAATCACAACTGTGTAGTGATGTTTACAGACCCAGATGTTGATTGGCATGCAGTGTAACAAATACACACGAGCCTTTTTGCTCTGGAGTAAAACAAGATATTATAGTCTTTCAGATTAATTGGGCTTTATCATCGAGTTCATTGTTACCATAACAACTCAGAGAGATGTTTCTTCCAAAACACAGCACAGATTCATCTGGTACAAGCAGTGAGCAAAGACCATATTAGAGGATGGTTACTGCTTTCTGTCATGTCAATTAATGATTATAATGACATTTCAGAGCTTGTGTTAGGTCTGGAAATATTCCCTAAGCTATTCCTTGATTTCTGCTGAGGATGCTGATCCTTCCATATTTTTGCAATGTGGATTATGAAAAACAGGCTTGATAAGAGTAGGAGTAATACAGCCAGTATTGTTACTGTCACACATTTCTGACAGGCTTTCTCAACTGGTCTCTGAAATACATCTTCACTTAGTCTCAGATATTTCCTAAATAGATTTTTATTATCTATTTAGGCTTTTATTTTAAGTTTGCCACTAATCATAATTTTTATTGCATACTGCTTTCAGCTGTGGAGCTCCTATCAGCCTCTAATGTTGCGTGGTAGAAACGTGTATTAATTTCATGACAGGATGTTTACATGAATCTAATCCTCCCATAGATGTGTTGTAATTCAGAAATCAATAAAAACAGAGTCCAGTGCTTGCCAAAGCATCTGTTGATGCCACAAATACAGGAACACCTATCCTGGAATTATACTCCCTCACATTAGTTTCTAATTCCATTTTAATCCTTGCAGGATGCTGAGGAGCAACTCTATCAGCTGTATAAACAATGACACCTTCGCTGGACTGAGCTCAGTGAGGCTTCTTTCTCTGTATGATAATCACATCAGCACTATCACCCCTGGAGCCTTCAGCACTTTAGTTTCTTTGTCTACAATGTAAGTTATCTTTTTATGGTACAGACATGTCATGATGCTGTTACTTGGTGCTTTCCTTTGAAGAAGACAATGTTTGAGTTCTGGAATCAAACTACTTATTGTACATGTATCGAAAAACCTCGTTTAGGGGAGGAAAACCCCATCCTACTGAAATCACTCGTTTGGAAGATTCATAGTGTGATTTAGAAAAACATTTCACTTGCTTCAGCTGGAGTGGCTGAAAAGCCTTTGAGGTTGCCAGCCTCAGGCAGGATGAGTGTATGCTTTACCGTGTCATAGCCTACTGCAGGGCACAGCAGACGTTCATGTAAAAGTCTCTGCAGATTCAGACGTGCGTAGCTTATACACTGTAGCTCCCTGAAGTTGCTTTAGTCTCAGTAAAGTCTAATTTTGTAGGAATAGCTTTCTTAGATTTCAGTTAAATTATTTAAATATCTGAAGACATCTGCTAGCTAATGCTTGGATTTTTCAGAAGAGCCAAAGAGGACAAAGTACTCAAGTCCTACTGAATGTGAATTTTGAAATCCCAGCCCAAGATTTACCGATAATTTTCCTATATTTTCCTAATCCTCCTTTGAAGTATTTCCCTTGCTTCTTAAATATCTTTACATGCTTTTTGTAGTGTGTCCATTTTAATAAAGTGCAGACTGATAAATATGGAAGGAAGGTCTGTTCTCCGTTTCCAGCTGTGAAGGGGACCCTGATGTGGCTGTTCATGGAAGTTGTCTGCTTAATTCCCTTCACACTGCCCTGAAAATACATCCTAATTTTTCAGTCAAAATAAACTGTTGGTTCTCTTGCATTTCATTCTCCCTAATGTTTAGGGTAAGAAAGAAGTGTTGAATCTTAGCTGTCCTGTTGCTCCCACTTTCATTTGTCATTATTGGTGTCGCATGAGCTCCATGCAGCAAAAAGAGCTCAGACTTCTCTTCCATTTACTTTCTGTAGTCCCAAAAGCCTCCCTGAAATTGATGGACAAAGAGAGAAACACAACCAGATTATTTTTATTGACTGTTTTCAAGTCCCTGCTCCAAGTGAGTGGTACTTGCTGAGAGCTGGTTCTCTGTGCCGTGAGCAACACCCACCTGCTTCTCACACAGTCATTGCCCTGCTCCTTTCAGTGGATCTCTTGATAGCTCTGGCACTCTGAATGTCTACAAAGCTCCTGCCTTGTTTGCAAAGGCATGTCTTTGCCATGTTCTGTTAGAAGGTAGCCCATTTTCTCCTTTTTTCAGCTGTGGATAAAGATTATTACAATTTCTAGCAAAAGCAATTAAAGCTGCTGCTAATTAGAATGCATTCCTTTGGCACTGGCTTGCGTTGGTCATGGCAGGGTCCTAGCCATGTCTTGAAAAACTTTGTTCTTTGGCACGTTTTCCCTCTGTGCCTGATCTACAGACAGGGGAAGGTGTGCTGTGGACTTCTTTAGCCATTGGTTTAAGGCCATGGTGGTATTTCACATATAAATGCACAACTGAGACGTGTTCATTTCCTGGCAATACTCCACTGTAGGTGGATACATTAGATGACAACACTACTGAAGATAGATAGTATGACTGCTTTTCCTGGTCAACCCACACTGTGTGAGTTCATCGAGTATTGTAATGACTTATTTTTGCATCTATTACCGTGAGCCAGGAATTCATACAAAGTTTAACACTTCCATTTTTATCTTGGCGTATTTAGCACACTAAAAAATACTGCTCCTTTTGTTAGGACTCTGTGAGTCAGCCTCATTGATATAATCAAAATGTGGACAGCTCTGAAAATGATGCCCTGGCTAATGGCTTTCAATAGTGGAAGAGCATCTATTTTGTAAGTTATTGGTAAAAAATAGCAGTTTTTTATTTGCTACTAGCCAAACGAGGCACTGCAGCATCCTAATTTGAAATGTGCTTGCCCTTCTGCATACACAGAGTTCAGTCATATCCTTCAGTCCTTACACAGTCAAACAGGCACATTTGCAAGCAGAACTGGTTTTCCATGAGCTGTAATATCTTCATGGAGCTAATGCAGAATGATAACTGGCTCACCAGAATGATATGCAACTGTTCTAATATAAACATCTCCTGAATTCCAGATATATTTTCAACTTCATTTCATCACTATCCAGGTACATTTCAGCATGTGTTTCTAGCAGGTCGCTAGAATCCAATTACATAGTTGATGTTCTATGGCTTCTTTGCAATTTTTAAGAGACTCTTGTAGTAGGAGATGCATATTTCATTCCTCAAGACTTCTATTCCCTCTTGATTTTAAAAATATCTCTGTGTCCTTGAGTAAACACTTTTGAATTTAATGTTAGTACAACATCTTTGCTAGAAGCTTGATTGCTTTGTTTCTGTTTGAGTGGTTAAATCACTAGCTTACATGTTGGAACTCTGATTACTAATTAAGAATTTTTATAACAATTTGTCTGGTCGATGTTACCATGTGTGATTTAAGAACTCCACTTGAATAGCCAGATTCCAAACTAAAGCTTTTGCAAATAATTGGCCTTTCCAGACTTTCAATTGCTTTTCAAGTGCAGCAGGGAATCTCTGGTCCCACGTGATACTTGATAGAGAGCCATGATTTTATGTTTTTTACAAAAGTTGCATCACAGTCTTGCCATGGAAAGAGGATGTACACAGGGATAGGTATAACTTCACACTACATTAAAGCAAAACATTACTACTCTGTGGGCAGACAAAAACCAAAATTTAGGTGTTCTGAGGTGGCAGGACATGTGTAATGCATTATTTGAGTTACTAGAACTGCAAAACAGTAGATTTGTTTATTAGTTTTTCATGTAACAATTTATTCCTTTCTTAGTTCCTAAGAAAAGCAGAGTCCAAATTCTAATCCAAGGATTTAATAAATTTTAGGTCATATGTTAACCTATGTTTGCCCAGAAGAAAATAAGGGTGTATGGATAGTTATTGCTGCTCAACCAGTGAGCAGCAGCACATGAAGCCAAGGCAACCTCTCTTCTGTAGACAGAGATAATTGCTAATTTGATGATTGAACATTTGAATCTTTGAGAGTTTTTGGTATGTCCAAGTAAGATGCTCTCTAGATGAGCAACATGTTCTTTACATTCAGAGTGGCTGATTTCCAGAAACATGATTATATATACACCTGCTGTTTGTTTCCAGTTGTTCAGCCTAAGGGTTTGTGTCACAGAAGTTGTTCTGTGAATGTGAGCTCACTGTCTTCCATCAGTGGAACAAGTGGCCTTCGAGTTCCCTTAGCGTTGGAGGTTTAAACATTTGGTATAAAGACTCTGTTCATGCCAAAGTATGTCAGTGTGGAAAATATACAAGGCATCCTGCATGTGGTCTCTTTATGGATTAAAGAAGATGGGAAGCCATTCAGAGGGAAAGTAACTGGAATTAGAATAATGTTTTCAGTGCTTTTCTGCACATTGGGGCTGAAAGCTCCTATGTAACCTCTTCATTTCCTCACCTTTATACAGCAAGTGAGTCTTGTCTTTGAGTACTCAGTGTGAAGTAGGTTATTTTTATTACTGAACAGTACACTGAGTTTTCTCCCCTCCCCCAGTTCTCCCTCTACACAGTGTGCAGTACTCTGTGCTGGATCCACGTGGAATTAGACATCCAGAGCTCCAGGCTAGCACAGTGATTGAAATATGCTTTTTTACAGTGCAGTAAGCAGATGTGAATCACATTGTGGGTATGTGGTGTTGGCCTAGAACCTATATAATTTAGGAATTGGTTTGGGTTTGTTTTCTTCCTGCCACACCTCAATTGTGCCATATGTTTTTGCCTTCAGCAGTATGGTTTTCTGAAAGAAATGCTTGGCTGAAAACCTAATGTGATTTTGGCTACATGTTTAGGTTTGTAGAAGTTGCAAGTGAAGTCTAAAAAAAGTCTTCAGCTACTCCACCTCCATTTGAAGCAATTGTTCCTTTAAGACTTTTTGTCCTTAAGATATGTTATGCTTTACAGAATTTCATTATCTTTTCTTTTCTTTCTGTACCACCAAAATAGTAACTCTTGGACATACTCACATGTGATGTCAGAATTCCATCAGTATTAGTTTATATACCTCATTTTCCATACATGGGGCTCTGACAGCTCATTTTTCTTCAGTGAGGCAACCTAGGACTGAGGCTATTGATTCTCCCTGCTTTTGTACATAAGATAGCCTCCTTTTTTCTTTACCAGGGGTATTAGCTTCTTTGCTCATCTGAAGTGTAGTCATAAAAAAAGCTTCCACACGAGCTGTGGATAGGCTTTTCAGTACAGGACTGTCTTTTCCAAGGACAAGTCTTTTTCCAAGATTCTCATCACTACTTTTAGTTAGCTTAGAAATATGGTTGCTTAAAATATGTCACCTTACACTCCATTCAAAGGATCACAACCTATTAAGAAATTGAAATAGATAATATCTTTTCTATACTATCTGTGTTACAGGTGCTCCACTGACAAATTGCTTTTAGATTTGCTTTCATGCTTGACCACCAGATGGATAGGGCTTTCCTTTTTTAAATGCTGCTAACCCAAGCTGTGTTTAAAACCCATCCCTCTCACGGAGGCTGTCAAATATTTGCTGTGAGCACTGCACACCACAGTACCACAGCTAGGCTGCAACTGGCTTTAAAAGATATCTCAGTAATGTAGAGCACAGAAAGTTCACAAGGCAGTAGAGCAGATGCATTTCACTACATATACACTGGTATTAGGAAGCCTCATTAAGTGGCTTAAGCTGACAGTGCTGCTTTATATCTCCATCCCTGAAGGGATTTAAAAGATGGGTAGATGTGGTGCTGAGGGACATGGTTTAGTAGTGGATGGCAAGTTAGGGTGATGGCTGGACTTGATGATCTAGAGGGTCCCTTCCAACCAAGGCAATTCTGTGATTCTGTATATGTATATATGTACATACAGAGTGCTATCCTTACTGTTTCCTTAAGTCTAAATAGTTGTAGTAGTGAATATTTTGGTTTATGCATAAAAATATGTGCATATAGATATATATTTCAACTGCAACCCTAGTACTAGACCCAACCTGCGTAGAACTTCCTTGACCTGTAGAACAGAGGAGGATCTCACAGAAACAGGTGACAGGAAACATCTTGGACTTGCAACATATTGTCTCTCTGTAGTTATTTCAGTATTTCTCTATGTTCATGTTTGATGTAATTTTGTCTGGTTGTGTTTCAGTAATTTGCTGGCTAACTCCTTTAATTGTAACTGCCATTTGGCCTGGCTGGGGAAATGGTTGAGGAAGAAGAGAATTGTCAGTGGAAATCCACGGTGCTTGAAGCCCTTTTTCTTAAAGGATATTCCAATCCAAGATGTAGATGTCCAGGACTTCACCTGTGATGGTAAGATGATCCAATTCCATTTGGCATTTATGATAATATTGGCAGCTCTATGAGCACCTCCCTTCCTCTTAAGCAAAACTGAATGGTAGTCATTTCAGTGTAGTGGTGAGGAAGACAGCCATCTAGAGCTGGAGATCATTGTTCCTGCCAGGAGTTAAATTTTATCCTTGATTTAAAGTTTCTGAATTTCTACTATCTTACTCCTATGTATATAAGAAGGAATTTCTCTCTTCTTCGTGCAATCATCACGTAATTCTGGCCCTTCTTCCCACTTCCTTATTCATACACTTAGTGAACACTCTCGAGCCAGTGGGGACAGTACTTGCTTGGGAAGTCTTTTAACTTTGGATACTTTTCAATTTCACCAATTACAGGTATGAATATTGGGAAATAAAAAAAAACCTGACATATTATTTGAAATGACTCAATGATGCTTAATGCTTTGCTGGGTCCATAAAGTTTTTTAATATATATATATATATACACACTGACATTTCTTTCATTTTCCAGGTAGTTCTTTGTCTTCTGATTAAGCAGATTTTAGAGAAAATAGCAAGGAGAAAAATTGACTGGGGAATGCACCGTTAACTTGACTTGTGGGCTGTGATTGCCTGTTAAGACCAGATATGCCAGAGCTGCAGTTACTCATACCTCTAAAGAAACCATAAGAGTGATAGAAATTTCCTACTTAGAGTAGAAATTAATTCCTGTCCTAGTCAAGCAGTCTGGCAGCAGGCCCAGGTGCTTTGACTCAGAGCTCAAGGGAATCAAGGTTAGTCATAAAAGAATAATTCACTTTTAGTTTGGGGAAAAAAAAATAATCCTGGTCCACAAAATGTCATTCTTTGCTTGGGAGCTTTCTCTGTCACACAGACAGCTGTGGTGAAGGGAAGGTAGGTGGTGGCAGGGAGTAAAACACAGCACAGAGGGAAATGGCTTATGCTGAAGAAACATGCTCTTTCTACAGGTTTGTGAAAGACTTGGGATTTTGTTCCAGTCACTGAGGTTGTTAAGATCAGCTGGGATGAAAGAGGAAAAAAAAATCTTCCCTGTTCTTCTGTAGGCTGGTCATGCTTCTCCACCCCTTTGAAGGCAAACAATTCCCTACCCATGCATTTATGGGTCATTTGATTATCTTGTGTCAGGACTTCCAGTCTTATTCTTTATTCTCAGTTGTCATGGGTACATCCAGCAGAGAGAAGAAACGAACCAATCTGTCTCAATTAGTCCTTGCATCAGTTAAAAAAAAAAAAAAAAAAAAAAGGCAGCACATAATAGCAGCTGGGTGTGTGCTCTTGGGTTGCAGCACTGTGTCTCCATGCTGCTCAGCTCAGGCTGCCTGGCCTCACAAACAGTTGTATGGTTCCCCTCACTGTCATCTAGGGAATGTGCCACTAAGTGTTTCCTTTCATATATATCGTGATGCTGTAGCATGCATTTGCCTTATGTTTTGCAAAGTCTGTAGCTTTTGGGGAAAATCCATGCTTTAATGTTCTTAACTTCAAAGAGTTGGTTTCTTCTGCAGAAACTCTATTGTTCTTCAATTACGAGATTTAATCAGCTGTTTATGGACCTTTCAAGCCATTTTTGGAGAAAGTAGATATTTTTATGTGTGCACAGATGGATCACCAGCAGTTGGAAGTATGCTGCTCAGTTTGTTGTTTGCCTGGTTATCCTTGTCAAAGACAATGAGGCTTTACAATTCAGATGATAAATGAAGTGCCAGGCTGGCTTTAAAATGTAAGAAATTAACATTTAAAAGCTGAATTTTAAAAAAATAAAAAGTCTTTCTAAAGCAGCACAGATAGTGAACATCATCTATCTCAATGAATTTAAGGTCAAGTTGTCCATTTCAGCTAGTGCAGTGGTGGTGGGAGGAGGATTTGGGTTTCACACAACTGATTTTATTGTAATTTGCCAAGTTACAGAGAAGTAGGTACACCATAATAAAAATATTTACATAAAAATACTGCTATTCAGTTTCTGAGCTGTTGTCCATGTCGCCTGTGTGAAGGCAGGTTGGGCCAATGTATTTGATCTACTTCCAAATATTGGGTTGGTTTCCAAGGATTCAGGGATGTCCCTCCTTGGTCCTTGTAAATCTGCAAAGCCTGTGACTTTGAGCTGTAACACTGACTCCCTAATGCTGCATTCCCCTCCCTCCATAGGTAATGATGAGAGCAGCTGCCTGCTTGCACCTCCTTGTCCTTCGCAGTGTACCTGTGTGGACTCCGTGGTACGTTGCAGCAACAAAGGGCTGCGGATCCTGCCCAAAGGAATTCCCAAAGACGTGACTGAGCTGTGAGTTACCTTCCACATAGCTCCTTCCATGAGAAGTTCATGAAATTACATCATAACAAGGCTTTGTATGTCCTTGGGGGGGGTTGCCTTTGACATTAGTGACTGCTGGTTTGTGCTTTGGTGCTTTCCATATGTTTTGACTGTTATTTTTATGCTTATTTGTCACTGGACTGGATACATTGCTCTGCAATGGGAAAAGAGTTTATCAATCCTTCTACTCATTAATTGTGCATAGGGAACAAATGCATATATTGGTGTCCAGTAATCCTGTAGTGCTTCTGAGAAGCCTAAGCTCACAACACACAATTTGCAAGGATGATGAAAATATGTGCCTGACTTAGGCAGCTGTGAGCTAATTATGCTCTGAGGAGATTAAGAAAAAAAGAAAAAGAAAAAGCCAGTAGTGGAAACAAACAATGAATTCTTTTCTCTAAACCTCATGAAATGGCTAAAATAACAGATAATTAGATTAAATGGTAAAGTAAATTCTTCCTAGTTGAGAACCATCTTTCTAGTCATCTTTTCATCTGACTTTGGTTCTTTCCATGGAAAGAAAATACACTGCTGGAACTGCTAGGCTTAAACGGTTGGCAATAGAAATACTGAGCATTTCCCCTTCAGGTCCCTATGCAAATCTATCCCAGGTGAGTCGTTACTGAAACTTGTTAGAGTCTCATCAACATTTCTGTGTGAAAGTAATTGGTTGAGTAAGTTGGTATGTTCAGTGAATTTTGTAATGAATTCAAATATCTGGTAGTATTCTTACTATTCAGTAACAAGGCAGCTGATGAATGAGATACACATCCTTTTACACCCTTCACAGTGGGAGAATGAGCTTTGTGCTGTGTTTACCAGTGTTGTAGTCAAATACAGGAGTCCATTGCTGAATGAGGAGTGTAGTGAAAGAGTATGTGGTAACTCAAGTTAACGTGGAAATCTTGCAGTGATGAATACATCCTTGGAACATGGGTAACCAGGGCATGGTTAATAGTGCTTTGAATTAAAAGCAAAGCCCTGGCCTGCATTCACTTATGTATTGCCACGAGTGATAAAAAAGTTTGTGAGGTGGTTCCTGCTCTGTTCTTGTTCAGGTTTCATTACATTCAAATATGACTTGCCAACAATAAGATATCACAGATGTTACTTTGATTTCCACTGCCACAATGAGGAATTTTTATGTTTTAATTTTGCATATTGAGTTTTACTGATACTATCTGATATGCTGACGACATAACTTTCACAAAAAGAGTGAAATTAATCTCATATTCATGAAAACTGCTGTATTTCTTAAACTATTTCTTGGCAAAAGAGGCAATAGCCTAGAATTGAGCAGTTTGAGTTCATAGGAGTTTACGTGACTTGTCTTCTTCAGTAGGAGCATCTTGGCTGTGCAAGCCTCTAGTTCGGCTTCTGCTTTCAATCCAGAAATGTGTCAGCAGAACACAGTCAGCCATGGACTGGCTGGCTCTGAATATTTCATGTTCTGCAAATATAACCTTGAATCTGTCCCAGCTGTCTCAAAATACAATCCTGATCTCAGTCTCCTCTCAACCAGCATAAACTCAGCTCCTTATTTGTATCTGTACCCAAAGATGAGCTGCAGGTACTGAAGCTAACAATTTCTTGTGGCTGTGGAAGCTGTGACAAGAATGAAATACATTGAAAATACATCACCAGTCTTACTTACATGCTTTCTGTTTCCCAACTGAGGTAAAGATGCTGCCCATAACCTAGAAGGGGTGATATCACCTAGGTCCCAAGTTGATAGTGTGAACTTAAGTATTTTTATTGTTGTGTGTTTGAGAACTGTGATTGCTGCTGTGATAAAGGGCATGTCCCATGGAAACCCACCTTTTGCCTCATTTTGAGGGCAGCTGAAGCTTGCCAGAGAGAACCCAGTAGATCTCTGGGTACAGGGTGAGAGCGATTTATTTGGTTTATCTTGTTCAATCTGTTTGCACTTCTCACACCAAAATATCTCCATTTTCCCAGGGAAATTCTAGATCTTTGAGCTGCACTCTAAGGCTGGAGTATTTTCTTAAACTGTTTTGGTTTTGTGGTAGCAAAGGATATCTGATTAGTGCTTTAAACTAGTTTGAAAGCACATAAGGTACCTGCCTCAAAAGGTATCCTGGCTTTTGCATGGCTAGAGAGTCAGAGCAGTCTCTGCAGGATGCCATCACCTTCCTCATTGGCACAGTGCCCACAAGTGCTCAGAGAGATTAAACCCCATCCTGTGTCATCGCAGCCTGGGCTGACTTCTCCCATTCCACGCTCCCATTTAGACACCTCTGCAGTGTGCTGGGGTCTCCATGCTCCCACTGGGCACTCACACAAAATGACGGTCACTAAGGACATAGGTCATGCCAAAGAGAGGACAAGGGTGTAAAGAGGAAGCCCACAGCTTGTCCTGGTAGCCCATAGCTCCCTCCCTGTGGGAGGCCTGAACAGTGGTATGACGCAGGGGACCACGTTAGTGAGATTTTTGTGAATGGACCAGTCCAATATTTATAAACTTCCATTACTGATGTACTCATTCCCAAGGCATGTGAGCTGCAGTGCTTTTTAATAACCTGCAGTGTGTTGTTATACAACATAGTCAAATAAAACTGCTGCCCTTAATCTCGATAAACTAGTCTGTTAGAACCTTCTCAGAAGTTCTTTTACATTCTTTTTGAGGTCTTAAAAAAGGCTTTAACCAAGAATCCTTTCATTGTCACACCTATTAAATAGCAGTGGGCAAAAATGAACATGCCTCTTTCACAGACACACTGGGAAGTGTTACCCTTCACTGGGTCAAATTTCACTGTACCTAAGCTCAGCACAAAAGATCACCACCAATGGTTTGTTACGTGGTGGGCTGGAGACATAGGCTCGCTCCTTCCAGCTTTCTTCCCGAGTCTCTGTTTTGGATGTGCAGCATGACAAAACATGTGAAAAACATTATCTCCTTTATATTTAGAGTTTGGAATGACAGGAGACATCCCCATGGTTGGTTTGGACCACCCTTGGGAGGAGGGATTACCTTGGCAGGGAAGACTTCCATCTAGAATAAGAGTTGAAAAGATCACTAAGTCTCCTGGCTTTTCAGGGTGGTGATGACGATGATGATGATGCAAGAAGTCTATTTCCCAGCTAGTCCTTCACAAAACCCCATCATCATAGGCAAGCCTTCTCTTAGCTTCTTGGGAATAGGGAAACACAATGTTATTTCTTTCAAATTCCTCTGCAGTATATTTGCATACTGCCTCCATGTTTCCCCACTGTGCTTACTCTGCAGAGAAGGCTTGGGGTTTTTTAACATACTCAGTTTTCTAGTCCAGATGTTCAGAAGTAGAGTGTTCATGCAGTGAGATAGTTTGGAACTTGGCCTCATTGCTGCTTAATGTTTTGGGCTTTCCTTTTATTTTCTTTCCCCCAAAAAAATCTGTTTCTGGATTCTGAAAACTAAGTTTCCCATGCTCTTTTTCCTTTTACATACTACCTCAGTGTGTGAGCACTAGTTTTTTGCTTTTCTTTTTTCTTTTTTTTTTTCACAAAAAGTATAGTCTATTTCTAATAAGGTCTTATCTGACAGCATCCAGCTGCTTTTATGGGCCTACAGCACATAATATTTTGCACTGGGGAAAAACATTGGAGTCAATTATGTGGACAGCATGTGTATAAGCTGTAACATAATGAGCACGGTGTATTTTAGAATAAATATGTACTAATCATGTCATCTCTAGGCTCCAAATGTTGTCATGACACTGAGCTATATGATAGCACTGATGGGATTGTTAGAAAAACCTGCATCCATGTATCATTATTAGTGGTTATTTTTCTTTCCATTTCTATTAGTGCTTATTAATATTTGCATTACTTCTGCCATTTCTCTTTCTCTCCTCACAAACCTCTCTCTCATTTGTGCCTTTTGTTGTGCATGTTAGATCCAGTCAGCTTCCAAGCTCATTCCATGTTTGACACGAGGTTTCCACAGGTGGCTGACCTGCTTATCTAGCCACAGGATGCCACCAAACTGTCTTTTATCTCTGCATTCCCCACCTCTAGTTCCTTGCCTGTTGCTGCCTCAGCCTTAGCACAGCACCTTTATTCAGCTGAATCTCTGTTTGCCAACGTGATTTTGATGATTTCTTCCCATATGTTTGCTGCCACTTGTACTTGGAGGTATTTGCCACTGATCTCAACCTTCATTTACATCTTCCAAGGCACTTCTCAATTTTCTTGACTTGTGACTAAAAGTAGCAGCTCATACCTGGTCCATTGTTGCAACAAGTACACTCCCAGCAGTTAGTTATGACACATGCAGAATATTGTAAAAACTTGGGGCTGTTTTTCGATATGGCAATACTGCTGCTGATCAAAGGGATGACTGAAGTCAGATAGCTGATGCAAGTCACCTGCTTGAGAATGCAAATGGTTTTGCTCACCTAGCAATCTGCACTGTTTTCTACACTGACCCTTAGCACAGGCTCCAGTGATTTTCCTTTGATAATAAAGGAGAGAAGCAATTGAGATCAAAGCCTAGGTCCTGTGTCATGAAAGGGTTTACAGCCTGCTTAATTCAGAAAACACTCCCATTGAGAGAATGGATAGTTCTCTAGAAGGATATTTTAGTTACTGCTGAAACAGGGGCCACAGATCCTCATTTCAAATCTGATAGCTTAGGAAAAGTTAATATTATCGATACCATCAGATATTGTGTGTGGTGACTGATGAAGTTTGAGCACATATTGGATAGGCCTGGATCCTGGCACTAGGAGAGACCAATGGTAAGTCTGAATACAGGTCCTTCCTTTCTCTCTCATACACAGCCACGTTTCTGTGTGTCAGACATGTAGGTTATGTTCTGATATACAATGCAGAAAAATCTAATGTCCAAATTTGCCAAAAATTAAAGAAATTTGTACATAGATACATACTTGAATTTTGTTTCTTCTTCAGAAACTGTAATCAAAGCTCTTAAAAGTTATGCTTTGTGGATGTTTCATCTTTCACAGTCCAGTTCTCCTGTAAACCACTGTTTTTAGGAGATGAAACTCAAAATTTTAGGATATTGGGTATCTGCATTAAGAAGTTTAGACTATATTTAATTTTAGAGCTGCATAGATTTGTCTTGTGTCATCTTTTTTTTTAATGTAACATTTTACATTCTACATGAAATATTTAAAGAAATTAAAGGAAAGACTTCGTGCCTTTTCAGCTACTGCCTGCAAACTGATTTCTCCTTCCAGTTTCTTTTAGCACAGATTGCACTGTGAGCTCGACTTCATGGCTGACTAGACATTTCAGTGCAAAAAGGTTCCAAGTGATTCAAACCGTTACATGATGCTTTGGCACCTGGTGCTGGTTGTATCACCTCCAATCCAAGAAGTTTCAGTATAAAAATAGACAAGTTGGAAAAAGAACAGCTGTCATCTTTTATGCAGTTTTCAATTTTTTATATGTGATGTTGGTGTGTGTGGAAGGTGCAGGATGAGCCCTGGGGCTGCTGCAGGCATTGGGCTCCGAGAGCTGGCGCTGTTGGTGCGGGTCTGGAGCGAGGACAGGGCATGTGCCGCAGTGCCAGCCGTCCTGGCCCGACAGTTACCTGTCACCAGCACTCAGTCGTGCTTTAAAGCCTCTCCTGGTAGGCAGTTGGTGGCATTTTGTGAGAACATGAACACATGTTTTGGGTTTTTTTTCAGTTTGGGCTCAGGTAATTGCTTGTTGGTTACAAATGATTACTGAGACTTTAGGGTTCCCAGCAGCATTTGTGGGGTAAAAAATAGTTCCAATCTGATATTTAAAGCACAGAGTCTAGAGACTTTAGGAAGCAGATGAGGTTGTTTTGGATACTAATCAGCATGTCTCTATTAAGGCAGCTGACACCCACTCTTAACTCTGACTAACAGTCAGAGTCTGACTCTTAACTATTAATAACCTGACTCTGAGCATTAAAATTAGACATATTTTTTTTTCATTCATACCAGAATTTCTTTGCATGCATATCAACTTCCTCTGGCTAAGGATTGAAAAGAATAAGAAATGCAATCTTCCCTTCACCCTATGCTGTTATGGCTTGTTTTGTCTTATTTCATCAGGGGGTCTGTAGCTAAATCTGCAGTTTTTAATTAATGTATATATATTTCTACATAAATAGGCAGAGTTTTGTAACTGGGCTCTACCACTTCACCCTTGGGAATACTCACTATGTCCAGCTTTCAGCCCTCTTGCATCACCTTCAGCCCTGCAAGATGCAGAACTGCTGCCCCTGCACCCTCTCCTTGCTCTGATGGAGGCCTGGCCAGTGGTGGGCAAAAGCATCTCAGATCCTCCTGATTCTTGGCATGATTTAATGCCTAAAAGCTCTGGTTGCTTCAAATTCATTACCCTTAAATGTGCTTTCAAAATTAATGCCTTTTGCTGAGAGAACACACTCATCCTTTGTAAGATGTGGTGAAAGGTTTAACAGTGGCAAATTGTACTTACACATGCATGAGATGTATATTATCAGTAATTTCTCAGTGTACAATGGGGTGTGTTCAGAAATTATACCATGGAATAAGTATTTCAGCTTTTCATTGGCACATATATACAAAACCATCCAAATGCTTGCAGTACAAATCCAGAGCTATTCAAAGCCAGATCTTGTGTAGGAGCTTAACTCTGGAGGTCTGCATGGTTACGTTAGTCTGAATAATGAAGCACGGGATTAAAACGTGCACCTTTGACTCTTGATTGCACCAGAAAGCAAAATGGGGGGATAAACCTTGGCTGGCCACCATCTGTTTGTTCACACTGATGGCTGACATACTGGGATCAAGAAGAGAATATCCTGAAAATCTGTTTCTGAAGATTTCAGCACATTGCAAGAGCTGAGTCTCCTTTCCTGAAAGAAAATCAAATAGAGCTTCTAAATACATAATACATGACCTGCTTTTGATTTCCTTTGGAAATTCTTTGGATTTTACATTTGGAATAAAGACTGGAACCTTAACCTACCCTCATGCATGGGTTTAAGATTTGGGACTTTCTGGGGTGAAAGAGAAGGTGCAGACTCGCAGCAGCTTGCTATGTCCACAGCAGACCATGGCAGGGGAAATGAGACGTGATTTTCCCTGCTTAAACAGTAACATATGTGGTTGAGTTTCGAGGATCTTCTACTTAACAATGTGTGGTGTGAATCCACCAAGGAGCTCCAGTTGCAAAATAAATTGTAACAAATTTAGTCAAAATGAAGGAAGTGACTTTACACTTGCTGAATATGGATATCCAGGGGAGGTGTAAATGTGGCACAAGGAACTCATACTCGGGCTCGTGATGATCTGCGTCAGCGGAGCAGCTGTCGCTGCTTCGCAACGGCTAACGCTTCACTGTGCCACACTGTCACTGGATGCTTGTGATCTTTGTGAATGGAGAGAAGAATTTGCTTGATAGGGTTTTTTCATTAAGGAGGGATTTTACTTTTGTTAAAAATTCCAAAGCTGGTAGTGCAGCTTGCCCAGCCTAATCCAGGCAGGAGTGAGGTCAGCACCAGCACATGCTTCAAGGAAACGCTGCCTTGATGGGATCCTGTGCACAGGCAGAATGGATAAGTGAAACTGGGCTAGTCTAGCTTGAGTAGTTTGGTTGAAAGAGAGCTGAGGCAGCACAAAATGGTAAGAGGGCATCATGTTGAAATAGAAGAGGGAAGGAATGGGACAGTGTTGTGGTTTAACCCCAGCTAGTAACTAAGACCTATGCAGCTGCTCACTCATTCACCCCACAGCTGGATGGGGGAATCAGAAGAGTAAAATTGAGAAAACCTGTGGGTTGAGGACCACAACAATGTAACAGGTAAAGCAAAAACTCCATGTCCAAGTAAACAAACCAAGGAACTTCTTCCCCATGTCCCATGGCAGGCAGGAGCTCAGCTGTCCCCAGGACAGCAGGGCTAAATCACCCAGAACGGTGATGTGGGAAGACAAACACCCCAACTCTGAACTTCTCCCCCTCCCTCCCCCTTCCCCCAGCTTTATCTGCTGTGCATGACATCATATGGTGTGGGACATCCCCTTGGCCATGGGGGTTGGCTGTCCCAGCCCTGTCCTCCCCAACTCCTGGTGCCCCCCCAGCGTACTCACTGGTGGGGTGGGGTGAGGAGCAGCAAAGCCCTTGGCTCTGTGTGAGCCCTGCTGAGCAGGAACGAAACCATCCCTGTGCTATCAACACTGTTTCCAGCACAAATCCACAGCACAGCCCTGGACTGGGTACTGTGAAGAAAAGTAACTCTGTCCCAGCCAAAACCAGCACAGGCCATTTATAAAATGTATTACATAAGAAATTCTGTTAGTGTTTATAGATTTTTATTTTTAAATTATATAAAAATAAAGTTGTGGGAAAATTTTCTTGGATTTAGTTTACATAAATGTATTGTACTGTTACAGCTAATGTACAGTGGGAACATACAGCACAGTAATAATCTATTATTATTGTTGTTTACTATAGTAAATGTAGAACAAGGAGGACTGTTGCCAAAGAAAAGGACATTTATGTGTGGGATAAAAATTCTTAATACGAGTATCAGATTACATTTTCAGTGGGAGAGGCAGCACAATAAGTGTCCTGGTGTCTGTGGACTGCATTTCCTGGCTACATTTGATTATCTTTCAAAACGTACCAGATCAACTGCATTGCCCTTTGTCCACCTTAGGAAAAGTCCCCTGAAGTATCTTGTAAGGAAGGGAAATATTTCACCTGTTAACCTTGCCTGTGAAGGGAGAACTGCCTTCCTCCTGCACAGTGCTTTCAGAGAAGGTGGATCTGTTTCCCCAGAAGATATGGCTTCTGGCAGATGGCTTGAGGACCACCTTGAGAGCATCATAGCACCACAGTGAACAATTTCCTTTGGAGCCCTATTACTTTGGTATCTTACAGAGATGCAGCTTGACCCAAAAGCCAAGGTTAAGGAAAAGAACTCCAGCACTGTCCCTATTTCTTTGTAATTTCTTTGCCACCAGGGGTCAGCTGTGGAGTCTGGAGCACCCGTGCTCTTCTGGGCAAACTTTTGAAAGTATGATATTTGTTCAGGGTTTTTCACTTGGTTGTTAAATGTTTGTGTTTCTTTGCTAAACAAAAAATGAAAAATACAGCATTAGGTGCCCGTACAAGGAATAGGATTATCCCCAAAAGCTTTAGCTCTGCTGTGCCAGTGTGTGAATAGAGACACTGCCAGTGTCAAGCAACTTCCACCCTAGAAGCATGAGCTACTTCATTACATACACTTAGTGCTCATAGGAGCCTATATTCGAAGAGAACATGGTCTTGTGCACCAGGTTTTCCTCCTGTAGCAGCATCCTTTGCAAAGGAAGTGTAAGGAAGTGGGTATGCCATGGCAGGAATTGCTGTAATGAACATGGCACCAAACTCATGGGTGTTTGTGATGACACTGGAAGAAGTGAGGCTTGGTGCAGCTCCTCTCCGGTTCTGGCTGTACAAGAGGCCTTCACGCACAAGACAAAAGCTTTCCCACACGTCACTCAGCGCTCCCATTCCTACAGAAACTTGTCAAAGGTAACTTGAAGTTCAGGGCACGAGCCATACAATTTTTCTCCCCTTGTTCAGCTGCTGTCATAGAAGGACCAAATGGTCATTTCTGTTTGCTGTATGCCAGAGGTCCTTGAGCCACTGCCAAGTCTCACAAACATAGATAAATCAATAAGCTACTGTCACGCTTTGCATGTGGGATAATTCACATATAAAGGAGAAACTTGTCGTTTCAGAGCAATGAATCGAAGTTAATTTCCTTGGTGACTGACTCTGTATTTTCCTCATTCGTGGTGCAGATTGAGTGACAGCAGTTCTTGTTAACATGTTTGTGTAATTGTCAAACCTGACTTTTTTCAGATACTTGGAAGGAAACCAGCTGACTGCTGTGCCAAAGGGACTCTCCACCTTCAGACACCTGACACTGATGTAAGAAACATGTAGTTTCAATGTCAAGAAAATTACATGACTCGTTCTGCACCATGTTGTAGGTGGAACATAAATAATTAGTATTTGGAGGAGGGAGGGGGGAAGACAGGAAAAAAAAAAAAAAAAACCAAACCCACCACATAACCCAAACACCTTCTGCAGTTTGAATTTGGAAAGCAGTTTGCAGCGGACACTGCTGCCAATAAGTGTTTGTGAAGAGTGGAGAAAGAGTGAGGTGAGAGCACCAGAGACCCTTTCCTCTGCAGGACTCCCAGCCAGCTCCCACACAGCCTGCTAAACTTTCACTTGGCAGATTTATCTGGGCACAGTTGTAAAGGTCATTAACAGAGGAGACAACGTTAATTTGTTCTAGGTGAGGCAATATTTATAATGCTAAGGCAATGAAAATTTGCGTCACTGTTTCTGCCATAACAGCCATGCAGAGACAAGACTAGTCTGTTCAGGATTGCTCCCTGAAATGAAGAGGAGTTATATTTCTTGGCTGAGGTATTAATCAGAAATTTTCAAATCATCTTTGAATCGCTCAAGTCAAATGATCAGAACAACCTCAGACAAAAACAACACGGAGGGAAAACTGGAATCTTATTTTAAAAGAGTGTTTCCTTTGGAAATATCTCTTGTTTTTCATGGGAGAGCAACAACAAAATAAAATGTTTTGTTTGAGCATAAAAGACTCATTTTGAATGAAAAGTAAAATTTTATTGTAGCTTACAATGTAAAGAGTATGTGGAAATGGTCTGCCTGTAGTACACTGCAAAGCAACTTGAAACAGCAGATGTTCAACGGTGCTTGTGTTGTTAAGTTATCCTTCAAAGTTTTTTCTTGTATTCACTGATTTATTATTTTTTAATGCTATATGCTGGAAATGTACCTTAATATTTCTGAGTCTGTGGCTTTCTAGGGGAATCCAATGTGCTTCACTCTTAGAGCCTATTCAAAGCTGGTTAGAAAATATTATATCAGTTGATAATACGAGACTTTCACTTGCTCTAAGCCTTTTGCTGCACAGATATTATGTAATCTTTAAAAAATGACTTTTTGCTTCATACACATAAATGATATTTTCTCTGTGTATTTCTTCAGTGATTTGAGCAACAACAGCATAAGTGTATTGGGCAATTACACCTTCAGCAACATGACTCAGTTATCAACACTGTAAGTAGTCCAAAGTTTTTTATAACAATTTTAATTGCTCTTGAGACACCATCTTAGGTGTTGAACAATTAATATATGTCTTGTTATGTAAGCATGTGGCTTTCCACACTTCTTTGTGGTTGAGGTGGTAGTGAAATAGTCTGAGAAAACACAGTGTTGTAACTCTGCTCTCCCTTCCTCCCAGCATCTTGAGCTACAATAGACTGCGGTGCATTCCCATCCACGCGTTCAACGGGCTCAGGTCTCTTCGAGTGCTGTAAGTACCAGTTCTTCCATGCAGCTGAGTTGCAGCTTATTAGAATGCTGTTGATGGCAGGGAGGGTTTTAATGAGCAGATGGCTTTCACTTGATCCAGTAGTCATAAATATTTTCACACAATTACCTTCAATGTACTTGTACTTAGGTGCAATATGTCTGGTAATGAATAGAGCAGGTGACCACTAAACTTTGAAGAGCAGTTACATATTTTCAGGATGAATGACTTTTCTCTGATAGTTCAGGGACAAGAACTATGATGAATACAGGCCTCCAAGACACTGCACAGAGTCTGTTTGTCTCCTCTACTTGACCAGTGGATGGGTGCCCCACAGGAAAGGACTTTTCTCTTTGTTTGTAGAAACCTGATCATATTTTAGGGTGTAAGTTTTCACTGGACACTTCAGCAAGAGTTTCTTTCCTGAAACCTTGTGTATTTTTAGAATGTTTTTTTTATTAATTTATATTTCTGCCAGCAGGTTATTACATAAAAGAATGCAACCTGAAGGGACATTAGAAGTCCCCACACTAAAACAACGAGGAAGCCAAGCCCAGTGGCTGGGCGCCAGTAATGCTGAGGTGCCTGTCTCAAAGGTCTTTGTCATAAATGCAGTTTCACCTCGTGCTGACTGGTGGCACACTCAGAGGTGTCCATGTATGGTTTCTTTCTTCAGACATCCTTTTCTGCACTCTTTCTTTCCAATGTAGCTGTTTTTAGCAGCTTTCTGGATTTAACAATTTGTTCACAATCCCTTCTGGAAGTCATCTTTGTATCATCTCAGTGGGGGCTAAGGGCCTGTTCCTTACAGCAAGCAGCCCTCAGCTTTTCTAGACTGACTCCTGTTTCAGTCTCATACTTGCTGTCTCTCACTCCCCACCTTCCCCATGAGAAAAACCCCGAGTTGGATCTGCTCACTTGTTTGTGTGGGCACACAACCCTGTGTGCAGCTGTCAGGACGAGGGGAAGTCACCTTCCTCCCCACTGCCCAGCAACACAAGTGGGTCATCTTTACTTGCTGATAAACTGAAAGCAAATAAATTAAATAGTTCATCTGTTACGAGATTATTTGGAGTGCTGAAGGAGAAAGGCCTTTGAACACTGAAAGGTCAGGACAGAGGAGATGAAGAATATGTCCTGAGTGCTTTGAAACGTCACATGAGAATTTTCTATTTTTTATTTTTTTTTAAGTTGGATTTCATTCAGACACAGAAGTTACTATCAATTTATACAGCAATGTTTGCTGTGCACTGACTCCCTAAGCATGGAATTAAGGTGTCCACATAGCAGTACGGTAACTGTGGAAGCAAGAAGGCGATGCTGTTTGGCTGAGCTCTTTCACTGTGGTTTGAGTGGCAAAATAGAGATCTGGGTACCAATCTCAGGACAATTTACAGGACAGGTTTAGATTCCCAGTTTTCACTATTAAAAACAAGAAAGATACATGATTTGGATTTGTTGTTTTAAGTTTGGCTTGGAACTCTGATTTCTAGCACTCTAGGATGGTCGCATTTGAGCTGTTATGAGAGTCCTGAACTTCAGCCATAGATAAATGTATTCAGCTTCATGGCCCAGTAAATTATGCCATATGGATCTGTCTTCAGGCCTGCTTCTGATATGCCAGCTAGCTTGATTAAAGCTAGTTTGAGACTCTCTGCCCTGAATTACAGCATAGATATACTCTTTCCAATAGCAATATGTCTTTTCACTTCTGTTCTTGCAGGACATGTATGGACAGAAACTAAGGGCAATATTTTAATAACAACTGTTATCTTTTGGCTTTTTAAAATGATCTGCTAAAAAAATTTAAAAATACCTTCCTCCTTCAAGGCAGAAGCTCTCCCTGTCTTGCACAGAGCAGCAGAAGTTAAATGGGAATCTCTGCCTCTGCTCCATGGATTTGGAAGCCTCCAGATTGATTTGATTTATTATGGCCCACAAAACTCTGGTATCAGCTACAACTTTTGCCACATGTCATCTGTGTTGTTATTAAAAATCAATTCTCCAGAGAGAAAATGGCTTCCGAGTGACAGTGTGAAATCTGTTACTGTCAGTTATTTATTATCCATATTCTCAGGGGGATTTAAAAGAGAAAACATCAGCAAAACAATTTCCACATTTTTTTCTCTAAGAAGAATGTAGAGATCTCCCCACCCTTGGCTGTGTGTGCCTTTGAAGGTAGCAGACCTTTCTCATTCAGGCTTCTGTCTCTTCCTTATTCCTTGTTTTCTTTACTTTTTGCCTCTCTCTAGTAAATAATTAAATATGTGTTTGAAAGTGAGAATAATCATAGATATATGTGATGAAGGCAATCTCTGACAGACACCTGGTTCCCTCCTCTCTCTTCCACTTTTCAGCACAAGCCCAACAGGGAAAACCCCAAAGTGATCATGTTTATGTCTAGACCTGAAGATATGTTGGTGTTTGCACAATCAGGCCTTGATTCAGCCTTCACCTGGCATGTCCATAACAGCAGCCAACATGTGCTGGGGAGCAATCTCAGCAGAGGGACTTCAGAATTTTTCTTAATAAGCAAAAGTGGTTATCAGAAGGTTTTTGTACCAAGGCTATTGCAGTGACAAATTGTAGGTTTGTTTTTTGCTGTTTTGTTTTGTTTTGTTTTTCTAAAGCTATGTAAACAGACTGTAAAAGCTCAGATTGAGACAAAGTAATTCTAAATATTAGGTCTCTCTGGCAGACATTTTTATTGTGTGACAATGTTGTAACTTCTGATATTTTTGTCCCAATTTAATTTCGAGGCAATCAAGAAATAAAACTACTTTCTCAGATCAGTAAAAAAATTTCCATGTTACATATTTGAAAGAACTTATAAAACTTATGAAATAAGTGATAGAATGTTTCTGGCATGAGATGTTCCTGTTTTACTGAAACCTGATGGATATTTACTGCAGTTCAAAGCTTACACAAACTTGTCAATCTGGTAGCCACACTTCTGGCTTTACAGGGTAGTTCATCCTTTGCTGGAAAAGCATCCCCTTTGTGTGTCTATGGTAACTGAATGATGTCAGACACTGGGCAGGAACAGTCAGTAAAAGAAAACAACCAAACCAAACCAAAAAAAACCCAACAACCAGCCAAAAAAACCCCATAAGTAATAAGTTACTGTGATTACATGTAGAAGAAAGCTCTTATTGCAAGAATTCAAGTGGTTTGCTACTCTGCTCTGGGAGGAGATCCCCATTACCTTAAATTCATATTCCTGCTGCTTACCAGTATTTAGACAAGAGGACAACTAGAAGCTGTTCTTTTGAGGGAGAACACACACGTCAATGTGTGTGCTTTAACTGTCCAAATCTTTAAGATTTATTTGACTATTTGTTTATAAGGTTTTATGGTAGAAAAATGGGTCCCTGTGGTTGATCCAAGAACAAAAAGATTTTTTGCACTGTTGAATTCTCTTTCCACTATTTATTACTTTGGATTTTAATTTTTTTTAGCATTTTATCATTTAAGTTTAGCTGCAGGGGTGGCGATGTTGCTGACATGATTTTTTTGGTGAAAGGCAGGCAGTTGCATCCATGAAACATACCTCAGTGTTTGAGATATGAAATCAAGCTCTTCACTCTGAACAATTCTGTATTTTTGATGGTTTTACCTTTTACAGTTAAATAGCTTTGTCATTCTTCAGCTTCTCTTGGAAGAAGTTTCCAAGATATTTTGGAAAGAAAGTGCACCCCTTTAGAGGATAAACACAGCTGATATGGCATGAAGATAAATAGAAGTTCTGCTGTCCACCCAGAGAGAGTAGTCTCACATGTCTTTAAGTAGTTTAAAAGATCATAATATAAGGTCATTATGAGCATCTGCTTATTTAATATGTTCATTTCCTTAAGGAGGGAACGTTTTGATGACAAGCTGTTGACCTGGTCTGATCTTTCATCCTTGTATGAACAAATATGCTTATTTAATAGCTGTGGGGTATGCCTCAGTCCATTGGTCATTCTGAATCCAATTAGTGAGTGTGCTTTACCTGGAGTTACTGTGTGGGAGTGCATATCCATCCTGCTCCTCTTCGGATTAACTGCTTGGAGACACATCCTGATACATGCTGTGTATTATCATCAATAGCCAAAACCTTGGTATCTTTAAAGGAAAATGTCAGAATTGGGATGCTGGGAGGAGAAGGGTTTGGCATGCAGGCATCAAGACCTGGAGAAAGACACCAGCAAGATAACTCTGCTGTAGTTCTGGTGGTTTCATGCTCTGTAGAAAAGCTTTGCAGTACAATAAAAAGAAACTGCAGCTGCAACGAGCAGCTGTGAGACGCGATGGTGGTAGCATTGCTTGTGCTGACAAAGTTCACAGCCCCATGCAGGGCCCAGGCTCATGGGAGACAAGGCAAGGTGTGCCTTCCCCTGGGCTCTCCTTGCTGGCTATGCTAACGTGGGGCAGTATGAAAAGGTAGAATTCATAAGAGTCACAGGGTACCATGTAGATCCCAGGGAACCTTAGAGTGGTGGTGTAGTGGAGAAAGGGAAGAAAGGATGCAAAAAGAGATGCTTTTCTTTTCATCTGGGGCTGCTGTGAATTTCCATGGGCCCAAATGTTTGGTTTGTTTTAAACAAACTCAACACACACCGTTTCAAGCATCTGTACAGTCACAAAAAATAAAATAAAAAAAAAAAGATGTGATGTGATTGCTGCGCTCTGCGAATCACCAGGTAAATTAGAAAATAAATGACTCGAGGGAAAGAGCTGCTACAAAACTGACTCACAGCAGGTTTCTGTTTTCCACCCTCCTCTGCCCTGTCTGGAGCACTGACAGTAATTCCCAGATCTGGGAAAGGGGACATAAACAGTGCAGCAGTTGGCTGTAACTGAACGAGCTCAGGGGAGAAGTGAAAAAGAAAATATAATTTTAAAATATTGGTGTCCTTTGCCTTTGCAAGTTTTCTACTAACTTTTGTTTAAGAAATGGCTAATGAGAGCCAGCAGGATCGACTCCTGTTGGCCTCATACAAGTTCTTTCTCTCTGATACTATATGATGTAGTAAACTGGTATTCAGCGATGTGCAAACTAGGAAAGTTAGAATACACTGTAAATATTTTTCTCCGTGCTATTTTTTGCCAGATAGTTATCTAGTGAGGCAAAGGACCCAGAGGCCAGCTAGCTGATTTTATGTATGCATAAAATAGAATCTCCCATGAATGTATCTCTTCACTGGTGCATTATCTGGATGTAGTTTCTTGCGGTTGTCACCCCCAGCATCCTGTGCTCTCCCACACACTCGTGTGTTGCTGTGTGATCCAGCTGTCTGGCACAGCCATGGTGCTACAAGAAGGGCTCTTATCTGTCACAACCTCTGCTGTCACTTTGCAGCAGGGCCTTCAGTTGCAGTTGCAATGAAAAACACGAATAATCACAAATAATGAACTTTTGCGTCTTGCACTCTGAACACAAGTGTTGTGCTCTACAAGCTGCAAGAAAAATCTTTCCAATCCTACTTGCCTGTGTAACACAAACAAAAACTTATTGCTTGGAAAAGAGATTAAGTGGCTGCTTATATTGTCCTGGAATCAGTGGAGAACCTTTTCAGAAGAATCCTGAAAGCCCTGCTAGAAAACTGATGAATAATGTCCTGAAACAATTAATTCCAAGTATTTTCCCTGGTAGCATAAATGTATTTATCAAATGGATTTTTAAAATACCACACTAAGAGGTATTTCCTACTGTAAGAATGGGAAACTAGAATGTGAAATTGGAATGTATTTGCCCTCATGGACCCTTGCTGTCTCCTAGGATCTTTCTGAAGTCAATATTTAATTTAACTTTCACGGTTCCTATATTTCCTTCTTCTGTTTTTCCTGTTCCTGACTAATGGGATTCTGTAAAAGCATATGGGTCTGTATGTGAGGGTCTGCTTGTCATCAACATACTTTTAATAGCATAAATAGTATGTCACCTTTTTAATTTAAAACATTAGTCACCAACAATTCCGATTGTATAATTATTTTATATGCCAACATCTAGAAGTAGAAGTAATAAAGCAGGGAAGCACATGAGCTGGGAAGCTCTGGGAAACTCTTAAATAATGAAAAATAAAATACTGTGGTTACATGCCTTCCCGCTTCTCCCTCTTCTAGGACGCTCCATGGAAACGATATTTCCAGTGTTCCAGAAGGTTCTTTCAACGACCTGGTGTCCCTGTCCCATCTGTAAGTACTCTTGTCTGGGTTCATCTGCTTAACTGATGGTTTCAGATGTGTAAAACATCAATATTATTACAAATTGAAGATGGTTTAGCTTTTCTGGTTTTCCTGTGCTCACTTTCCGTGTTCTGCTCTGGATATTCATAGCAAATCTTTTCAAAGGAAATAAAAATCCTTCAACCTGTTGTTATTTGTAACTGACACATTTTCTTAAGGGAAACCAAATGAGAAGTGTGACAGTTTGCTCTTCTGTGGACTTTGAGGCTTTCTTTCAGCATCATCTCTGTGAAATACAGTGTTAGAGACTGTGAGTGAGACAGGAAGCCTCCCACAAAGAGCAAATATTAAGCAAATGTGAATTCTTTACTTAATAAGTGTCATATGTTTTGCATACTGAAATGTTGTCAGGTTATAAACTCGTTGATGGATCGCTATTTAAGGCATATATATTTAATTGCATGGAAACTGGCCATTTTACTGCATTAATACTTCAGTCGATAATTTGCAAAAATTATTAGAAGTTTCAGATATTTCAGGAAATTGCTGTCGTATTGCTGGAGGTCTGGGAGATTTTTAAATGTAGCTCAGTTGAAGGAAGAACTATAAAGACAAATAGCTGCAGTTGTTACAAAATAAACCTGAAGCGTAGCAGTTGGTGCCAAGGACCTGACAGGAAACGTTTTTAATAATGATGTGTGACACTGCATATAATTAGATAGTAGATGTAAAGGAAAAGTAATTTTGTGTAGCATGTTTCTTGATTACTGTCCTCAAGTAATCAGAGGGTTGAGTGTGTTCTGGTCACTTTGTAAAGTTCCCAGTTTCACCAGCTGATAGAGATGTCTTCTGCCCTGATGATGTATACATTATATACAAGACATCTGAACAGATAGGTGTGCATTTAACACAGGGGTTATATCTCTGTCTTTGCAACCTTAAACATGCCCTTCAGATCACTCTCACGAGCACAATGTTCAGTTCATATTTACATATTTTATGGGTAGCAGTTATGTCCTCAGACTGTGCCTGTAACAGCTTTCTGCCTCAGTTTCTAATGTTTGTAGGGACAGAAATTGCATATGAGCAACTTAAGCAATTCCAACACTTGCTGAGAAGTAACCTGCTCTTTCAACCTTACACCTTGGTATCTAAATCAAAGAAAATATTTGCTTGGCACAAAAGGTATTTCTTTGCTGTCTACACAGTATAGTCAAGTCATTTCCTATGTTGTTTGGGAATGAGAGTCTGACGGTGCCAAAGCCCTTCATCTCCTTTTGGGAGTGCAGTGACACCTTCCATACTGAGAATCTGGCTTCTGAGTGTAATTTTAAAACTCGAGAGATAAACATATCATGCCCCATTTGCTTGGATTTTCCATAGGGTTTACTTTAAATGAAGTGCAGATACAATTTTCCTGGGTAAACCGTTCACCTTAGGGAGAGATAAAAACCCCTTTGGCCCAATACAATCACTGCAGTCTATCTGTTTAGATGTATGTGCTGCCAGAAATGTAAAATACACAAAGCTCAAATGAACAGTAATAAATAGGATCCATAAAATAAATAAGACCTGTCTGGGGTGTAATTTGCACAGTTGAACAATTGAATTTTACAGTGCAATTGTGCTCTCCAATTTCTCAAAGAGGATTCTGAAACTTTTAGCAACCACAATTTTACTCTTCACATGCTAGAGGAAGCTGTGCTTATTCAAACAAAGTTACGCATAATTGAAAATAAATTCATGTTGCACTCTTCCTGATACATAGATCTTCAAGGAGAAAGCATACACTTGGTAGTATTTTGACAATGATACAAATGGTTGCTACTCATCAAACTCATAATGCAGAGAACAAGATTTAATGTTGAATTTACAAGCTTTGGCTAACAGGAGGATTGGTTGCATGGCTGGAGAAAGCTGACTACCAAGGTGTTAAGCAAGATGAAGCCTGGGCTTTCTGCATCAGGGCAGTTTGGGGTGGGGGGAGAGGGAGGGTATCAAATTAACCTTTGGAATTGCAAAGAGAAATTGGTGTTGCGTAGCCAAAACTATTGATTTTAGTCAGAGACTTTTGTTATAGCTTGACATGGGTTTGTAATTGGAAGAACAGAACTGAGATCTAGATACTTCGAGCCATGGCTGTCTAAACCATATAGGGAAATGTCCCCCACATTTTATGTACATTATAGTATTGAAATGTAACTGTTATAACGAACTGTAGCTGATGCACTTCACTAAAGACAGAAGGAGGTTTCTATATGACACATGCACACTGGTTTTGTGTGCTTTATTACTTCATATACTTGAATCGTGTCATCAGCTGTTTAAGCCATGACTCTACTAACTTGCTAAGCCCAGATCACTGATGAAACATTATGGCACTACTGAAGGATGATGGGTATTAGCACTTTAAAAGAACCCCAAGTCTGCTGGGGCAGAACTGAGACCACCTCAGGTAGGCCAGTTGCTGCATGTGCTGTCCTCACCAGTCACTGATGCGCACAACTCTGTAACTGGTTCCACTCCCAAACTGCCCACAAGGAAACAAACATCCTGGCACGCCCAGGGCTCCCCAAGGACACCCTTGGCCATGGTGCTGTGCACAACAGGTCTGTCTGTCAGATAGATTTTTGCTCAGATTCCTAATCCTGTTGAATCATCTCATCTTTACTCAAATTCACATTTATTACCTATAAAAATAAGCTGTCCCTTCTCTGTTTCTCCACATTGTCATGGCTAAAGTTTAATTAACTTTATTCTAATTTGCCTCAAAAAACATTAGTAATGTCTGCAGAGAAATATCCATGCAACATTTGGAACCTGCTGCTGGTTCTATTTCAGTACAGCACAAAAACATTTACCTTCTGGAAATATTTTGTTATGATGAGCAAAGAGATAGAGTATGTTAGAACTCATGACCACAAGAATTCCATATAGTTCCTAGAAACAAATAGAAAAAACACAGATTATGGAAAGATGCATGTGATACATCTGCAGTTGCACAGCAACGTTACTGGTAATCAATTCTAGAATCTATAGAGTGGTTTTATTTGTAATGTAGTTTGTAAAAGTGAATTAACACAGTAACTAGTTTTCTGTTGTCCTCCCAGTCCCATTTTATATATGGCAGTTGTTCTACACTAAGGTTAATTCCTTGGTCCAACTTTCACTGCTGCCTTTTGTTTGACCTTGGACAAGTGAGCCAGTTGATCACAGTTACAGGGTCAAAAAGTCAACCCAGTAGGTTTTTTTTCCATTGTAAGCAATGGATTTACGGAAGGAATGGATGGATATTTTATAATACTGTGCTGCAGCACACATTTAATTTTGATGAATGAGCCCTAGACAGGGTTTGAACCTATGAACTCTCATTATGGATCTGTCTAGGGCGCAGTGGGTTCATTAGTCACTCCAATAGAAATGTATCAACAAATTTACTGAGGTTTCTATCTTAATAACCTGTATGATATGTTTTTGTTTGAAAAAAAGATTGAGTTTAAAAATACCATCTTAAAACTAGTAAAAGTATGGAATAGAAAAGTCTAAAACCTAGTTTTAGTCATTGATTTCTTTAGTATCTCTTCCCTGTGCTTATATTTATTTAGTTAATTTTCCCCCCATGGCAATTCAGGTGATGTAAAGCTAAAAGTCTCACATTTACTTTCATCAAAATAAATTCAAACTTCCAATATGTATTTCAAAAATTGTTTTTAAACTGACTTTTCTGAAGTTTGGACTTTGTAACTGACTGATTTCCTGAAAAGAAACTTTATTAATAGGAAAAATATTGGTACAGATGGGTCAAGGCAGCACCTAAATTTTAGGTTAAAAACTTTGTTCTCTTTTGGATAGATCTCTGAAAAATGAGAAAGTTTACACAATGTGAACACACCTACTCCAACCATATGACCTAACTCCAGTGATAGGGTAACCAGAAAATGTGTTCTCAAAGCCATGAACAAGCTTAGCAGACACCAGGATGTGGTCTGAAAATAGAGACGTCCTCTGTGTGTGTGTTTCATTTAGTGAGGGGACATTAATGTGAGTCATCAGATCCAAACTGAATGACACTGTTCACTATTAGAATGTTCTCACAAAGGCCAAAGACTTAAATAAAACAAGGCAACATGGCACATTTGATGGAAGCAATGTGCCTGGTGAGGTGACATTGCTCAAGCACAAATATTGGGAAAAAGGGATTTATTGTTTGAAAAAGTGATTTGTTGTTAGGTATTTATGAAGCCTCACTAACTAATGATGAGAAGAAAGGAAAGAGTGGGAATACTGGACGAGAAAAATCTAAAAGACTTCCTGGATGCTCAGAATATTTCCCACATTTTGAAGTAAACATTCTTGTAAATGTGTAGAATAAAAAGTGCCTCAGTGAGATCAGGGATGTTATTACTTTTTCTGCCACCAAGCTAACTGCTGTTAACTGTCTCACACAACCAGGGCTCTAGGTACCAACCCTCTGCACTGCGACTGCAACCTCCGCTGGCTTTCCGAGTGGGTGAAGGCAGGGTACAAGGAGCCAGGGATAGCCCGCTGCAGCGGGCCTGATGCCATGGTGGACAGGCTGCTGCTCACAACTCCGACTCACCACTTCCAGTGCAAAGGTAGGAGCAAGCCAGGAGGCTCTTGGTTCTGTCCTGTTTCTTTGCCTCATACAGTGCCTTATTTTTATACTCTTGAAAACTGTTTGGTTTTAAAATGAGTTTTAAAGCTCATTTTCAAGTGTCCCTCCACAAAGTGCAGTTAACTGCACCGCTGGAAGGAAAACCAGCTAACCTCAGAAGAGTTAGTCTTGCTGTGGCTTGCACCAGGCTATATAATGCTGAGTTGGCATATAGGATGTTGTTGGAAATTATTTGAGCAAATAAATGGGTTTGGCCTTCTAACTACCCCAGAAAACTTTGGTAAAATAAGGGTTATTTTAAAAATATAGATCTTTCTAGTTGTTACATACAGTTACTTGAAAACTGAGAAACTGAGTATTCTTCTGGAAAGCAAATATTTACCAAAAGTACATTTTGATTTGAAGATCTGCACACTGTCTCATCACCTCTGCATCAGAAACTGTAGAGTATGGAAAGAGTTTCCTGTCCAAATACAGTGTGCATTCATTCAGGAGAAAGTTGGGGTGCAGCTATTAAAAAGTAGGGGCAGTAAGCAAAGGAGGGGTGTGGCGTTAGAGAATACATAGACAAAATGGTAATGAACACAGGGGGGGTTGTGAAGGAAGTAGCTTATTACTGAATGTAGGTTAGGTGATACTAATGTTATTTAACAATCATGTTGTTATTGTAAAAAAAGGTTTGGAAGGTTAGTTTAGGTTACCAGCAAGCACATGAAGATGGAGCTATATTTAAAGTGGAAAAGATGGGTCAGTAACATCTCTTAGAAGTGGAAATGAGGGCATAAAACCAGCTTTGTGTGTGTCAGAGTGCCATGCACATTTACAGCACTGCTTGGCAGCATGATTTTATAGGGGCAGAGATTGAACTGCTCAACAAACAAATGATGGTGTTGAGGTGGGAACACAAGTTCCAAAGACTGAGCTGAATTTACTGTCCTTTGAAATATATTTTTAATAACTTTAACATAATTTAATTACTTTGAAGTGCCAGTCTCAAAACAATTCTGAAACTGACTATACTTATCAGAAGTATAGACTTCATAGCAGTCTCAAATATGAAGTGCAAATAGGCTTTTAATACTAAAATTACCAAATAATGCACTTGTTCACACAAAATGAAACACAGAAATTGTTCATATTTACATATTAAACAGGGTCTGAAAAATAATCCAGAAAGAGAAGCTAAATGACTTATTAATTCTGAAACTGTGATATATGTTATGCTCACTTGCTCACTCAAAACTAAATAGCACTTAGGTTTTCTTAAATAAGGAAACCTGTGGTCCAGACTATTGAAAACAGCTCTATGGGGTTTTTTGTGTAAATATTGCTTTGGTCCACTAGAAAGCTGATGGGTTTTCTACTATTGCAACTCTCTCCATTGTTCTCTTTATCTGCATAGAAAAGGCGAAAAAATACTAACTCAGAGGTGGTCTTTGAACAAGCACCAACAGTTGATGCTCTGGATGAGTGGCAGTATACTCCAAGAAGATTCAGACCCTACCAACATTCACCTTTTTCATCACAACAGATAGATTTTGAAAAGCAATGCATGATTTCATAGCTTAACCAATGTTTTTACTCTGTGACTGAGCACAAGGTTATGTCTTAGCAGAGCCAAGAAAATAACAGTATGTAATGTGCAAGTCATGCAAACTCAGCTCTGCTTTTTATTAAATTGCCCTTCTACTTATGCAGTAGAGGAAAGGAATGCACTGGGCTGAGGGCATTTTGCTATATGGATTTATAAATCAAATCCACAAGGGCAAATTAATGAACTATTTAACCGCTAGGAGCTAACACCATTCTTATTAGCTCATACATTGGTTAGCTTTGTTCTATGCCATAGGAACAAATGGAAAATGTGTGTGTGTTAGGAAATAAATAAATGATAGAGTAGATACTGGCTTACTGACCTCTAAATCTGGAAGAGCAGCACTGCTGCCTGTCCCATGAGCCTTCTGAGGAGCTACCTTCATATATTCTTTATATATTCTACCTTCAGGACAAAATGGGCTCAGATATGTCACATTCTACCTCCTGTCAGTTACAGAAATTCAGTTGTTATTTCCTCTTGTCCTCAGTCCAAGTTAAAAACATGTATAGCATTTAGTCAGGATAAACACAAAGATAGAAGAGGGTGACAGGACTCTGCTATTTCATTTTTTGGATTGGTTACTTCTGTATTTTTTCTTCTTTATCTCCTGTTACACTGTGCAGTCAGTGGCGCTGGTAATGCCACCATCAGCACAGGATCAGGTGACAGGGTATAGCCTTGACATCGGAGGTGCTTTTCAGCTGAGACTCCTTGGTACCACTTCTGTCATGTTCTTACCTCCTGGTGGTGCTGTGCAAATACTCAAAGTTACTTACAGAGGTTTATATCTCGTACAGGATGGTCCATAGCAAATCCTTGACTATTGGGGATGTTTTCAACCCTGGCTTTGGTAACCTTCTACAGCTCCACCTTCTCTCTAACATCAAGTATCAGCTGCTTTTCTTCACCTTGAGGATGTTTCACAATTTACTTCTCTCTATCATTTATCATGCAATAACAGAAGCTCTGCACCCACTTGTGATTAGGGCAAATACAAATTTAAGTTATTTTAAAACATATTCCCTTAAAACTGAAATAAAAATCTTCTTGAGTCTTTACTGCCTAGTTTAAACCTCTTTAAAGTGTTAGGTTTGGGTTTTTACATGTTAAATGCACTAACATTTGAAATGTAACCACTTCAAAATAATTTCTTTAACCATGCATATAACGTTTTTAATTAGCTTTCTGTATAATCTCAGCAATAAAACATTGATTGCCTTGGTACCCCACATACTTAATATTGTTTCAGTCTGTGTTAATTTTCCTGCTCACCACAAACATCACTACTTCTCTGTTCTGTTAAAAAAATGTTTTTTATGGAGTGGTTTAAATATGGCCATGTATAATTATCTGCATATATTTACATCTTTGCATAGTTGTCTTTGTTGCATTTTGCTGACATAGCTGAATCTTGATAATCAATCATAGTTCTGGGCAGAACAGGAAGCAAACAAGTTTTGGACTCAGTTAAATTTAAGGATGGTAGAATACTTTGCACCTAAATACTCCCACAAGCCTGTAGCTAAATCTCTCTTATGCATGTTTTTCATTTCTGCTGGTGCATCTGCACTTTCATTCTTGTTACCAGCCATAGAAATGTCATGTTATAGTTCCCTAGGGGTTGCTGTTGCAGAATTTCCAGCACTGAGAGAAGGAAACATTGCTGAAAGCCATATATGTAAGCCCACTCTCTGGAGCAGCATGTTTTTTTCAGAGCTGATGTTTTGCACGTCCAGGAGAGTATAAGCATCATTGAGACTTGCCTAGCACTCGGTTTAAGTACTTAAAATCTCTGTAATCCCTGGGAATCCCATGCTGTTGTGTAAAGTTGCACCCACAGCATGTGTGTTTGTGCCAACACAGGGTGAATACTGCATTAGGAAAGAATGATTCCCGTGTGAGCAGAGGAAGTATTAATTTTGTAATCCATTTCTCTACTAATACACTGTGTTTTTCCTTTCCAGAGCCAGTAGATATCAGTGTTATGTCCAAGTGTAACCCCTGCCTCTCCAATCCTTGTAAGAACAATGGGACATGCAGCAGTGATCCAGTGGAGTTTTATCAATGCACTTGCCCTTTTGGCTTCAAGGTATGACTGCAAAGGAACCACATGAAAAGCTATAGATTGTTCCCCATCCCATCTGTTTTGTTAATTGTTGTACCTTGAGAAGTCAGCTCAGGCAGCTGAGCTGAAAAGATTTCTTACTCAAGCAGGTCGTGTGTGACCTTGCAACTGCGCCCGCTACAAATGTTACCCTGGCAGTAGGAAAGGTGTTTCTTCTCGCTGTGCCATGACTAGACAGATCTTCCTGAGGCACTTGCTCTAGCTGCCCCTACTTTGAGCAGGGTGGTTGAACCAGAGGTCACTTCTAGCCTTGGGTATTCTCTGATTCCGTGATGCAGACATCCATATGAAATAGCAAGTTGGTCTTCCTTTTGATTTCCTTTTTCTTTTTTTTCCCAGCAACAAGATAACCATTTCATAGACTACCAGACCAAAAGGGAGGATGAGAACTAAGGGCCAGTTTAGTCCACAATGACAGAATGTTGATATTTGCTAGCCTACATCCACCTCACACAGACTGATTAGCAGAAGGGTGATAACTGAGTAGACACAACCCCAAGCTCAGCTATCTGACTTTAATGTCCATGGAGTCATCTGCAAATGTGAAATCCCGTAGGTAACAACTGTTGTAAGCACACAGTGTCAGATTCTTGATAACAGATTAGAAAATTGGAAAATCATGTCGTTGAGAATTGCAATTTCTCCAGTAGTGATGTATAAATTCCCATTGTTAACATCACATCATGAGAGCTTCCAAGACTTTGTTCCAGAGTTGATACAACTGGAAACCTAGCTCGGTAGTCAGTAGCTGAAGGATAAATATAAGTAATAAATGAGGCATATGATCTATTCACAGCCTGGGGGGGGAGACTGGATATTATAGCCAAAGAAGTAGGTTGCATCTTGTAGACCGTGATTTTATTTGCCTCATTGGGTATTTCTTACAGAGTCTTGGTCAGTTGAAGCAGATGCTCATAAAACACAGTCATAAGAGCAGTAGGGGAAAAAAGACAGGCAAGACCAGACATATGTGTGGGAAGTAAACTCAAGTATCCATGTCATGCATTTCTGGTAGGATTTTAGGAATTAGTTGGTTCTGATGATATCATCATTTCCCTTCTCTGTTTGCCTAGGATACATCCCAGACGCTAACAGAGTAGCTGTAGATCCCTGAAACATTGGAAGAGGGAAGATCTAAAGTTAATTTCTTTTATTTTGCCCCAGTGCCCCCATGAGTGCTATGCAAGAATAATAACAGTTATTAATTATAATAATAATTATATTGATAACAATTAATAGCAATATTAATAATAATTCTCCAAAGTAACTGAAAAAGCCACTGGAAACTTCCTCTCATTTAAAATCCTTCCATCCATAGTAATTTTTCTAGGATCTTGAAACACCACATTGTAAAAAATTCATTCACCTGAAAGTAACTACCTGGTTACAGTTTGATTTATCTTTGCAGTGAGGGAAACGGTGGCTGTTTATCACTTCAGGTTAATGGAACAGTCATTTTAATTTGATGTTTGACATAAACTAGGTTGAATTCTGCAGGCAGGACTAGGTGACTGTTGGGATAAATTCAAGGAAAATGCAGGAAAATACATAAATCTTTGTGTATAACTTACCCTGTAAGCTGTGAATTGTGGAAGATATCCAGGTAGTTCAAAGTAGAAAGGTGTTGATTATGGTTTTTTTTTCCCCTTAGTGTTTTCTTGGGTTATAATAATATTTCTGTATTAGCAAATGCACTAGTGTAGATGCATTTATACCTCTAGAAGACACATTTAGAAAAGGAGGATTTAGTAACAGTAATAATGATGAATAATCCTCTAGTTATATTAGCAATCACTTTCTAGTGTACCTTAGACCTCAGTACATACAAAATACATAATTTTACTGAGAAAGGTTTTGATAAACTCTTGAAGTGACTCAGTTTAAACAATCTCATAGAGCATCCAGCGTTTCTCCCCCCTCACACGCTTCCTCAGGTGCCATCCAGTGTGTGAATGTAAAACCTGAAGCCGCTCGTTTGCTGACATCCCAGCGCGGCAAAGCGCAAACAGCCCCGGGCATGGCACCGAGAGCAGAGTTTAAAAATACTGACTGGATAACGGTACAGGGAGAGCTGGTGGAAATTTAATAAGCACAAAAAAGAACTGCGTGTCTTTACCACAGGTTTTTGAATAAAAATGAAATTTGACAGGTCCAAATGCAAACCATATGAAAGGAGCACTCTATCTACCACGCAGTTCTCCACCAGAGATTCATGCTAATTCAATAACAATACCTTGCTTCCTTCTCACCAGCCAGCACCAAACAGCTCTATCCATCTGGAAGCTATTTCCCAGACCTTGATAAATTGCCCTAAATCTGCCCTCTCAGCATTTGTTTTTCCTTGTTTGATGTAGATTTTGAAAAAATCCTGTGTGGAAGAGTGCATCAATAAAGTGAAAACCCAC
The DNA here is from genome assembly GCA_013399135.1 of Heliornis fulica. Lineage (NCBI taxonomy): Eukaryota > Metazoa > Chordata > Aves > Gruiformes > Heliornithidae > Heliornis > Heliornis fulica. The sequence continues at coordinate 525,918 of VXBZ01010664.1, forward strand.
CCCTTTTTACAAATATAGGTTCACTCAAACGAGCTGTCGGCTTTATGGTGTTCCCTGGAAAGGGACAGACAGTTACAGATGGCTTTCTGGGGTTCCTGTGCTCATGCTAGCCTTCAGGAAAAAAAATAGTGGGCCTTCAAGCAGAAAGCCACCAAAGTTACCAGCTGCCAAACTGGTGCCTGATGGAATCAGGAATTTCTACTGGTTACCTGTAGTCACAAAAGCCTGTAGTGTTATTTTGCACTATCGCGTTGATGATGGTTCAATCTCTTTATTTTTCAGGATCACAAAAATGTTTCTGCTGCTGCATGTGTACCTTACAGGGCTCTTAGCAATGTGTAATGCTGCCTGTGATGGGTTTGAGTAAACTTACAAGTGAGATAAGTCATGGACCACCTGAGCTGAGAGGCCAGAGGGCCGGCCAGTTGTGTCTGATGACAGAAATACGGATTGCTCACTTAGGAACAGGGCAGGCTGCGTGCTGATAGCTATCTCTGCTGCTGCTGCTCTTTCCTTAAAATGGGTGATGAATGGGTTTGCTAGAGATAAACCATGGCTGAAACAGTGTTTTTTCGCTGGTTCTTTGGGGACAAAGCCCCAAAGACAGCGGGAGGAGGTGTGAGAGTGGCGCCTACGGTGACTGGCAGGCTGCACAAGCTTCAGCTCCAGGGTGCCAGCAGCACCGGCAGGAAACATCTCCTACTGGTATGAAAGTTATGTTTTCATATTAAACACAGACATAGGTGTAATTATCCACTGACTTTTTTTTTTCCTCTTCTTCATAGCATTCTTTGAAAGATTATTTAAATAATGTGTGGTTTAGATTGTGAACTATGATTACAAGGAGAGAGATGAAGCTTTCTTCTGCTCTAAATGCTGCTGGCCACCTGCAGTGCAAGTGTGTGTGTAAGTGCAGCTGGTGGCTGATAAATAGATCACGGTACCCCGCTCATTCATTGTCCTGCAGAGTGTGTGGCTTTTCTCTATTCCCATTGATACCGTGAAATCCAGTCGGTGGGTGTTAGAATTCAAGAGAATCATCAAACTTGCAATCAATAAGCCATTGAGAAAGGATTTGCTTGAATAGCTGTAGTAAAAACTAAGGTGAGTGAAACCAGTGCTCAGAGTGCTTTGCTCTTGCTGTATTCTGAAATGTCCGTTTGGATTTTTGGCTGATTTTTGTGTCTTTTGCACCTTTTTTTTTCCCTTAAAACTGAGGTAACAACCAGTTAAGGAGTTTTCTTTCTTCCAAAAAAAAAAGTTATTTGTAGAACTGAGAAAAGAGAGTTTCAAATACATCTGTGCTTTATGTGAAATGAAACATTTCCAACCTGGCATATTAACTGTGGTACCTACCTCGGCATCGCCACAGCCCCTTTGATTACTCAGACCGATGGGTGCCCGAGCTATTGGGGTACAGGGGCTCTTTGTCAGCTCTGTTACCAAAAGCTGCAGTGGAAAGTAGACAGGTAAAATCAGCAGAGCACACATCCCACACTTCAGGCAGCAGACGCTGATGCATGTCTGTGGTAGAGTTGCTCTGTAAATTTTATCCAGCTCTGTTCACCTCCCTGTTGAGTTCAGGCAGTGTCCTGACTTTTCTAGCAGCACAGCAGTATCTTGAGGGTTCAGGCAATTTCACCAGTCATCCAGAATGACAGATACAATCGGAAAAATCCTGGGTAAAGCTCTTGGGCTTTGGAGAGACAGTATTCTTTGCAGCCAGACTCTTGTGGTGGGAGGCATTAGAGTGAAGCCAGAATGATATTTAGTGAGGAAGCTGGCTCCAAAGTTCTGCTAGGAATTTGGCTTTTCCTGCTCCCTGCCCCTCCCCCCACCCTGGTTTTTGTCCCTGAAAACAGGGTTAGAAATTGAGAATCTTAGAACAAAGTGCCTCTGGGATAGGCGGGATTCGTGTCTCGCATGTTGTACACAGATACAACTGATGTGCCAGCACTGGAGGGGATAGATGTGGCTGAGGCAGAGCTGAGGCTGCTCAGTACAGGACTCTTAAGCAGGTTACAGCAGTACAGACCCCGTGTCTTTAGCATGGGCTTGGTGCTGCTCATGCCTTAGGTTTGCTTGGGGCATGGGTAAATGATGCTTGCTGTATTTGCACTTTGCCATGTAGGTGGACCTCTGTAGTGTTGCATGAATAATCTGTCAGAGTCCTAGAGAAACGGCTGGTTTAGGAGTGTTTAACATAGAACTGATCTTAAAACATAGATATGGTAGTGTTTGCTCATGTGCTAATACTCTGGCCAGCTCTTACAGGTCAAGGCTGTGGCAGTGCAAGTCTATTCCAGTGGGCTGGTTTCTTGCTTGGTTATGCTGGTTCAGGTAGGGTTATGTGAATGCAACCAAGTGCAGAGTTTGGCTGCTGATGCATCCAGCTGTGTGAGAGGCCATCCCTGGTTTGTTAGGCTAACACTGCTTGGAAATATAACCCCATGCTTTCGTTTCTTTGAATCCATTAACATATGCATATGAGTCCAGATACACATCAGTCAGTGCACAGTTAAATCCCTGGGTTGGAATTGCAGCGGGAGGAGAAATGGGAAGAAACTCTGAAACCAACCTGTGAGACAGGACAGCAAACATCTCTGCCTTCACATCTTACTCCACCTTGGTTGTCTTCACCTCCCAGTGTCAGGGTTGGGGGACAGACAGCAGAATGCAAGCTCAGTGCCAAGTTTTCATATGAGGAAATCAGTGCAGCTGATTCTGCCTTGAACTTTCATTCTGATAAATTCTCCTGGAGCGCTTGTTTATGTGATCTGGGCTGTTGTATTTTGTATGTTTGTTTTAACCATGCTTAAAATACTTATTAATGAGTGTTGAAGAAGCATTTTCCACTCTTACTATAATAAAGTGGAAAGCCTCTGGGGAATGAGAAATAACGGGTGGCCATGTAAACTGAGTAGACCTGTATTTGTGTATGGATTTTTAGGGCAAACACCAGTGTCAGCAGTAGGTGGTTATAATTTTGTATTATGCTCCTAGGGCAGAAAAAAACCTGCAGAAATCACATTATTCTCCCATGTATGCTTATTCTGTAACACTGTACTATGTAGCAGTCAGATTTTTGTTTCTTTTGCCCTTTCTGTTATAGTAGGTCTGAAGAAAATGGAGAGTTAGGTTTAGAAAGCATAAAAATGAAAGGCTTAAGGAGGGATTACCAGCACAGTTGCTGGCTGAAGGTGGTAGGCATGCAAGCCCTGTAAAACACATAGTACCGTACTGCGGCGTGCCCTAATGAGGGCTTTAGCAATAAAGCCAGCTCTGAAGAGGTGTTTCCATTTTTGTTTGGCCAGCAAGAAAGCAGATGTTGAGCAGCTTTGGGCATTTGCTGTGTTTGTTCAGAGCTGCATCAGAAGCAGCTGAGCAGTTAAGGTGAATAGTAAGCCATACCCACAGGTGGGCACAGTGTCAGTGTGTTGTCACTGTGGATTATTCCTCCAGCTTTGTTTTTACTACTGGTTTTCTGGTCTAGTTCTAAATGGCTCAGGAGACCAGGCTTCCAAACCTTCTTTTCCCAGGGTTAAGGATAAGTTTTTATTGGCACCTAGTCTGAATTTCAGGCTCTTGTTCTCATTTTTGCCTGGTGCTATAACACTAAATAGTAATTTTTCTTCCTCTGTGGTTTGTCTGTCTTTCAGGTGATTGCTGGTTGCTCTAACTCTGCTTAATCAAGCTCTCTTTAACCAGCTCTTAATTTTCTGCTTCCCACCATTTCCACATAATTGAATCAGTTCAAGTAGCTGGTCACAGCTGAAGATCTTTATGGTTAGATTGTCCTGTGATTGTCTGTCATCTGTTATCCTTGAGGCTTTCTTGGCATTGACTGTGTTTGACAGTATGACTTTTGGGTTTCTTTTGTTGTCCAAGAACATGAACAGAGATTGTCCTGGGAGGTCAATTGCCTTGTTTTCCCCTTCCCTTTGGGGATGATGGAATTGGTGAAGTTGCTGTAAGCAGGCTAAGCTGAAAAGAAAGCTGTATTTATCTAGTGAGAGTAAACTCTCTCCTTTTAACAGAAATTATGTAAAGCCAGACTAGCTTGAGAATTAGTAGGTTATTCAGAAGGGGTTAGTGCACATACAGCACAGGATAAAGTTGTCCAAAGCTTTCCACACTCCACTGCTGACAGCATCAGGCTCCAGTGCTGAGCCAGTGCAGGACAGGCTCTTCCTGCCATGGCTCCTCAGGGGTCCCCTCCTTGTACATCTGAGTACCTCTGAAATAGATGTTATCAGAGTGGAAATGTTTGATTTCTTTAGTACCCTGAAAAATTGATTTGCATGTGAGCAGTTCCACACCAAAAGCCTGCATCCTTAGCAGGCAGGGTTGCACTGGCAAAAGTTCTTTCAAATGGACTGTGACTCCTCCAGCATCTTTAACTCTATTGATTTCAGAAATCTAGTGAGTGCTTTGGAGAATTTTTAATCACATAAACCCTGCCTCATGTTAGGTTTCATTTGGTTCCTCTGCATGTGGCTCCTCTCTTTCATGCAGACTGCATTCCATACTTTGTTTTGCATAGGCTAATTGCCTTCAGGAATAAGTTTAAAATACAACAGTTGTATTTTCTTTTATTTCTTATTAACAAGAATTGTGTTTCCTATACAAATGTCCTGGTTTTATAACTTTGTCTACAGTACTCATGTTAAAAAAGAGCCACTGGCTTTTGATAGCCTGAGAGGGAAATTTTCGTTGTCACTGCAACGTGTATTTTAAAATAAATTGGCCCTTAAGGGTTTTGAGGGTAATGAAAACATTGTTCTCATTCATGAATATTGGTTGAATTAGAGACTCCATATAAAATATTCAATATCTTTTTTACATCAGACATTTGGGGTTGGATTTTATTTCCAGAGGCAAAAAATCAACTCTTTTCAGTGTTCCTAGTTTTCTCCTACATTCCCTGAAACACTGACAGCGATGTGCATCAGGCAGTTGATTGAATAACCTTGGAAGCTCTAGAGCCCCTGCCCATCCAGTGTGGCACCACTGGACTCAGAACAGACACGTGCTATGTGAATTGACACCCTGATAGACAAGTGACATATCTTCTGCCATTGATTAAAAGCCCAAAAGACCATTGAAGCCCAAAGTGCTTATGGAAGGAGAGGTTTAGAAGGACAATCAGGATTTACATGGTAATTAATATAATTGCAAAATAAACCTCAGATGTCCACTGAGAATTAAATTTCTTTCTCAGAGGAGAAGAAACAGAGATTTTAAAAAATAATATGATGAATCCTTGCACTTTGACTTTGACAGACATATTCTTGATTACCAGCTACAGAGGTAATGGAAGGTGTATTATACCCCGGAGGATCATAAATCTTTCTGATTTAAATAAAATGAGGCTTAAGAGAGCAGAGTTCGCCTAATTTGCTATAAATTGACAATTGTGATTTATTAACAAGGACAAGGAAGTCACTAAGAAGTGCTGCTGCCATGCCCAATTATTGTTTAATCAGATGCCAGATGAAGCTAGACTGGCATAGAGGATAACTATACAGTGCTGAAGATGGTGGGGTATAAATAACTATTACCTGTATTTTTACTTCAGTCACTAACCCCAGGAAAGTTTTCAGAGGGAGTTAAATCAGCCAAATGTGGGACAGGAAGGCAGCAACAAAACCAATATCAATGTATCACAACCACATCATGGTTGTGAACAGTGAAGAACTTTTTTTGTCTTATTGCTGTGTCAGTGTAACAACAGCTGTAAAAGAATGGGAAAAAGAAATCAGAAATATCTAGGTAAATTCAAATTTATTTTAAAACATTTTTCAAAACTAGAAATTCATTAGATTAATTATTTGTGAAATAAATTGGCTTGTAAATTGCAATCTTGAGAACATTTTCATTACCCTGTTGGGACAGAGGACTAAATAAAGTTAATTCATCACCACTGTGTGTACCCTAAGCTGGAGGCATCCAAGGTGTGGATGTCTGTGGCAAGGTCTGCGTTCAGGAGGCATCACAGCCTTTTTGTGAACAGCAGATGATCAAAATCTTTCAACTTCCACCTGGCAATCTAAAAGCAGTCTGATCCAAAGCTACTGTGATATTCTCTATGCCTTGCCAAATAATTTGTATATATGCCTAAGCAGATGGATCTAACATACACCCTGCCAGCTCTTGTAGTTGTTTGACCTTGCCAATGAGCACCATCTACATCTTTTCCAGACTGAGGCTTAGCCATTATGTTGTGGCCAGAAAGAGCATAAACAAAGAAACACCATCACCTGGACCTACTGAAGGGCTTCAGGCCACTGTATATAAATATATATATATATGTGTGTAACCTGTCTACGTATATCTTAGAATAAATGCAATCAATTAGGAAATCATTTTCAAATGGTTCGACTGGTAAAATAAAAGTAATTCCCAATACTATATTTTTAGCCCTTCCTGCAGAAGAAATATAGATTAATTTTATATTTTAAAGTTTCTTTCATTCTTCACTCAGATTGCAGCATCTCTAATTATTTGATAAGTATTACCTTCAGAAAGCTGAGTAGCTGTGTTTGCAGCAATCAGGTCCCTCATGCTGCAGTTAGCATAAGATGACATGCTAGCTTTCATAACTTGCTTTAAGATTTGCAGTACACGTAAAACTTTGCCTTTTCACAATCTCATTATCCAAATTCTGTGTTTCTTTGCAAGGAAAGGCTCTAAAATACACAATTGTGAATATAACTTGAGAGAATTTTCCCACCAAACTTGTAACTGAGTGTATTGGCTGTGCAGATGAATTCCTGGCATCATGTTTCCTTGGTCAAGTGTGAAAAATTCTTGGTTTTCCTTGGCATTTACAGCTGCTAAATGTATTTATTACAGGGAAGCTGTTGGATATCATTCTTATTTCCTAGTCTAGTTTTCTGGTGGAATTGAGGTTTATGTGATAAAACCATTCACGAAACATCTCTTGCACTTCCTGCCCTGGGAATATTTCTCTTAAGTCTTCAATTTTAACTATTTATTACAGAGAGATAAAGGTTTCACATGGTGAAGGAAGGTGCTGGTAAAGATGCCACTAGCTGTAAGACTGGAGCATCAGTTCATATGTTACTGGAAAGCTATATGCCATAACTTCAGGAAAACTTTCAGTCATAGTCATTTCACTTTGCTAAGTATGAAAGAAGCAAAACTCAAGAACCCATTCAGGAGTTTCAACTGAATTCTCTTACTATGCCGAGAGTCTGTGTCTTCTATTATTTCTGGATGGTTTTTCCCCCTCTCTCATCCCATCTCATCTCATTCTTTTTTCTGAAGCATCAGGGCCTGTTGCTTGTTTACACACTGCATTCAGCCCTTTGCTATCAGACCTCTGCAGGTCTGAACATATGAACGAGTCCCACTGGCACATCCAGATGTTCTTTGCACACCCCAGCAATCAGCATACATCAGAATTGTTCAGAAAACCGTGTCTAGTAAAACACTTTCCGAGCTCTGTGGAAGCAGCACGAAACTATACATAATGGCTGTAAATGTCCGTTTTTTCTTAATTTTAAGTCATTAGGAGGTTAAAATTTAAAAGCTGGCAGATACTTGTAAGCTTGAATGACATTGCTGGATACACACTTACAGATCTCAGTTTATCTTTCAGTGAATTTTCTTTCAAGCAGATTTCCTTAGCCTGTTCCCCTAGTGCAACAATTGCTTATTAACTTCTGACCAACAGGCTAATACATAAGTTACACCCTAGACCAGGTGTATTGACATTTGTGAGACTGAGAGTTGGAGGCAGATGGATTACTTTCTCTATTAGGAGTATAAAGCACTTGGTTCACAACACGGTGTCTTTGTGGCTGGTAATTCTGTCTGATTTCCCAAAAGCTTTAGCTGTATTTAGAACTTGAAAATTAAGCTGTTCATGAAAATTCCCTAGTTCTTAATTTAAAGTCTCTCAACTATATTTGTCTTCATCTAGTGTTTTTACTAAACACATGAACACTACCATCTGTTCTCCACATATACCATTTAAAGAAAATTTGTTATGAACACATTGTATTTTTTTAATAACTGAAATAAACTTTGGGGTTTTTTTATTTGTAGCTCATTTTTCCAGCGTGCTCTAAAACACTGTAGTCACTGATTGTAATGACAAGGCTGTAATTAGCTGGAAACAAGTCACAAACCATTGAAGCTGGCTTCTGCCTGTCCTCAGGTGTCTTCATCACTAGCTGCATCACATTTCTGCTGCAGTCAGCAGTTTTCTGCACCAGGAGGTTTCTACCTTGTGCCTGTGGTGAGCTCCAAGCTGCCACCTCTTATCTGTGCTGCTGTTAGAATCAGGGGAAGGACAGGGGCCAAATCTCCACCATGTGATCTTGAATGAAGCTTTCTGTCTGTAGACAATAATAACTTGTGAAAATTAATTAAAAAAAAGCAGTGTTTGAAGCTATCAAAGCAAATGAGGGCTCTTTTTTCCCTCCTTTTATCCTTTTTTCTTCCTGCTGAGGTCCTACTTGTTCTTGGGGGTTTTACTAATCATGATGTAATGTTTTCCAGTCTTGGATACTTGTAAAGGCGAGTATTTGGCACAGCTTTACTGAGGAACAGCTTGTATATACCCTCATGCCCAGTACGTGTAATTACTGTTGAGTATGAAATGAAGAGCTGACACTCTAAGTATGGCGGATAGTTTCTCTTCTCATTCCCTGAAATATGGAGCTGGAGAAACTCAAATAAAATCTGGACCAGTGTTCAGATTTAAAAGGGCAGCTGGACTCTGAATATGTAAGTCTTCTGATCAGTTGCAGAAATTTTCTGTTTCAGCACCTAATCCTTTCCTCTCCTGCAGAAAATGAGAGAAATTATATAAAGGTGGTTTTGATCTGATGCTTTCCAAGCAAACTAGATACAAATTTATTGCAGCTTAAAAAAAGCTCTAGAAATAAAATACTGCACACAAAGGGACCTTCATCCTCTATCTGTGAATTGCTGAGACAGTCATATCTTGCTTTCTGTCCTTCAGACACAGTCTGCACCTCTTTTTCTGGTTCAGACTTCATTAAAAGGCTCTTTAGGTTTGAAGCGAATGTACAATATTCTCCTTTGTAACAATAGTTATTTCCAGAGAATGTAATTCAAAGAGTTTTTCCCTACTCACAGGTAAATTAATTTCACTGATGCTTGACAGCAATTCCATTTTTCCAGTAAGAACAGTCTTACTGTAAATTGAGACTAGAGAATTGCATTATTCATTTGAAGGATGTTTCTAGAATGTCTTTAAGCTTTTCTGCTTAGTGACAGTTCTGTACAGAAATAAAATGGCCTTGGTTTGCTGTAGATTTATTAGGACCAATATTTTCTGCAGCTTCTCTCAGAGCTCTTTGTTTGTCATAGTCTTTTGTGTTGGAGGAATCGTACTTGTTTTGTGGGCTCTCAATGTGCTATTGATAAAGTCAACTCACAGAAGATAATCCTCAGAGAAGGATTAAGTGCTGTTTGCCTATTTATTACAAAGAGTAAACTGAGTCAGAGAGACTCCAGTTTTCCTAAAGCCACACAACAACTTAGTGTTGTAATTAAGTCTGATTCAGCGGCACATGCTAATTGGTTTCCATGGTGCCTGAGGCCCAAGAAGCCAATAACTCAGCCATGTTCAGTAAAGAAATGAGAGCTGAGTCTAAGTCATGAAAAATTTCATGTGCCAGTGAGAGAGACTGAAAATGCCTTGCTCTCATTTTAACATTTATCTTTATTAAATTTTTACAAGAACTTTCAAAATAATCTGATTAATTACAGTGGAAGTGATGGGACTGCTGTACGCAGTGTTCAGCTGTGACAAAAACCTTCAGAAAAGCAGATGCTGTGGTTTCTGCTTTGCTTGGCTGCAAAGGGTTTGATATTTAGCAGTAGAGGGCTGGAGAGTGCATACGAAACAGAAATAACTGATGTTAGGGAAGGATCTCTAAAATAGTTCTTCAGGGACCTAATATTTGGGATATTAGAAATATAAAAGATGGCATCTTCCAGCTTCACTGGGACAGCATAGTAAGCACAGAGGATTGGAACTAGGTGGTCTTTGAAGTCCCTTCCAGCCCAAAGCATTCTGTGGTTCTGTGATTCACACACAGATGGACAAGCACCGGCAGTGTTGCAGAGGGGTGGCAGCAGATCAGTGTTGATGCCGCATGGCTCGTGGCCGTGTAGTGCTGGGGACCGCATGGTGCCAAAATAAAACCTGCAGGAGCTTCCCTCGGCGCTTTCCCAGCTCTTCCCTGAGACATTTGGGGGCCGAGGGTTTCAAACGGAGAAGAGCAGGCTGGTTGGCAAGCGCAGCGTGGCTGGAGCAGAAACCCTCTGCCAGCACTCAGGTGAGGTCTTTGCGTGCTGCCTGCACTGCTGTGCCGGGGAAGGAGCTCCCAGGGAGGCAGGGGGCTGGCCAGGTTTTTCTCTAGTTCTTTGGAAATGTTTCTCTTCTGATTCAACCAAGGCAAAGGATGTCCCTGTTTCTTCGTATCTGCACAAATCTGAAAACACAAAGCTGCCTCTCCCCTCCCTGGGGAATGCCGGGGTCAGAGCCTCAGGAAACACAGTTTGGTCTCCTGTTTCTGTAGCAAAGCTCCTCTGTGGTTTTGGATGAAAGTACAGCTACGGCGTGTCTCGCTTCTCCTCACGGTACAATGGCAGCATGTCCTACCTGACAGAGCCCCGAAGCCTTCAGCAGTGTTGGAGGAGTGAACTGTGTGGATGGGGAGCCTGGCACCATGAACAGACAGATCAGAGCAAATGAATGCAGAAGAAAAGTTAACACTTGAAGGCTGGTTTTGGTTTTTAATGCTTTGATTAGGCTTAATTGAGGCTGCACCGATTTCAAGATAAGCACTCCAGAGACAAATTAAGATTCTAAATTAAGATTGCTACTATTACTTATACAGTACTTAAAGCATGAATGGAGCTTGAGCTGTCACAGAGCCAGCACAGACCCTGTCCTCTGGATGCTGGAAATGTGCAAACCAGTCAAGGACTGGGCATCACCTTCTCAACATTGTAGGAGCTACGAGAGAGGTGGGCAATGAGGAACAGGGGTTAGAAAGTGTCATCAGCATATTTGTTCTTCACTCCAGAGCGAGAGTTCCCAAACAGACAGGCAGCCATAGCCAAATGGATCAAACCCAGCCTGGTGTGGATTTCCTGAGAGAGATCTGTCCCCACACAATGCACAAAACCATGTAGCCTCTCCAGAGAGCCACTAGGCTCTTTTGGGAAAAAAGGTAGGGAACATTTTCCTTGCTGAGAGCCGAGCAAGCCTTTCAACCAGCTTTGGTGTAAGAACACAAGAAGTGCTGTAAGGAGACTGTAATACATTTACTGCAGCACTATGTCATGGGCACAACAGCAAATCTTTACTGTTTGAGGAGAGTACACATGCCTGACCACCAGTCCTCTCCAGCCCTCCCAGTACCCATCATCATGCAACTCGGGATGCTGATGTCTGCCTGTTGCCTTTCAAATCTGGTTTGAACCTGTTGTCCATGAATTTGTCTAATGGCTTTTATACTGACTTTACAAACTCTTGTGGTAAAAACATCTCAGAAGTCAATAATTTGGAAGAAATATTTTTTTATATTTGTGTTAAGTTCATCTTCTAACATCACTGTGTCCCTTGGCAGCCGAGGGATTTAGTATGTGACAGATTCTGCATTCACCACCTCCATGATTCTGTAAACCTCAGTCATCTCACTTCCATCAGCTTGCTTCCCTCCAGACTAAAGACTCCTAGTCCTTATGGTATCTTCTTCTAAAGCAGCTATAACTATAGCTATATACTATTGTTATTCCTCTAAAATACAAAGTAAATAATGTTTTTAAACCAAAGGAAAAACAAACAAACAAAAAAAACCAGCTATTTTGACTGAATTATTTTATCTCCTGAGATACTGTTCTCATCTTGATTGTGGTCGTGCATCAGCTTTCCAGTAGATGAGCTGGCACAAGGCCACTGCTAACAGGATCTTTGGTAGGGAGAATAAAGAGATCTCTTGAACTTCTTGTGATTGCACTCTCCCTTGAGCATTGAGACTTTGAGGTGTCTTTATTTCACCCTACCATCTAACTGAAAAGCAAGACCAAACTCTGTGACATATTTGCCAAATTTACAAATATCTTGTTCTAATCAGAACATAATGATCAGAGAAATATGTGTATGCCTTGAAGAGCCAATAAACTGTCAGATGGTAACAGTGGAGGTAGTTTGAGCTAGTGACGTTCGGTTGGAACTGATGTATAACTTGGGGCAGTCTTTAAGAAGGGAACTGATTCAACGATGATATCCCAAACAGGATTCAGTGTGTTCTGTAGAGAAATTCAAACTCAGCTCCCATGATAAAAATTAGTTTTCCCTTTAGGTTTTGACAGTGCATAGTGATGAGTATGGATTCCCATTGCGGTCTCTAACTGAGCGCCTGGTAAATGCAGTTGAATGAGTGCTGACTCTGTGGTGTTGTGCTGACTGTGTATGGCCTTCTGCTCACATTTGGTCATGATTAAGTCTTTTCAGTGTGACTAATATTAGAGATTAAAATGTGTTAGAGTAATAATGAAACCAGCTCTTTATTTAAAATAGTTAAATGAAAGAGTTAACTAAAATCTTGAAACTGAAATGGTACCAAGGTAGCCACCAGTCACACTGATCAGAACAGTCACTTTACCCACATTGCCACTTGAGTGAGGAATATATCGGTCCATCAATAAAGAACATTGGGTGATGTGATAGGTCTAAAGACCACAGACCTCCTGTAAATGGTGCCATACTTAAGGGGAGGAAGCGAGAGCTGTTGATTCAAATTAGATTCTTACTAACCTTGTTTCTTTTCAATTTTCCCAAATAGGGTCGAGACTGCAGTGTGCCCATTAATTCTTGCATTCAAAATCCATGTCAGAACGGAGGGACCTGCCACCTCACTGAGGCAAATAAAGATGGATTCAGGTAGTAACACAAAGTTCATTTCAAAAGAGAATTTAAAATTAAATGTGTTTCTGCTGTGTGAGAGTGAACTGTAATGGCTGTTTTATAAAAGCTGCTGCACGTGACTCACTCCCTATACAAAAAAAAACCCATAATCTGGTTTCATTGGTGACATACTGGTTCCTCTGAAACAATCCTTATTTTCTCATAATGGAATATACTCTTAAGAGCTGTTTTGAGTGGTCTCTCTGATCTGCATTGTGTTCTCTGAATACTAATTTTCCTTGGGGCATTTCAAACTCACAGATATCCTTTTTTGTATTTCTCAAGTCAGCATCTGTTGCTTGACAACCAGAGGCAAAATGTTTTCATACTGAAGAATTTGTAGACAAACAGGCTTTAAAGAAAGAATTAAAAAATGTGGAGAGATTGCCACATCTTGGGCATCGTGCCTGCAAGAGAGTCCCCTTTGCAGGTGGACATCTCCCATATAAGAAAGATGTAGCGCAGGTGGGGATACTCCAGGAGAAGTCCAGAAATTTTCATGAGGTAACTGGGAGGTTCATGTAGCTACAACCTCTGCTTTACAACCAAGAAACTACAAGTTTGAGGCTTTGGACACTAGCTGTCATTAAAGTCAATAGAGAATTTTATTTAGAAAAAAGTAGATGGCATTTTCATAGATTTGCTCTTGCGTTCAAAATCCACGTCACAATGGAGGGACCTGCCAGCTCACCAAGGCAAATATTTATGCTGTGTCTTCAACAAATATGAACAAAAGCACATCATGCTGAACTTCCAATTGCATTTATTGAAGCCTCACTTCTAAAAGCCTTTATACATTATTGAGGCTGCTGATTTGGCTTCAACTCTGTAACTTCCTGTGGGTGACAGCTGAAGGGAGACACCAATTGCAAGATTTCTGCATGGTGTAAGCAGAGAATCAAACCAGTACTTTTTTTTTTCAGTTTGATTCCAGCTTAGTTCCAGCTGTGATTAAGACTCTTCCAACCGAGGTCAACGGTTGCTTAATGAAGTCAGCAAACCCACATCACCCTGCATGAGAAAATGGGATCTTTTTCAAAAAATAAAGGTCCAGGTGACATTTGGGTGACTGACAGATGCAGTGGGGGTTTAGCACTCTCCTTCTGTTCACCTACCAATGGTAGGACGTAGGATGCCTGTGACAAGGACCTGAGCAGAGCAGAAGAACAAGTCTCCTGGGTAGAAAGGTGTCTGTAGGGTCTTAGTGGTGCATGGTGGTGGGAGAGGATGAGGAGGTTCTGCAGATCATAGGCCACACAAATGGTGATGTTGCTGGATGGGTCCTCTGAAATTTTGGTGAAACCAGTAAGTACTCTGCACTTGTGATCTGATATACCTCCTCTTGAGTCAAGTTTTAGCAAGCCCAGAAATGTTTGGATTAAAAGTCTTGATTCAGTTTCAGCTTGACAGAAATAAAGGTCTGGTGGTCTACAGTTTGTGTTCCCTTCTGGTCACCCTCACATAATGCAGTTTCGACAGCTTTTTCAACCTTGTGCCAAAGCAATACTGTAGTGTATTAGAATATCTGTTTTCTGTCACTCAGTATTCATTTTTCAAAAATCCAGCTGATATTACAAACGTGCTAGTAAAGCATTTTATAATATCCATAATATTGGAATGAAAGGCTTTGGCTTTTAGTTTGGATCAGTTTTCTTTAGCATTTTTAATTTGTTCTGTGGTAGAAAATAAAATACTTTGAATGACCTGAAATGAAAGCTTCTTCTGAATCTTTCTTGCAAAGAATTTAAAAATTTCAAAGGCTTTGCCTTGGTTCTAAATGGACACCATGTTTTAGAACCTTTACAAAACTGCAGGGGTGGTTTTGTTGCTGAACAACATTTGAGGCTTTTTAGGGACCTTTTCTGCTTTTGTAGTTATCTATATAGTTTCAATTGGTGTAATAAAAGACACATAAAACCATATCTCATCAAAATCTTGCTTCATAATATTAAATGTTCAGCTTATCCATTGCTCTGTTTTCCCTCCCATGTTTTTAAGTCAGGCAGTCCACACCCCCCAGCTGCTCTGGAGAACAAGAGCGTGAGGCTTCGGTGTGTCTTAGGGAAATGTGGTGTGGGATGGAACAGTCAGTGAAGGGGAAAATAAAGAAACATTTTACAATTGAATTTGGTTGGTTGGTTTGGAGGTTTTTTGGTGGGAAATTTCGTCTCCGGTGGATGGCAGCAGTCAGTTACATGCACGTAAATTGTGTTCATCAAGAAGGGGAAAATGTTGCCTTAGATTATATGCTGTGAGGAAGTGGATGTCAAAAACATTTTCATGAGAGGCCTCCTTGGGTTTTTCTGTTGTGTGGCCTGTAAAAGAAATTATATCTTCTGTATATTCTCTTCCCTAGGGAAATATATTCATACACAAGCTCTGCTGCCAAACTTGTCAAATCTTTACTCTTGTAAAAAGGAAACTTAAGCCAAAGCTCTCTCCCTATGAAATGCCAAGCAGTTTAACTCTCAAGTTTCTGTAGCCTTAGACAAGAAAATTACCTTTTAAATAATGCTAAGGTGGTGATGTTCCCCAGGCAAAGACAGGAAATTCATAGTTATGACTGAGATTCCAGCCTGACTCGCCTGCTGTGCCTGGTACCCACAAGGACTTGCAGCAGCAGGGGATTGAGCCGCTCAGATTTGTTGGAATAGCAGGTCCTGGTGAGGCAGTTGAAGGGCAAAGGTTCAGCTGGAGTTCTTCAGTCCTTCTTGGCATCTTTTATTCTTGCACTTCTTTTGATTCTGAGCAATTTACACATTCTCTTTTTTTCAGGGACAACTTCTGCATTAAAGAGTAGTGAAGTGACATCATGTGGCACAAGGAATTAGAAACATGTTCTTCCTGTCTTTGAATTGCTCATGCTATCCTAATCTAGTCTGTGTCTTCTTTGACAAAAGGTTGCCAAAAAAGGTGCTTATTGAGACTGATAAAATAAGATGGTCAACCAGACATGTCCTGGTCATTTAGCATGCCTGTGAGACCTTGACAAAGGAGGCAGAGCTGTCAGCACTGCTTCAGTTAGCCACAGGCAGCCACCTCATCTTCCACAAACTGCAGCGCTGGGAAACAAAGTCTCTCGATTATTTTAACTTTTCTCCATATAAACCCCCCTCCATTTTCCAAAGCTTTTTCTTTAGCATTTTCCACAAACTTTAAGCTCCCTCATAAATGTAAAACCCTGGAACTGATTAACTCCCTAGTGCTAATTCTGCTTAGTTCAAGGGAAAACTTTGCACTTCCAGACTTACAGGCTGCTCCATTGGGATGTAGATGTAAAAAAGCTCCTTTTCCAAGAAACTGTAATATTTCTGAAAGAATTTACTATCTCTACTTAAAAGTTGATTGCTTTTGAAATGTGATACACTGCGTGTATGTCTGGTTTAATAAACAGATGCTAAACTGTTTCATTAGACTTTATGAAAAAATAATTTTTAATAGAGTAAACTTACAACATTGTCAATATCCTGCAGCTCCAAAACTTTCCCCCCAAAATGTTGTCATTAAGTTCTGTGTTCCCTTGTGCCTTCATGAAGATAACAGATTTTTACTTAGTATTTTATTTTTAGGAAGAGACAGCACTAATGGGAAAATCCCTAAACTGGAGGAACAGGGATTTTGGACCTTTATGCGTTCACAGTGCCTTAGAAAACAATCCCTTCCTGCATGGCTCCATTGTTTCCGAGGTCCAACCAAAATGCTGTCTCACACTGCTTCGCTGTTTAGTCAGTACAAAGTTTTCAGCGTCTCTGGAATTAATTTTCTCTCTCGGTCAGCTGGAACCCAAGTTTGATGACCTTCCAGTCACTCTGCAAACTTCATTTTTCTTCTAAGATTTTTCTGGGAAAATACATACAAACAGTCCCAAACTACAACTCTTTCAACATATGGTTCAATCCGGGTCCCAAATTGTATGTTTTCTCTTTTAATTTCAGTTCTCATTTCTGGCACATTTGAATGCAAATCAAAATAAAGAGTCATACGTAAGCAATAAGGTAAAGATTCCCTATAATACACAGGGACCAGTAGCCAAATGTCATCAATTATGCTGACATTTCCTTCAGCATGGAATGTGTCCTAATACTGAGCAATTGTATGTTAACCATCCCATATGTACTGTTACTAATGGTAACTGTACAGAGTTCAGCCATTACTGTGATACTATTTAATAATGTCAATTTTAATTGCATACATCCAAGCTGTCCCAGTCCTTTTGTGGAAGGAAAATGGTGTTACATTCACATAAAAATAGCCAGCACAAAGCCACTCTTGTTGCTTTTCTTTAAATGGAGAGAAAAAATTGTGCTCCCAAACTGAAACCTTGGATGCCAAGTTGCAGCCTGAAGCATATTTTTATGGCTGAGTTATAAACCCCTGAAAGTGGGGTTTTGTAATCGAAAAGGGAGACATGATAAATGTGCCACTGTATTTAATTAGATGTCTTTAACCCCCTCCCCAACACTACATTGCCACAAAAGATGGTGTGCCAGTTCGTCTTCCTTATCTCTCTCATGTGATCCTCTGGATCATTGCAGGGTCAGCAAGAGGACATATTTTATTAGCAATGCTGAGCTCGAGACAGGAAAAGAAAATATTTCTTATTGATTTACTGTGTCCTAAATTGGATTTATTTGAGCAATTTGGTTTTGGTTATTCATGGTGAAGATTTTCCAACTCTCACGACCTGCAACGGTCCCTGCAGAGCTGAATAAAGATTACTGTTAGCATTTGACCTACACGCCTGTCTGTACCCTTCTAGAGGATTTTACTGCTCTGGTGGCTCAAGCACATTCCCTCCTTTTTCTGCATCTTTGTTATTCCCTTAGTTTCTGAGGTCATGAGGAATCGAACCTCATCCTCAGGGTCCAACCTAGGACCTACTAAAGGTGGGTACAGAGCTTTGTGCCATCCCTCCCTTGGGAGTACCTGCACTCTGCTCCATCTGTGACACATGGGAGGAAGAGAAGCAGCTGTCCTGCTGTGAGCAACCAGACCAAAAGTGCTGCAGTTTTCATTTCAAATTCTGAAGATCTCCCTTTTCCCTGGAGCATTCCCTACCCCAACTCCATGATACTGGTGTAAAGCAGGATACCACCCCATGGCCACTTTTCCTGTCTGAGCTAAAAAAGCCTCCTGGGTTGGGACAGCAGTGGATGGCACTAAGTGTGATTGCTCTAGCGCTTGCTGGTTTTCATCCTCCGCAGTCAGCAGTGCTTTACATTTGTTTGGTTCCTTTTCTGCCACCAGAACTTGCATGGGAAAGGGAACGAAGAGCTGAGTGAATGCATAGTTCAGGCTGCAGACAATCCTTCCCTTCCACACACACACTTGCTGTGGCTGGTGAGCAGCAGTACTGACACTTCAGATATCATTGCTGACTTCTCAGAAGCCACTGAAATGACTGGAGCACTTAATAGTACGTTTCAGACCTCATTTAGGAAACGGTGGCCCCCACCTCTTCGTCACTCACAGCTAGTTTACAATATAAAGGTATTCTTAGCAACCCTAACGACTCGGTCTGGAGAGGAAGTGGAGATTGAAAAAATTCAAGTCATTCTTCAACCACTTAGTTTCATATGCTCCCCCTCTAGGGACTATACATCACGGTCTTGTGAGATAAAATGTTTAGTGCCCACATCCTCAAAGAACCATTACTAGCTTCTCCATGGTTTGTTTGTGTTGTAGCTGCATTATTAGACATCATCAGCTCTTCTCCAAACAGATGTTGGAGGAGCTGCAGAAGTACTGAAACCTTACCACACTTGTGAAAGCAATCGCCCCCAAATGCTTCTTGTTTGCACAAGTGACAGAGTGGTAATGAGAAGGAAATGTTCATGTCTGTAGACTCAAGCCAATGTTGTTTAAAGAGAGTGAGCTAAAGGCTTCCAGGTTACCCTGTGATTGTCAGTCCTAGGTGGGCAGGTATCCTCATACTCATAAAATCAGCAACAGGGAGCCATGGATTTGAATATTGTGAGGAGTGTTTCTGCTCCTGTCCCGGAGTTGCTTGCTTCAGTTCAGGGCTAGGGCTATCAACAAAGCAAGCAAAGGGAAGCCCAACAGAGGCTGTCTCCTGCTGTTGCTTTGATGTCTCATGTAAATACATGACCCCATGAAACACCAGGCTGCATCCTTTACCAAACACATAAAGTGCTCTGTACTTCACAGCAGCACTGAAATCTGGCTTCAGCAACTCACTTACATACGTTTTAACTTCAGGTCTGTACCTCAAACCTCCTGCCCCTTCAGATCCATGCTAACTTTTGTTTTCCTTTCTTCCAAGCTGTTCATGTCCCCTTGGGTATGAGGGGGAGCGGTGTGAAATAAACCCAGATGACTGTGAAGATAACGACTGCGAGAACAACTCTACGTGTGTGGATGGGATCAACAACTACGTCTGTCTCTGCCCTCCTAACTACACAGGTAAGAAAGGGCCAGAGCCAAAGAACAGGAATCCTTGAGGAGTCCCTTCAGGCACTGAAGGGAAGGGTCCAAACACACCTGTACTTTATCCACGAGTGTGTAATAACCAAGAATATAGTCCCATTTTAAAGACACCTGATTGTCTTACTGAAAGTAGCTCTACCAATATTGCAGTTCTCGTGCTCACAAACACAGCCACTTTTCTGAGTCAAAATACTGATTCTTCATGGTAAAATGCATTAAACATGCTGAAGTTTAAAGTATGAGAGAAATTTGTACTTCTGCACAAACATTCTCTAGACGTATTTCAGAAATACTCCCGGTACTGAGCTGAGTCTGATATACATCTGCTCTGAATCTTGGAAAATGAAAATAGTTCCTCTTTAACCTATGGTAGGGAAATAGCTTTTGGGGCATGGCTTTCACGTGAGACCTCAGAGGTCTGCATCTATTCAGTACAATGAGACTGCCAATGTGCTGTTTAAATGTGTTATCTCCATTTCACAAGTGGAGAAGCAAAGGCAGCGAAAGAAACTGTAGGCTCGGTTGTAGTCTTCAGAGTGCACCCGTGGCAGGGAGCCCAGCTCAGCAGATGTGCACTCACCTGCTAAGCCCACAGTGACAGAGGTTGGTAACTGAGTTAGAAATGGAATTAGTAACTCCAGTGCCCATCTTGCAGTTCAGATAAATTTTTTCCTAAACTTTCTGCAAGAGCAGAAACCCTCCTAGCTGGAACCTAAACATGCTTTTTCTCCAGTCCTTACTGGAGCACACTGTTGACTCACACTGCGTTAGCACAACCTTCCTGGCTCAGCATGGAGTGGTAAGGAAACACCTGCAATAGTTCCTACTTCCATCCTTTGAAATGGGTTTATTACCTTCTAAGCATGGAGAAGTAATGAAGGGCTTCTTGTACGCTGGAATATATTACATGTCAGGGGATTTAATGAGGATCAAGCTTGAGTGGCTGAGTAAGGCAGGAGGAAAGCTTCTAGAATTTCCAAACTCTTAAAATACTTCTGTGGCGGATACAAAGGAGGCCCATGTAAATCTTCAGCTGAGAAAAGCCTTACGAGTTGAATGTACATTTATTGATGTTCTAAAATGATCTTTCTGCCAAAAACTGAAAAACTTCAGCTTAGCAGAGTAAAGAGTTTTGCTTATAGGACGTTGAGCCTATTGTGCTTACAGAACCAGGACAGCACTATTTATGTGAGCTGCTCTTGGGTGGTTTCAAACAGAACGCTATACAAGGAGGCAGAGTCTTTTCATTTGCAAGAGGAAATGTATTTGCCCAGCCAAGAAAAGATATATCTAGTAAGGAACAGAATCCAGTATACATGCATGTGCACTTTCTTTTTCACAGGCATATTGCAGATTTTCTTTTTCAGACAAAAAAGGTAGTAAAGGATTAGATTGGGATTTCTTCTCAAATGGCATTCTGGATGGGGGCCAGAGAACTCATATGATACTTCAAATCAGTTTCAAAATATTTTTAATCAACTGTCAGCTTTTCTTTTTTTTATTTTCTTTTTTTTATTTTCTTTTTTTTTAATAGTGTGTGTGCTTATGCTTTTTAGTAGGAGTTTGTCAAGTACTAGACATTGTTTTGCAATGTGGGATACACACAATTGAATATACAACAGGACAAGGTTTGCAGTCACAGAACAGGCAATAGCTTTGACTGCATTTGAAACACTCAATTTTTGAAGAAAAGCAGGAAATTCTTCTGGAAAATATAATATGAATCATAAGTGAAAAAGTTTGCAAAATAGGGGTGTGACAAAGTAGAAATCTGAAGGGTTATAGTAGTTCATGTTGCTTAAAAATAGAATGAATTTAGTGAACTGTGATAAAAGACTTGCCTTAACCTGCTTTACCTCCATTTTGGAGGGGGATATTCCATCAAACCTGATCAGTCACCTGGAAGGACTCACTGCAGTGCAGCTGGCTGGGCTTAAATGCCCTGCAGAGGTGCACCTGGCCCCCTCAGAACAGAAAGGCAGGGAGCAGCATAAAAGAGCTAGAAGAAATGAAGCCATTAGCCAAACAAAAGTTACATAGGAGCCAAGCAAATCTGAGTCATGGTTTTGAGGGTCCTCTAAGAGTTGAATCCAAACACCAGAAATTGGACATCATCCGAAGTTGCTTGATTGAATGAACAGCAGCTAAGGAAATGCTATGGAAACACAAAGGTAGGCCATGAAGAAGCACTTCAGAAGGATTTGTATGCCTGACCCCAAAAGAATAGGGATCTGTTGACCTAAGAGTTAGGCCAAAGCCTCCCATGACACTCGGGGCATCTCTCTGTGTCTTCTCTTTAAATAAACCTTTTTATACTGAAGCAGTACTGGAAGGTGCTATGGCAGTATCCAGAAAAAAAAAAAAAAAGAGAAAAAAGAAGGGGCAGATGACTTTAATATCATGTTGAACGTGCTAAGAGTAGTGGGTGCTAACATTCTGGAGAGAAAGTGGGTCTCTGGAGGTGTCAGGAATACTTATCCCTTTGCTCAGGATTGTGGTTTGAGCTACATGACCCCCTCCCCAGGTGCTGACTCTGCTAAACAGTGTGTTAGCAAACTCTGTGCTTCAAAGTTACCAAGTGAATGGAGTTTATAGGAATAAAGAATGGATGATGGAGGGTGCTTCCCATAGAAGCCATTTTTCTGTGAAGGAGTCTGGGGGCCAGTGATCTCTCCCTGTGGTACCCCCTCAAATGGCTGTGATATCCATAGGCAAGGGATGTCTGTTGAGTAGGACAGACAATAGAGGGAACAGCTCTCTGCCTTGTGCCCCAATATTATATTTAGTTCTGTTGTTCAGAATTCAAAGAGCAAGTTGAGAAATGACAAAGAGGATCAGAGGTGAAACATGAAAAAACATTGTGGGCTTAAGAATAGGTCTTGAAGATCTCAAGAAAAACCTTATTGTGTTTAACAAGGAGCATGCAGACAGGGCAAGAACTGGTTTTCCTTCCCCCATTCTTAAATACTTGAGTAGTGAATAGAAATCTCTGTAAAAGTTTCATTCATTGGCCTTTGTGGCTGAAAAAATCCAGATCGTACATTTTTATCATGGTAGTTTTACAAGAGTTGTTGGTTCTAGATACAAACTGGATTCCTCAGCAGATGCAGTAGTTAAAACACAAGTTAATTTGAGAGGTCTCTGTTATGCTGGAGATTGTTTCTGTACTGGTAAACTGATGTGTTGAGTGACATTCAGGCTGTTGGTTGTTGATGCCCAGCTGAGCCATTGCAGATTCATTCGTTTCTCTGCTGTCGAAGCAGGAAGCTCTGGTAGCACTGGGAAGTAGGTAGTCTGACTCCATCATCTCTCTTGGATGGCTTGGATGCCACAACACCAGTAAGACTGCAGTGATACTAAGGAAATACTGCGTGTATGGAATGAACATGTGCTGTAATGCAAAGAATAGAGTGAAAACAGGGAGGAAGAAGATCCAAGGGGTGTGTATGTGTCATTCAGTAAGAAGTATTTATCCCTCTTGGTTTAGCTGACTAATGGTTAAATCATGACAGTAAATCTTCTGTTCCAAATGAAATGCAAATTAAAAATACATGTGCTGGAAATGTTGACTATTGACAGAGTTACAGTATCCAGGGTTTGGGTTTCCATACCTTAGTATTTTCCTGCTTTATCTTCTGTCTGCCTAGTTTCACTTGTTATCACCTTTTTAGGAAGCAATATCCCAAAGAACAATGCATAAATTTTGCTTTCACTAGTTGGAATAATGAAGGCCAAAGATCTTTCTTCAATTAATAACTTTTTTTGCAGTGTTTTCCTTTAAAATTCTCTGACAGGCTTTTCCCCCACTCAAAGTGGATGAAAAATGGCCATTTGTGAAGTGACTGCTGAGAGAAGGAATTTCCCACACTCCAGCCCCATTTCACTTTCATTCTAAAAACAAGAACTACACAAAACCCAGCCCACGCTCACAGAATAGCCTCCTTCCTGGTTCCTTTCTGTCTAAGAACTTTAATGTGCAAATTTAAATGGATTCTGTGAAATAGGTAAATAGTTAAAACAAGCATGGGGGGGAGGTTAGGCAGAAAGTGGAATGCCATAAAGAAAATCCAAGCCTTTACCTGCAGCGCCAGCTTTCCTCACCGTTTCTAAATTCTCTAATTTCACTGTTTGTTGCCTCTATTTACATAAGCAAATTAATATTCAGGCTGTATAGCAGAGCCCTGATAGCTTTTATTGTCAGCTGATGTCTTCTTTTTCCTCTTCCCATGTGGTTATTTATTATTTTAATCCTGAAGCTAAATTATAAGGAAGCCTAACCCTCCAGGATAATTGTGTACCCAAAATCCAGCCAGCTCTGATGCCTGATCAGCCTGTTGTCTGGTTTATAAACTGGTTGAACCCTTGATGGATTGGCTTTAACATGGTCCATCTCCAGCTATTGATATAAACATTTTACTGTCTAACTAGATTTATGGCTTAGAAATACAGAACAAAATTTATATAATTTATATAAAATTTATATAATGTAATCATGTCTATAGTATAATATATAATTCATAAACTTTTTCCTTTACATTCCTGTCTTTCTCTTCACTACTATCGTAGACCATCTTGAAAACCATAAGAACTATAAGCTCTTTTGCTAGATCCAGATACAGAATTTCATACACCGAAAGGAGATCAGCTCAGCCTCACCATCCTCTGAGCTCTTGAAAGGGTGCCCAAACATATATTAGGGACCAAACGGGCTGTACCAAACATATACTTGATACTTCAAATGGGTTTGTGCTTTGTTTGCTGGTTTATTTGGTTTAGATTGTTTGCTGTGACTTCTCTTTTCTCTATTTGATTTTAGCCAGAAACATGTAGTGCTTGCACACCAAAAAAAATCAGGAAATATTTCAGTTTCTGCTAAGGACACCGTAAAAAGCCCATGGCAAATAGCCACACCTCTTTGTTCCAAAACCTAAATAAATAAAATCAGTGGCTTTTCTAAAATAGGTCTTTTGTAAAATACATTGCATCCCATGGTGGGGTGGAGGGGAAGCAAGTGTTTTAAAATAGTCTGTTTCCCTGGGAAAGAGCTGCAAGCACTTTGTGTAATAGAAAAAAA